>SJYV01036618.1:18668-87957 GCA_006410875.1 Neotragus pygmaeus
GGAGGGCAAAGATAAAGTGGTGGCAGACATATGTCACCGTCTGTCCCATCTCCTCAAATCCCCCTTTAACATTTATTTATTTTACAGGCAGACCTTGTTTTATTGCACTAAGTTTCATTTCACTTCACAGATACCGTGTTTTTTCCCAAACAGAAGGCAACACTGCATTGTCAGATGATGGTTAGCATTTTTCAGCAATAAAGTATTTTTTTAAGTATGTACATTTTTCAGACATAATGCTCTTTATTGCATACTTAATAGACTACAGTGTAATGGGAACATGATTTTTATATGCACTGGGAACTAAAAAATTCATGTCTTGTTTTATTGCAATATTCAACTTACTGCAGTGGTCTAGAACAACCATGACTTTCATCAAGGTGTGAGTGCATTCTGCATTTGTGTGTGCACACACACCCCCATCCTGGGACATTGAGGTGCTTTTGCCTCCAGTGGTTTTGTTTATTCCTCTCAACCCACTGGAACCCACTTTGCCTGTGTGAACAGAGCTAGAAGTCCTAGAAGAATGAAGAATGGGCTTTCTGCTATGGAAGCAAGGGTATAAAGCCTCAGCTCCCTTGTCTCGGAAAGTGACAAATTTGAGGATGACTGAGGAGATCAGCCCTGCGATTTCTTTGGAAGGAATGATGCTAAAGCTGAAACTCCAGTACTTTGGCCACCTCATGCCAAGAGTTGACTCATTGTAGACTCTGATGCTGGAAGGGATTGGGGGCAGGAGGAGAAGGGGACGACAGAGGATGAGATGGCTGGATGGTATCACTGACTCGATGGACGTGAGTCTGAGTGAACTCCAGGAGTTGGTGATGGACAGGGAGCCCTGGCATGCTGTGATTCATGGGGTCGCAAAGAGTCGGACACGACTGAGCGACTGAACTGAACTGAACTGAGGGCCCAGAGCTAAAGCTGCTCTCTTGTGACACCTCAGAGCTCAGACATCTGCTGGCCTGCCTCCCCTTCCCCATCCGGTATCCCCACTCCCTTCTGTGTATGTTCAGTTGGGTCCAACTCTTTGCGACCCTATGGACTATAGCCCGCCAGGATCCTCTGGCCATGAGGGTTCTCTATGCAAGAATACTGGAGTGGGTTCCCATGTCCTACTCCAGAGGATCTTCCCAACCCAGGGATCGAACCCACATCTCTTACGTCTCCTGCATTGGCAGATGAGTTCTTTATCACTAGCGCCACCCGGGAAGCCCCCACTCACTTACTGGTCTTCATTGAGAGTCCTTCCCTAAAGATCACCTGTATACTTCTGGGGAATCGATGCTGACAATCAGGTAATAAATATCTGCTGGAACAGAATGAAACCAAACAAGCTTTTCAAGATATGCTGCTGCATTAAGATAATCTTGAAGTTTTCATATTACCTTTCTAAAAATTAGACTGCTTCTGAAATGTAATATTCTGTTACAGCTCATAAAGTCTAAAAAAATCCAATTGCAGTCATTTGCTTAAATGCACAGCTTACTTAATATTTATCCATAAATTATAGCTAAAATAATATGAATAATCCTAATACAGTATTGCCTACACAGTTTGAATTGTGCTCTGTACTAGCATCCTTAATTTGTTTTATAAGAATTATTTAATAAGGTTAAAGGAATTTTATAAGCAGTGTTTGAGAAGTCTGTCTGGAGATACAGGAAGATGTAGGTATATGATCTTTGTATAAACTCATCCTTTCTTTATTGAAGAAGAAACAGTGCCTAATTTTCCTATTCTCTTCTCCTCCCCATGTGGCTGCACCAGTTACCAGTAGATAATTAGATCCAAAGTCACCCTTTTTTCCTGCTCTGTAGTAAGGGATAGGCCTGATAGGCACTTCCCTTTAGACAGCCAGGATGATGTTAAGTCAGCAGAGTGCACTGAGAGAATGGTGGAGAAGGCAGGGGTTCCCTGGATGTGCTCCTGCAAAGTGGGTGGTGGCTTTTTATGGTCATGTCCCCATACCTGGCCGCAAAAGTTACCTGCTCAGTTCAGTTCAGTCGCTTAGTCGTGTCTGACTCTTTGCGACCCTATGAATCACAGCATGCCAGGGCTCCCTGTCCATCACCAACTCCCAGAGTTCACTCAGACTCACGTCCATCGAGTCAGTGATGCCATCCAGCCATCTCATTCTCTGTCGTCCCCTTCTCCTCCTGCCCCCAATCCCTCCCAGCATCAGAGTCTTTTCCAATGAGTCAACTCTTGGCATGAGGTGGCCAAAGTACTGGAGTTTCAGCTTTAGCATCATTCCTTCCAAAGAAATCCCAGGGTTGATCTCCTTCAGAATGGAGGTGTTAAAAACCACTCCCAGGGGCAGATAATATTAAGTTCCCTGGGTACCCAGCTCATTTTCAGGTCATTTCCGAATGACAACTTCTTCTCAGGGAGTAAACAGCATCCCACCACAATTTTAGTAGCTTCCCAGAACCTTTCTAGTGAATCCATCAGTTGGCTTTCCAGAAAGTCAACGACACCCACCCCTTACCCTCCTTGGAAGCTGTCTGGTGAGTTTCCTTAGCCTCCCAGGTGGTTGTATGCCTGCCAGCACCAGCCTCATTTCACTGACTCTGGACACAACAACAGAGCAAACTTTCCACCTTCCAAGGCTTCAACCACATCCTTGCCAATGAGGTACGAATCCCAGCCTTGAGAAGGACATTCCCCCACTGAGCGGATTCTGCTCATTCCTTGGGTACCTCTCAGCCCTTAAGAGTTCTTTTATTCCCCTCTTCTAGCCACTTCTCTATTAATAATTTTTCATATTAAACTTCCTCTGTCTTCTGATAGGATCCTATCATGACTAAGGAATGCAAAATACCTAAATCTTAAAAACGGAAATTTCTCTGGGTGTGTGAGTTCTTTGAAGAAGATTTTTTCTAAAGATGTTTAAATAGGTCATGCCCGTTAAATCTCTTTTTCTAAAGTTGTTCTTGAAGTCAGTAAATGGTTTTCAATTTAAGGCAAAAAAGGTTGCTGGCCCCAAGAATGACAGCTCTGATTTTTTATTAATATATTAATGGTTTGGCTATTTGGCCATATGACTATATATGGTTAATATTAAAAATAGGGGCTGTCACTCTTGGACTATCTACATAGTGCCTGGTAATCTACAAACAAGCATGACACTTAATTCTCAGAAGAGCTCTGTAGGTCAACATCATCTCTGTCTTAGAGATAAGGAAACCAAGGCTCAGAGCTGTGAAATTATTTTCTGGGGTCACCCAAGTGGTATGTGGCCCAGCTAAGATTTAAATCCATATGAGTGGGAAATTACTTGGTGGTCCAGTGGTTAAGACCCCATACTTCCACTACCAGGGGCATGGGTTCGATCCCTAGTTAGGGAACTAAGATCCCACATGGCATGGCAAAAAAAAAAAAAAAAAATCATAACAGAAAAATAGACTAATTTATATGTGTGGATTCAAAGCCTTTCCCCTATTTACATGGCATCACCTGTAGGCATAGAATAAAACTTTTCAGATCTTTGTTAATTCATTCCTTCATTCTTTCCCCAACATTAGTTGGGTACCAGCTATGTTTCAGGTACTACACCTCATGCTACGTTAAAAATAAAAGACCCAGAGCCCTTGCCATCAAGGAATTTTCATTTTAAAAACATTTTTTCTTGGAACCTCTCTGGTGGTCCATTGGTTATGAGTCAGTACTTCCAATGCAGGAGGTGAGGGTTTGATCCTGGTGGAGGAGCTAAGATCCTACATGCCTCACAGCCAAAAAAAAAAAAAAAACCCCACAAAAAAACAGAACTTAAACAATAGAAACAATATTATAACAAATTCAATAAAGATTTTAAAACTGGTCCATGTCAAAAAAGTCTTAAGAAAATACTTTATTAAAAACATTTTTCTCAACTACATGACCTTAACCATTCATTATACCTTGAGCCTTCTACAAGACCTTTAATTTCTATCCAAGTCTGTGGTAACCTTTTCCAGAGTTGCTGTGAACACCTCCTGCTTGACAATTCTCTCTATGGGATTTGCCTAGTTTTTCTGCCCCCCTGCAAGCCCTGTGCCTCGGAATTCAGTTTCTGCCTGTTCTGCTGGCTCTCCTGACCCATCCAGCAGCTCTGTGTCCCTCCTCTGATCTTTACTTCCTCCTCTTCTCCTTCTGAGCATCTGAGATCATCTCCAGGCTCTCCCAGCATCCACATCCATGACCCTTTACCACCTCTCCTGGGGTGTCCCCAGTCAGGCAGTGGCACAAGCTTGCTCTAAGTGGGGAGTGTCTGTTTCACCAGGACTCAGACTGGGGGGCAGTGCTGATCCCCCAGGGTAGGGGGGGCACAAGCAGACCTGCTCCGTGGCCAGCTCCTCCCGCCTGCAACAGGGCTCGCCACATAGCTTTCCTGAAGGCCATTCTTTTCCTTTCTTGTGTCTCTGCTCTAGCCCATCAGGCTGCCCTTCACTGCAGTTACCCTGATAGATCCTACTCTTCTTATACCTTTCACTTTAGCATCGATTCTTCCTGACGCCCCCTCCCTGTCCAGCTCAAGGATATGGTTCCCCCCACCCCACCGGGTTGTGCTCGCTGACTTTTCCAAGAGGAACCAAGAGTGTCTCAAGTGCCCTGAAGAGACTGTGTGGTATTAGAAGGTACCCCAGGGCCCAGTGCTGGCCGCATGGTGCCTGCGCGCTCAGTTGCTAAGTCTGGTCCAACTCTTTACGCTTGGTGCTTAATTAACAGTTGGGGAGGAAGGGTGGGAGGAAAGAGAAAAGGCAGGGATGGAAGGAGGAAGAAAGGAAGACAGAGGAAGGAAATGTGTCCTCCATTTCTCTTTTGGTCATTTGTAAGGCCTTTCATCATCTGAATTGAAGTTTATCATCTGACATTTGCGATATCTCTAGAAACACTGCTTGAGGTGGGCCCTGGCTGAGCCTGGCTTCCGGCCAGTGACCTCACTCAAAGACAGAAGCACTAACTGCACCACCAGCAGCACCACCACAAAAGAAATGACATCAAACAGTGTACCAGGCCCCGTGCTAAGCATCTTCCTCGCATTATCTTATTCATCACCACAGTCAGCCAACGAGTAGATACTATCCTTGTTCCCATATAAGGAAACTGAAGCTTACGATGTGAAGAACCTTGCCAAGGTCACATGGTTTGTAAATAGCAGTGCTGGGATTCTAAATCAAGCCTCTAAACAGCCAAAAGTCTAACCGTCTCTAAGGAAATTGTGTACATTTTCATGTCCAGAAGGCACACAGAACAGAACAGCAGCCTGGACTCTAAAAAGAAACACCTATCAACTTTGATTAATAAAAGGTCTTTAAAAAAATCACACAAAAAATAAGTCAACATGTGATAAACATTTTCTTACAGGTGCAAAGTAAAAGTCACCCCCAGAATAGCATCTGCCTGCTTATGTGACTGGAGGTGGGAGGGGAGCAGGAAAGAAGAAGAATGAAATAGCATCATATGCACAATTTGCCACCAAATTGATATAAAAAATAATAAAATGATCATTGCACCCAATCAGGGATGAAGGTCTCAAAGAGACAAGTGTAAAGAAAACACCGCAGGAGTGAGGCTCTGGGGCAGAATCAGTCCCCAACAACCTGAAAAGGTCTGTCTCAGTGCATGGGAGAGCCCCCTCACACTTGGTGGGGGAAAACATTAGCACTTCCAAAAGGAGGGCGATAGAACTTTAACAGTGAGGAAACAAGCTTCGCAAGAGTTGGTTTCAAATTANTTCTTCCAAGGAGCAAGTGTCTTTTAATTTCATGGCTACAGTCACCATCTACAGTGATTTTGGAGCCCAGAAAAATAAAGTCCAGATTCCAGAAGCCTCCGGGACTCACGTTTTGGCCTAGTGTGTGTGTAGAGGGGTCTGGTGGACTAGTACAGAGCTCCTCAAGCATTAATGTGTCTATAATTTACATGCGCATCTGATGAAAATGCAGATTCTGGTTACGAAGTGCCAGATGGGGCTTGGGATTCTAATAAACACCTAGCTGATGCCACTGCTGCTCAGGTGTGAAAAAGAAGCCTTAGCTGGATTCTTCAAATAAGATATGAGGTAGTGATACAGACAAACTGTATTTATGGACTGAGACAGCCTGAAAGTAAAGACCTAAATTATTATCAGAGGTCATTCAGAGATCTAGGTGCATGAGATATATTCATATAAATATTAATAAAAATATGTACTATAAAATACAATTCAGGTTTTCAAAAAGGAGAAAATACCCTTAGACATTGTTAACATTAAATAAAGAAAGACAGCCAGTTTTGTGTGCCTTGTGTTGTCATATAATAGGAAATAGCCAACATCGTCTATGGAATATTCTTGCCAAAAATCACAACTGGAATCAGAACAGATGTTTAAATCTAACTACCAGCTACAACTGTGGGAAAGAATCCCTTATAAGAAATGGAGTAGCCATCATAGTCAACAAGAGTCCAAAATGCAGTACTTAGGTGCAATCTCAAAAACAACCGAATGATCTGTTTGTTTCCAAGGCAAATCATTCAATATCACAGTAATCCGAGTCTATGCCCCAAGCAGTAATGCTGAAAAAGTGAAAGTTGAATGGTTCTATGAAGACCAACAGGACCTTCTAGAACTAACAACCAAAAAGATGTCCTTTTCGTTATAGGGGACTAGAATGCCAAAGTAGAAGTCAAGAGATATCTGGAGTAACAGGGGAATTTGGCCTTGGAGCACAAAATGAAGCAGCTCAAAGGCTAACAGAGTTTTGCCAAGAGAATGCACTGGTCATAGCAAACATCCTCTTCCAACAACACAAGAGAAGACTCTACACATGGACATCAGGAGATGGTCAATACCGAAATCAGACTGATTATATTTCTTGCAGCCAAAGATGGAGAAGCTCTATACAGTCAGCAAAAATAAGACCAGGAGTGGACTGTGGCTCAGATCATGAACCCTTTATTGCCAAATTCAGACTTAAATTGAAGAAAGTAGAGAAAACCACTAGACCATTCAGGTGTGACCTAAATCAAATCCCTTGCAATTATACTGTGGAAGTGAAAAATAGATTCAAGGGATTAGATCTGATAGAGTGCCTGAAGAACTATGGATGNGAACTAGCCACCCAGAGAATCAAGGCCAGTGTTTACTGAGTACTTACTACTACCGATGTGTCCAAAAGAGAACAAAAGATAACCCCTATCTTATGGACCTCATGGTCCAGAAGGAAGGAAAGAAAAGCATGTGATCCTTCCAGGAGGGGATGACATGTATTGTAAAACCAGAGGCCTGGGGGTGCTGAGGAGTGACGCCCCTTTCCCAGTCTAAGGGCTCAGGGTCTCAGGGAGAGCTTCCGGGGGAAGCTGGGTGCTCAAGGGCCCAGAACAAGTGAAGCTCAAGGATAAAGGGTTTCATGGGCTTCAGGGGACTGTGGGGAGGCCTGGAGAGGGTGCCTGAGGCTTGTAAGGTGGGGAGGGCTGTGATTTCCTCTCCCCTCCCAATCACAGCAGCAGTTGGGGATCAGGTGGTCTGGGATGACGTGATCCATCCAGACTGGGGGCTCCAGGAATCAGTGGGCTCCAGCCTATTCAGAGAGAGACTCCACCCCTAACCTTGGGGGCCTGCGGAGCTTTTCTCCTTATGGCAGCAGCATCACCAGCGCCATCTGTATCTCTGTCCTTCATGTGGGAAATGTCAGGGAAGGAGTTTCCTTTCTCCTGTAGATCAGCTGCGGGTGGTGGGACCCAGAGGCTGCAGCAAGGCCACCAGTGTCCAAAAACCCTTGGTTACAACATGCTGGGGCCTCAGGTAGGTCAGTGGAGTATCAGGTGACAGGGACCAATCTCAGGTGGCCGTGTGGGTGGCGTGCTGATGACAGGGGATCCATGATGAGAATGTGTTCTCAGGAAGACTGGTCCTAAGAGCTTGAGTGTTGCTAAAAAGGATGTGAACTCTCTCTCCCCATCTTCATTTTCTGCTTTTCTGTTTTAAAAGAACTTTTATTAGAATATAGATGATTTACAATGTTGCAATAGTTTCTGCTATAAAGTGAATCAGTTATACATATATCCACTCTTTTTTAGGTTTTTTCCCCATGTAGGTCATTGCAGAGTATTGAGTAGAGTTCCCTATGCTAAGCAGTATGTCCTTATTAGTTGTCTAATTCAAATATAATAGTGTGTATATGTTAATACCAGTCTCCCATTTTAGCCTTCGCTCCCCATTCCCCACTTTCCCTGGTAACCATAAGTTTTTTTGTTTTGTTTTGTTTTTTTACATCTGTGACTTTATTTCTATCTTGTAAATTGAGTTGTACCATTTTCATGCATCTTTTCCAGCAGACTAGCTCTGATGATGGCTAGGAGAAGACCATGGCTCACGGTATTCAGGTTCTTAGTTCAAAGCTCCTGTCACCTGAAATGACTGATTTGTTCTCACT
Organism: Neotragus pygmaeus; assembly: GCA_006410875.1. NCBI lineage: Eukaryota > Metazoa > Chordata > Mammalia > Artiodactyla > Bovidae > Neotragus > Neotragus pygmaeus. The sequence continues at coordinate 27,068 of SJYV01036618.1, forward strand.
CACAGTTCAGACATTCCTGAGGAGGGTCTAGGAACTACTCAGCCAGGTGAGAAGCTGTGTTTGTCTTCGCCGAGGATGGAATCATTGAATGAGAACTATTGGAAACATTCCCTGTGCACAGGTTGGGTGGGAAGGGGCTGAAAACTGGTCTCTCTCATTTGTTTGGAAACGAGAACCCAACTCCTTCCACATGTTCCTGATGGGATGTCTACCGGACTTGCTTCATGAGTGGGGACAGGGTATTGCCATGAAGGGGGTCTTATCTGACATTCCTTAATATGGTTTCATCCTTCAGTCCTCCAGAGTTTTAATGCCTCCAACAGCAGGACTCTAAGTTATAGTGTTTANTGGGCTGGGTAAAGCACAAACTGGAATCAAGACTGCCGGGAGAAATATCAATAACCTCAGATATGCAGATGACACCACCCTTATGGCAGAAAGCGAAGAACTAAAAAGCCTCTGATGTAAGTGAAAGAAGAGAGTGAAAAAGTTGGCTTAAAGCTCAACATTCAGAAAACTAAGATCATGGCACCTGGCATGCCACTTCATGTCAAGTAGATGGGGAAACAATGGAAATGATGAGAGACTTTATTTTGGGGGGCTCCAAAATCACTGCAGATGATGACTGCAGCCATGAAATTAAAAGATGCTTGCTCTTTGGAAGAAAAGTTATGACCAACCTAGAAAGCATACTTAAAAGCAGAAATGTTACTTTACTGACAAAGGTCCATCTAGTCAAAGCTATGGTTTTTCCAGTAGTCATGTACGGATGTGAGAGTTGGACTACAAAAAAAAGCTACTCTTGCTGCTCCTGCTGCTAAGTTGCTTCAGTCGTGTCCGACTCTGTGCGACCCCATAGACAGCAGCCCACCAGGCTCCTCTGTCCCTGGGATTCTCCAGGCAAGAACACTGGAATGGGTTGCCATTTCCTTCTCAAATGCATGAAAGTGAAAAGTGAAAGTGAAGTCGCTCAGTCGTGTCCAACTCTGTGCGACCCCATGGACTGTAGCCTACCAGGCTCCTCTGTCCATGGGCTTGTCCAGGCAAGAATATGGAGTGGGTTGCCATTTCCTTCTCCAATGAAAGCTGAGTGCTGAAGAACTGATGCTTTTGAACTGTGGTGTTGGAGAAGACTCTTGAGAGTCCCTTGGACTGCAAGGAGATCCAACCATTCCTAAAGGAAAGTCCTAAAGGAAATCAGTCCTGAATATTCAATGGAAGGACTGATGCTGAAGCTGAAATTCCAATCCTTTGGTCACCTGATGTGAAGACCTGACTTACTAGAAAAGACCATGATGATGGGAAAGACTGAAGGCAGGAAGAGAAGGAGATGACAGAGGATGAGATGGTTGGATGGCATTACCAACTTGATGTACATGAGTTTGAGTAAGCTCTGGGAGTTGGTGATGGACAGGGAAGCCTGGCATGCTACAGTTCATGGGGTCATAAAGAGTCGGATACAACTGAGTAACTGAACTGAATTGAGCTGAACCAATTTAGAGAAAACACAGGGGAAAAGAAGAACATGAACTCATGTTTTTGTACCCATGAGGTACAAAACACCCAGAATGTGAGAAATTCTACAGAACAAAAACTGAACTTATTCAATGATATTATGCCAAGGAAAAGAAGAATAGAGAATTAGAATTCTCTTGAGAGACTTAATGTAATATAAGGACCTTGCTTGGATACTGATTCAAACAAGTGTAATAAAAAAAGTTTTCTGAAAAAATCTAGAAAATTTTACTACTAACTAGATATTTGATGATGCTAAGGAATTATCATTTTAACTGTAAAACATTTTTAAAATCTGCTTTTGGACATAGATGTTGCTGAAATATTTACAGTGAAACAATCTGATATCATTCATTGATGGCTGGTAGAGAACTATATTGGGTCACAGAAAAAAATAGATTGGCAGAGAAATATGCCTTGAAGCTTGTGATGGGAAGCTTGGGAGATCTTATATATTAGTTTCTCTATTTTTCTGTTTGTTTAAAATTTTCCAATTTCAAGTTTGTAAATACATATATAAGCAAGAAAAGAAAAAGAGAGAGAAGTGAGAAGGAGGAGGTTAGAGGAGAGAGAAAAGTGCTCAGAGGGGCCCACCTCACACCCAACTACTCTTCAAAACAAGTAGATTCAGTGAACTGTCAATTCCAATCTCAGTACCAAGATTTGTGAGATCCCAGGACGCATTATTGAACTGATAAAAGTTAAATCTGAAAAAAAAATAAAGAAGAACAACAAAAGGAAAAATCTGAGATTGCCAGGCCCCGCTAAGGGTGGGCTGCCGAAAACCCCTTCTTCTAGATTATGGCTCCAGGACAGGCCTGTCAGTGACCCCAGAGGTGTAAGTCCTCTTCATCCAGCAGCGCATTTGTCAGCGTCTCTTGTGATCTCTGTAAAGACGGTGGAAACTGTAGTTTGGGTGAGAGCCTGGCAGGGTGGGTTGATGGCAGATTGAACATCCAGCCGCAGGAAGAGCCTGTGTTGGGCGGGGGCAGCACTTCAGCCGAAGCCGAGGGACTCCTGTTCAAGATGCTCTTGTTCCTCATGACGACAGATGAAGATATACAAGTTGTGCTGGTCAAAGTGATGGGGAGGGAAAGTCTAAAGGACCACCTTTGAATACCTTTGATGACAGAGTGATTATTGAAACACATCTCAACATGCTACAACAGAAGCTATGTTAGCAACCTGAAATGTAATAGTGTTTATTATCAAACAACCAATCAGGGGAGTCAAGATGCAGAAAAGGCCAAAGCCTGTGGCTGATACACATGTGTGGGAAGGCAAGACTGACTGGACCAGGTGCGTTTAGGGCCCTTGTAAGATACAGATGATTATAGTCCTCCTCTGGTTGGAGAAACACTGACTTAAAGATTTTCTCTTACTGTAAATTCCATAGGAGTCAATAAACTAAGCAGCTGCCAACGCTAATTTGATTTTAACATACATTAAAACAATTATTTCCCAGAAGAGTGGATGAACACAGTCACGGCATCTAGCATTTAGTAAGTGCTTACTGTGTGTGGCATCACGCTAGGCATCATAACATACGTTATCTTGTTCCTAGAGACACTACACTCAGTCGTGTTCGACTCTTTGTGGCCCCATATACTGTAGCCCACTAGGCTCCTCTGCCCAAGGGACTTTCCAGGCAAGAATACTGAAGTGGGTTGCCATTTCCTACTCCAGGGGATCTTCCCAACCCAGGGGATTGAACCCATATCTCTTGTGTCTCCTTATCGGCAAGAGGATTCTTTACCACCAGCACCACATGGGAAGCCCTGGTTTCTCTGAAGATGGAATGATATTTCTGCCCCTGAAGTTATCAGGTATGGTCTGTCAGAACCTTTCAAGGGACTGATAAATAAACTATCTGTTTAGGTCTTCTGCCCAGTTTTTGATTGCACTGTTTTTCTGGTGTTGAGGTATATGAGCTGCTTGTATATTTTGGAAATTAATCCTTTGCCAGTTGTCTCATTTGCTATTATTTTCTCCCATCCTGAAGGTTGTTTTTTCACCTTGCTTATAGTTTCCTTTGTTGTGCAAACGCTTTTAAGTTTAACTAGATCCCATTTGTTTTTTTTTTTTTTAATTTTCATTCCTTTGCGGGGTGGGTCATAGAGGGTCTTGCAAAGATTTATGTCATGCAGTGTTCTGCCTATGTTTCCTCTATGAGTTTTATAATTTCCAGTCTTATATTTAGGTCTTTAAACCACTTTGAGTTTATCTTTGTGTATGGTGTTAGGAAGTGTTCTGATTTCATTCTTTTACATGTAGCTGCCCAGTTCTCCCAGCACCACGTATTGAAGGGACTATCTTTTCTCCCTTGTATATTCTCACCTCCTTTGTCAAAAATTAGGTGCCCATAGGTGTGTGGGTTTATCTCTGGGCTTTCTATCTTATCCGATACAACCCAATACCAGAAAAAAACTAACCCAATCAAAAAGTGGGCAAAATATCTAAACAGACATTTCTCCAAAGAAGACATACGGATGGCTAATAAAAACATGAGAAGATGCTCAACACCAATTATTATCAGAGAAATGTAAATCAAAACTACAATGAGTTATCACCTCACACCGGTCAGAATGTCATCATCAAAAAATCCACAAACAATAAAACTGGAGAGGGTATGGAGAAAAGGAAACCCTCTTGCACTGTTGGTGGGAATGTAAATTGATACAGCCACTATGGAAGACAGTACAGAGGTTCCTTAAAAAGCTAGGAATAAAACTACCATCTGACCCAATAATCACACTACGAGGCATATACCCTAAAGAAACTAAGTTGAAAAAGACACATGCACAGAATGTTTACTGCAGCCCTATTCACAGTAGCTAGAACATGGAAGCAACCTGTCTATCAACAGATGAACAGATAAAGAAGCTGTGGTACATATATATAATGGAATTTTACTTAGTCATAAAAAGGAATCCATTTGAGTCAATTCTAATGAAGTGGTTGAACCTAGAGACTATTACACAGAGTGAATGTGAAAGTCAGTCAGTTGTGTCCAACTCTTTGCAACCCCATGGACTGTAGCCTGCCAAGCTCCTCTGTCCATGGAATTCTCTAGGCAAGAATACTGGAGTGGGTGGCCATTCCCTTCTCCAGGGGATCTTCCCAACACAGGCATGAAATCCAGGTCTCCCGCATTGCAGGTGGATTCTTTACTGTCTGAGCTACCAGGGAAACCCAAGAATACTGACGTGGGTAGCCTGTCCCTTCTCCAGGGGATCTTCCTGACCCAGAAATCAGACCAGGGTCTCCTGCACTGCAGGCAGATTCTTTACCAGCTGAGCTACCCTACAGCGTTAAGTAAGTCAGAAAGAGAAAAACAAATGTCGTATATTAACGCATATGTGTATATATATATATGGGAGCCAGAATGATGGCATTGGTGACCCCAGTTGCAGGGCAGCAGTGGAGACGCAGACAGGAAGAACAGACTTATGGACATGGAAAGCTGGGAGGAAGAAGAGGGTGGGACAAACGGAGAAAGTTGCATGGAAAGATATGCACCACCACATGTAAAACAGACAGCCAATGGGAATTGCTGCATGACTCAGGGAACTCAAATCAGGGCTCTGTAACAACCTAGAGGGTGGGATGGAGTGAGCCATAGGAGAGAAGTTCAAGAGCAAGGGACCGTATTTGTACCTATGGCTGATTCAGGTTGATGTTTGGCAGAAACCCTGCTATGACGCGATTATCCTTCCATTAAAAATAAATAAATAAATAAAACACCCAACTATCTGATCCCTCTGGTTGAGTGTATCCAGACATCTGCTAAGGGGACCAACTTACGGACCAAGGGCTAGAGCAGGAAATCTTAATGAGAAGCAGGAAAGCCAGAATCCTGGGCAGAGGTAAAACTTTAAACTTCATAAAAATGTAAAGAGCGTGAGACCCAGAATGCCAGGAGACTGACTGAATCTAGCAGAGACTGGAACTGGACACTCAAGTTGGAGGTTGGAAAAAGAGAGGTTGTAGTCAGAAAATAGGAAATACAGAAAAGCAACGGAGAGCTGGATCTCAAGGTTTGGAGAGTGGGTGGAGGATGGCAGAAGAGGCCTCAGCAGTAAAAACACACTGGCTTGATGACTGTATGCGGGGTAGCGTGTGTGCTGGAGGAGGGGGAAGCATGCTGGAAAGAAGTCAGCCTGGTCTCGAACAGGAAGCTCACAGAGACACTGAAGCATCAAGTGAAGGATATGGATTAGTGTGAACAGTGAGGCTCCTTCTGAAGCTGAGACTCTTAGTTTGCATTCCGGGAGTCACGTGGTCAAGGGTGATCAGTCTGCAGGTAATTAAAATCAGAAGTGCTCCCCATGTTCCTCTGCGCGCTATATGAGTCTTGACAGAGTGAGGATGTTTCTGCCCTTGGATAAATTCTAATGAACAGCAATCCCTGAGTGCTGGCTTCAGGCCGTGATGACGCTTGCGCAGGGAAGCACGGCTCCACGGTCTTACACATCGGCTCACCACCTGGTTTTGAAAAGGTTCACTTCATAATTAAAATCCATGTCTGATAAACAACCCAGCACCAAGGAACCAGAGCATGTGTCTGGCAGGCTGGTAAAGGTCTTTGTAAAACTGAGTTTGATACATAGAAATCACCTTACATTTATCTATCTATCCATCCATCCATCCATCCAGGCTACTGGGGGTACATTATGATAAAATAATACAGACAAAAAGTTGAGATAAAACGGGTGATGAATGCAGGTATGAATCAATAAAGGAAGCTTCATCTTGGATCCTCAAAAGGACAAGGGCATTGGTTGGCTTTTGTGGCAAGTCAGTGAGTCAAGTGAGTCACTGACTCAGGAGGGGGATGAAAAAATAGATGGGACAGTAGTGATCTTTCAGAGACCCAGAATGCCCCAGTCTGACCAATCAGATAGCAGGTCTATTCTGTACTCAAACAGACAGGCCCTGCTAAATCATCGTGCCTGCGGCCTCCACGATTAGCCATCAGGGGCTGGTCCTTCCCTGTTGTTTATGGAGCGGCCACTCAGCCAGACCTCTCAGATGTACACAGAACGTTAATCCAGGAAAGGGTATGAAATTTAAACCCACATTAAGACACAGGTCAGTCGGCGGGGAGTATGATCCATGCCCTCAGCTTAAAACCTTTCAGGGGCAGCGCAGGTAGACCGTGGAATCTGTCGTCCTGCTCCCCTCGATGCTGGCCCTCCTGTGATGCAAGTAGGTCAGCAAAACTGAGTGAGCTCCCAAGCTCAAAACTGGCCCAAAAGTTCAAAGAGGAGATACAGCTTGAGACCAAAACTCCCATCCCTGCTCTGAACTATATGTTTTGTAGTTGAAAGTGGTCTTAGAAATTAAATTATCTAAACCAATTTCTCATCATATAGTTGGGAAAACTGATTCCAGAAAGGAAAATGTACATATCTCCTGGCCATTTCTTTCTACGACAGAGCATTTAGACCATGTACCCAGTGAAAAAGAAAGGGGAAAATAGAATTTGGGCTTGCAGAATTTTATTTTTGAAATCCTGCCACAGAATAATTGCTGTATCAAGGAAGAAACACTATGGGTCAGGAATTCTATGATCTGGACCCAACAGCATCTTCACTAGCTCTGGAACCTTCTCTAGAGTCCCTTTCTGATTTTCTCTCTTTATTCCGAAACCTGTCAGAGCACAGAGCACATGATTAGGTTAAAAAAATGTTTGATGAATGAATAAATGCACTTAAGCTCTAAATTTCCATACTTCTCTGCATAGCAATAAGAAAAAAGGCACTCTTTTAAAACGGAAGACTTCATTTATCAGAATATGAATATATTCAAATTCCTGGATTTGTGTTAAGATAAATGCACAGTAATTTTGCTAAAAATACTTCCAAAAAAGCAATTAACTTAAGGACACCGTTGATGCCCTTAAGAGATGTTCATTCATATCATTCAGTTGAAGCAGAGGAGCACTGCATTTTTATTCACTGGAGAGTTAAGACCCCTGGGGACAACTTTAAAAACTGATGTCCCTTTGAGCTTCCTGTACCCTTACTTATCAAAGTGAGGTCCCTGGACCACCAGCAGAACAACAGTATTATCTGGGTGCTTGCGCAATTTGCAAAGGTTCAAGCTCAACCCTGAGCTTTTTTTTGGATAACTGCTTTACAATATTGGTTTGATTTCTGCCATACATCAACATGAATTAGCCATAAGTATACATATGTACCCTCCCTCTTGAACCACCCTCCCACCTCCCACCCTTTCCCACCAACCTGGGTTTGAATTTGTTTTCTAGCCGATCTTGGGTTTGAATTTGCATTACAACAAGAAGGTGATTTGCCTGCTAGCTACAGTTAGGGAAATAATACCCTGGGTCAGTCCAGCAGGCTGAGATGGTCAGGAGATATAACATCTACTCTGCAGTATACTGAAGAACCCGCCCTGGGTATTGCCTACCTAAACGCCTAAGGATAAATTCCCAGTGAAACAAACTTCAAGAAGCCTTCAGAATATTTCCCTCTTAATTATTCGACTGAACCATATGAAATCACTGGCACTCCATGTCTCTGAACTACAGAAATGGCCATTTCATATATTTCAGTGGCTTGTAATGCACCAAACTTGTGTTAAGTGCTTAAACTCTGATTATTCTAATCTACAGACTCCTCTATGAGGTCAATATTAAGTCTATTTTGCAGTTGGGGGAGTTAAGGACTAGAAGAGTCACATTCCCAAAGTTACACAGACAGGAATGAAAAGGTTCACATTCATATTCAACCTTGGCCCCAAGGAGGCCCAGCATTTCTCAAGGTGTGATCCTCAGACCATCACATGGGAAACTTATTAAAATGCATATTATAGATACCATCCTGGACATATTGAATCTGGATCTCTGGTGTTGGGGGCTAAGACTCTGTGTTTTATCGAATCCTACTCTTTATCTACACTACTTCCTCTCGAAGTAGGTGGTGAACGGCCGTTAATATAAAAGTCTAACTCATGCCAATGCAGAGGGACCAGGAACCCAATTTCCCCAGGAAAGCCATGGTTTACAGACATTGCTTATGGTCACGGTACAGCTTCTGTGAGCTCCTCATTTGATTCTCAGAAGTGTTCAGGTTTGGATGATAAGTTATATGGTCACCTTGTGTTAGGGGGCAGACTGGGTGGGGTTTCTCCCAAGAGAGCATCAGCACTCTGTCCCCATCGAGCAGCTCTCCCGAGCTTCCTGGTACACAGGGCGGGCCTGGGTCTGTCCAGTGTCCTGAGCCTCCCACACCCCTCCCCTCCCCCAGCCCCGGCCTCTGGGGCCCACAGCCCCAGGCCAGCAGGGCAGGCAGGTCTCCAGCCGACCTGAGGCATTCACGCAGGGAGGGCCACGCTGGCATTCCCCGGATACCTGTTGGAAACCTCTGAGCTGTTTTGACCTGCGCTCCACTGAGAACACTGTCTCTTTTCCACGTGTCATCCTCTGGGGTAACCTTGCCTGAGAACTTTCTCCATGACGACACAGGTGGGTCCCTAGGCCACTGGAACTGGCAAGGTCTCACTCTTCTCTGGATCCCAGTGTGGGACCCAGGGCCAGGCGCTAGTGAAATTCCAGCAGGTATTTGCCAGTCGTCCAAATGATCAGATTAATGCAGTTCTCAGATTACTGTCCCAGGAGCAGGTTTTGACAAATTAAGGAGAAAGGAAAATTAGAAAACTAGTGGGTAGGGAATGTGATTTTATCAAGGCCTTAAGGGAGCTCAAAAAAGAAAAAAGGCCACAGAGTGCAAAGTCAGGATATTAAAAAAATCCAACCTTATCTTTAAAGAATATGCTGGCTTCACCATCAGATAACATAATCAGTATCAGTTCAGTTCAGTCACTCAGTCCCATCCGACTCTTTGTAACCCCACAGACTGCAGCACACCAGGCTTCCCTGTCCATCACCAACTCCCGGAGCCTACTCAAACTCATGTCCATTGAGTCAGTAATGCTATCCAACCATCTCATCCTCTGTTGTCCCCTTCTCCTCCTGCCTTAATCTTTCCCAGCATCAGGGTCTTTTCCAATCTAGGGTCTTTTCGCATAAGGTGGCCAAGGGATTGGAGTTTCAGCTTCAACATCAGTCCTTCCAATGAATATTCAGGACTGATCTCCTTCAGAATGGACTGGTTAGATCTCCTTGCAGTCCAAGAGACTCTCAAGAGTCTTCTCCAACACCACAGTTCAAAAGCATTACTTCTTCAGTGCTCACCTTTCATTATAGTACAACTCTCACATCCATACATGACTGCTGGAAAAACCATAGCTTTGACTAGTGGATCTTTGTTAGCAAAGTAATCAAATCAATATATTCTCCTTCAATCTCTGGATACATTTTCAGGTAAACTGTGTCTACATTTAAAACAACAGGTTTAATTATGAATGCACTATGGAACACCCAAAAAGTCTGGAAAAACAAGGAAAATGATTTATTTTCCTTTTCAGATTAATATTGCATTAAATTTACAGGAATTTTATCTGCAAATATGCCTGGAGGCTGCAGGAAATGTAACTTACACACTGTTTAAAAATAAGTTTATCTTACATGTGATGATTGATTTTTATATATCAACTTGACTGGACTATGTGGTGCCCAGACATTTGGTCAAAGGCTATTCTGGGTCTTTCTGGAGAAGATTAGCATCTGAATCTACAGAGCAGAGCAGATCGCCCTCCCCAGGGTGGGTGGGCCTCTCCCAGTCAAGGGAAGACCTGAAGAGAACACCAAGGCTGAGTAACAGGGACGCCTCCTGCCTGCCTGCCTGAGCTGTGACCTCAGTCTTCTCCTGCCCTCAGACTAGAACCTACATCATCAGTTTTCCTGGTTCTCAGGCCCCCAGACTTGGCTGGATTTCACCTACACCACTGGCTCTCCTTGGCCTCCAGTTTGCCAACTGTAGATCTTTAGATGTCTCAATGCCCATAATCACGTGAGCTCACTCTTTATGATAAAGCCCTTAGCTCACGTGATTACAGAGGCTGAGACATGACAAGATCTGCAATTAGCAAGACACAGAGAGCCAGAGGTCCTTCCAGCAGTAGTCCACGTACTAAGGCCTAAGCACATATACCTACATCAGCCTACCCTCAGGTCCAGGGAAAAACTCAAAATTGCTATAATTCAACCTTTTCTAATATATGTTCAGCCAATCAATATACCACTCACCCACTCCCAAAACATTTTAGAGGTCAAATAAATGAAAGAAACACTAGACAGAGGAAAGCATGCCGCCAGAACCCCTAAGATGAGTACACACATGTGAGCCTCAGAGAGGAACGTGGTTCTTCTCTAACGCTTCTGATCGCTTATTTCCCATTCCTCCACCATCCTTGTTTTACCGTTGCAAGACTGAGATTCCAAGAAAAACACCAGGGAAAAGCTGTGCCCAACTCATCCAGAGCAGCCAGTTCCAAAGCAGAAAGCAGCAGCCAGGGGCAGTGGGGCTCTGAAGTATCTCCCACATATGGTGCCCCAAGACAGGCATGGCTCCTCCATTCAAATCCCAAAGAGCTTGCACATGTCTCTCGGCGCCACTTTTGTCATCTCACACAATATTTTGTCTCTTCCTGTAAAAATCTGCTTTGTTTGGGACTAAAGATCAATATAAAGCACCAGGACTGTGCTGTGTGGCTCTAGGCTTACCAGCTGTGTGACCTTAGGCAAGGTGCTAACTTCTCTGTGCCTCACCCCTCTATCTGCAAAATGGAGAAGATAATAGTTGTTGTAAGGATTAAGTGAATTAATGCACGTATAGTCTTTAATATAGAGTTGTGCTGTCTCATAGCGTAGCTATCAGCCATACGTGGCGATTTCCAAACAATAAATGAAAATAAGGTTCTCAAGGCAAGAATACTGAAGTGGTTTGCCATTCCCCACTCCAGTGGACCACATTCTGTCAGACCTCTCCACCATGACCTGCCCGTCTTGGGTGGCCCCACAGGGCATGGCTTAGCTTCATGGAGTTAGACAAGGCTGTGGTCTGTGTGCTCAACATTCAGAAAACTAAGATCATGCCATCCGGTCCCATCACTTCATGGCAAATAGATGGGGAAACAGTGGAAACAGTGGCAGACTTTATTCTGGGGGGACTCCAAAATCACTGCAGATGGTGACTGCAGCCATGAAATTAGAAGATGCTTACTCCTTGGAAGGCAAGTTAGGAACAACCTAGATAGCATATTAAAAAGCAGAGAGATTACTTTGGCAACAAAGGTCCATCTAATCAAGGCTATGGTTTTTCCAGTAGTCACGTATGGATGTGAGAGTTGGACTGTGAAGAAAGCTGAGCACCAAAGAATTGATCCTTTTGAACTGCGATGTTGGAGAAGATTCTTGAGAGTCCCTTGGACTGCAAGGAGATCCAACCAATCCATCCTAAAGGAGATCAGTCCTGGGTGTTCATTGGAAGGACTGATGCTAAAGCTGAAACTCCAATCATTTGGCTATATGATGCGAAGAGCTGACTCATTTGAAAAGACCTTGATGCTGGGAAAGATTGAGGGCAGGAGAGGAGACGACAGAGGATGAGATGGCTGGATGGCATCACCGACTCAATGGACATGGGTTTGGGTGGACTCCGGAAGTTGGTGATGGACAGGGAGGCCTGGCGTGCTGGGGTTCATGGGGTCGCAAAGAGTCAGACATGACTGAGCGACTGAACTGAATGAAAATGAAATTAAACTTCAGGTCTTTGGTTGTATGAGTCACATTTCGAGTCCTCCACAGCCATGTATGACAGGCAGCCACCATACTGGACGGCACTGAAAGATGCTTCCTTGTCAGGATGTTGTGCAGTCTGAACACCCAGCAAGTACTGAAGAAAGGCTAGTTTTTATTTTCCCAAAGCCTGCACAGATCAGGTTCATTGTTTAGCTCCTCAACGCATCAGTCAGGTCTCCTTCTAGGGGTCTAACACAAACCATGGGGTCTCAGTCCCTTTGCCCGCTCTTCTCTTTGTCCTGTTTCTGCCCCTTCCCTGACTTCTTCATCCTTCCTTCCACCCTCCCTCCGTCCCTCCCTCTCTCTCGTCTTCCTTCTGTCCCCTCTCCTGCCTCCCTCCATCCTGCCCACTTTCTCTTCCTCCTCCTTTTACTTTTTCCCTCCCTCCTTCCCTTCTTTTCCTCTCTCCCCACCCCTGCCTTTCTCTCCAACAGAAGGGCCACCAGAGGCTCCTGGTCCCTTGCCATGGTTTGGTTCCTGCGCCTTCGCTGCTGTGTCCTCCTAGAGAAAGGTCCTGCTCTCTGCGTTCACTGTCCCAGGGTCACTCTCGGCATCTGTGCCCGAGGTGATGTCATATCACCTCGGGGAGGCCCTGACTTTGTGAGTCAGAGAGCTGAGCCTGTCTTTCCACCAACTACATCCTTTCTCTCTATCAAAGGGAAAGACTTTGACAGAGATAAATGTGCACCTGCTAAATCATTTGTAGTAGCAAATGTCGCTGTAACAGGATCAGCCAGGCACCACTGCCATAGGCTGCTGCCTCGGCCTCAGAGAAACAGGCTGAAGGAAACTTTCTGTTGGTACTTCTAGTTGTGACAGGATGTGACCACCATTCCTTCCTAAAAGAATCATAATGGATATCGATTCTCAGTTCTGGAGTTTGGCTCGTTAAAAACCACAAATAGAATTCTATGGGGAACGAGCTATATTGATTGGTTCATTTTGCTTTATGGGTTTGTTTCCTATGTAACATGTAATTGTATATTACAGTTGCTATAATACACAAGAATTAAAGACCTAATTTGGCTAAATAAGAATTGCTTTATAAATTATGAAACATTCTCTCTCATCAAACTCCTGGATAATTAAACAAGATTTTAGCGAGCGCTATCTTGGTAGATTGTTTTGTATTTGGGGTGGGAGCTGAAAGACTGGGAACCTTTTTTTTTTTCCTCCTGTCACTTTTTAACTTTCTGAGCACTTAAGCCAGTGGTAATGAGTTTAGGGATTTCAGACAAGGCTGTTAAATTTTTGCTGAGGTCTATTAAGCTGTCTTTTCTTTCACATTATTTCGCTTCTAAAATCTCAAAATGAATTGCCATCAGTGGTATGGCAGCAAGGGCACAGGTTCTGGCAGTAATTAGACTTAAGTTCTAACTCTTCCTCTCCCTCCTCAGTTTAGGAGCTAGGCTGTCCTTCCATGCACCTGGCTTTCTGCACTTAACCACGTGGAGACACTTAACATGTCTTGGTCCATGTGAAGTGAGCAGATATGATGCACAGAGTAACTGGAAAAGCATCTGCATTCTTGGGCTTGCCCTACAGTCATGAGAAGAACATGCTTATATCAGCACCCNGTTCTGGCAGTAATTAGACTTAAGTTCTAACTCTTCCTCTCCCTCCTCACTTTAGGAGCTAGGCTGTCCTTCCATGCTCCTGGCTTTCTGCACTTAACCACATGGAGACACTTAACATGTCTTGGTCCATGTGAAGTGAGCAGATATGATGCACAGAATAACTGGAAAAGCATCTGCATTCTTGGGCTTGCCCTACAGTCATGAGAAGAACATGCTTATATCAGCACCCGGTCCCAGGAGGAGGAAAAATACCTGGAGGAGAGCCACCCCTAGCCAGGTTCAGCTTAGACATCTGACTTAGCCCAAAAGTATCTGTGGACTGAAAAAGTGATGATCGTTGCATAGTGCTGGGTTGTATCACCTGCTAACCAACACATCCTTTATCCACCACCTTCTCCCCTTGTCAAGGGGGATGGCTCTCTCTTGGCACTGCCCTGAGGGATGAGAAAGACACCAACAAGAATGAAGAGACCAACAAGAACATCACCACCACCACCAAAAAAATCCACTCAGTCTGTGTGCTGAATGGATATGAACACATCCAGTGCACAACCATGCTTTTTACCGGCAAGAGTCAGGTTGGTAGAGACAGGCAAGCATCTGTGGTTCCCGAGCAGCAACTGCCTGGGAGACCAAGAACACAGCCCTTCCACCATGAGACATATGCCAGGGAAAGTTGTTGCCAAAATAGGAAACATCATTAGAAAACAAGATAACAGACAGGAAGAGGAAGGATATGGCTAAAACTCAGAAGCAAGCGATCTTTAAGGATCCAGCCGAATCCAAAACCAAAAGATGAGCAGAAAGCCTACGATTCATTTATGTGTTTTTATTTGTTTAAATCAGCATCTACAACTCTCACAGGGAATCTAAGCATCCTATGTGACTCCCTTCATGGTAGATGTGCAGTGGCTGAGGGGGTCATCAAGGTAGATGCGCTGCCTAAGCCCCCTCACTTCAGTCATGGGCGGTAAAGTTGGAGGGGAACCTGTACCCTACCCAGGGAGCCCCTGTGCTTCAGCACAGAACACTGAGGGAGCCAGGAGAGCTGAGAGAACAGGGCGGCTGGACAAGGGATGCACAAGGAGGCGGCCTTCGGGACCAGAGGCTCGGATTGAGCGAGGAGAGCATGGCTTAAACAAAGGAAAGAAGACCCTTCTGTATTGAAAAGTCTTAGCCATTACGTCCTCGAGTCCCTGTCTTATTTGATACTGACCAGTGAGGGAGTTTTGCAAAGGGAAATCTTTATCTTTGCCTCTGCGGGTACCACTAAGGTCTTTTGAGTAATATTGGTAACAAGTATGCAGCAATTGAAGAAAGATCCTACAAGACTGATGGATGAAGGGTGGCCGGTGTGATTCAGTGTTGATAAATGTCTGATACAATGCTTCAAGAAAATTAGTTCACATCCATAATGCTTTACAAGTAACAAAATCATAACAGCTATTATCTCCTTTAAAAAAAATCTTGAAAATTTGTACAAAGAAGGATATATAATACAGGATAATTCATAGCTAGCTTATGAACAGTGTTTAGAAAGCTATAAAAATACAAAATGCTAATGTAACCAGAAATTGTGACATAACCATATTAAGAAAGATGGGGAACGAGAATCTAGACAGTACACATGGAATATAAAATTAACGGACCTAGAGAATGTCACACAGAGTGAAGTAAGTCAAAAAGAGAAAAACACCGTATATTAGCACATGCGTGTGGAATCTAGAAAAATGGTAGACATGAACGTGTCTGCAAAAGAGAAACAGACACAGATATAGAGAGCAAAGGTATGGACACCAAGGGGAGAAAAGGAAGGTGGGATGAAATGGGAGCTTGGGACTGATGTATATACACTACTATGTATAAAACAGGCAACTAAGGAGAGCCTCCTGTACAGCACGGGGAACCTCATTCAATGCTCTGTGGTGAATTAAACAAGAAGGAAATCTGAAAAAGAGGGAATATATATACACACATCGCGGGTTCGTTTTGCTGTACAGCAGACACTAACACTGTGGGACACACAGGAAGGCTGTGGCAGGCCTAGAGAGCACATTAAAGAGCCAGACAGAGGCTCATACAGTCAAAGCCACGGTCTTTCTGGCAGTTATATACAAACGTGAGCTGGATCATAAAGAAGGCTGAAGCTGATGAATTGACGCTTTCGAACTGTGGTGCTGGAGAAGACTCTTGAGAGTCCCTTGGATTGCAAGGAGATCCAACCAGTCCATCCTAAGGGAAATCAACCCTGAATATTCATTAGAAGGACTGATGCTGAAGTTCCAATACTTTGGCCACCTGGTGCAAAGAGCTGATTCACTGGAAAGATCCTGATGATGAGAAAGATTGAAGGCAAAAGAAGAAGAGGGTAGCAAAGGATAAGATGGTTGCATAGCATCACTGATTCAAAAGACACGAACTTGGGTGAACTCTGGGAGATGGTGAGGGACAGGGAGGCCTGACGTGCTGCAGTCCAGGGGGTCACAAAGAGTCAGACACAACTTCGTGATTGAACAATGATAGAAACTGTAAAACAACCACACTTCAATAAACAAATTTTAAAAGATGAACTTATAAATAGCAGTTTAAGCATATGATTTAGAAAAGTGGAGGTAAGTAAGAGAAGAAAAAGTAAAAGGAAGAATTAAGAGCAGTTCCCTCTGGGGAGTGGGACTCCTGGGTGGAGAGAAGTGCTGTTTTTCATGATAAACACTGTGGAAACACCACTTGACTTTTAGAACGCTGACTCCTATTGTTATGATAAAGGAAGTTAATCATCTTTGCAGAAGCAAACAAAACAAACTGGTTCTATAATGCCAAGTTCTGGGCAGCACTTGAAAAGATTTGGGAAA
The DNA here is from genome assembly GCA_006410875.1 of Neotragus pygmaeus. Taxonomy (NCBI): domain Eukaryota; kingdom Metazoa; phylum Chordata; class Mammalia; order Artiodactyla; family Bovidae; genus Neotragus; species Neotragus pygmaeus. The sequence continues at coordinate 43,738 of SJYV01036618.1, forward strand.
AAGGAAGAAAAAAATGAAATGTCAACCTATGCAAGCACAGCTTCTGCACTCTTCCACTCAGACCCCCACACGCATTTCTCCCCTCACTGCTTGGAGAAGATTTGCCAGAGCAGGAAAATACCCAAGAAGAGGTTTTATTAATCCAGCAGTAAACCTGCTTCACCCTAAACTGACCACCTGCTGTGAAGACACTGGCCCTCCCACTATCCTAAAGCAAGACTAGGAATGCTATCCATCTTGAAGGGTGAAGCTTGATGACGACATTATCAACATTCAACGTCATGAAAGTTTTGCCAAGAAGAATAAAGACTGTGTCAAAGGGGCAGGGAAAAGAACAGGGGACAAGAACAACCCTATGCTCTTCTCAAACGTGAGAAGTATTGATGGAGAGAAGCCAGTCAGTACAAATGCATTCAACCAGCTCTGTCAATTACAAAGCCAAATTAATATAAATATCTGCAATATTTCATCAAGAAACACTCAGTTGGTGAATTGACTGATCCACTCAACATGCAATGTGAGTCAGTATCAATAAACATTCTGTTGAGTGGAAGGAGCCAGACACAAGAGTATATACCTGCACTTGTTTTTCCTGCCATTGTTCTCTAAACTGTACATGTATGATTCACATACTCTTCTAGAAGGATGTATTTCCTAAATGGAACCGTTCTGAGGTTTACTCTTGTAATATTTCTGGAACATAATTCTAATAAGAATACTCCTACCTATGGAGGTCGTCGGGCAAACCTGGTGGATCAGATGGTAAAGAATCTTCCTGTAATGCAGGAGATCTGGGTTCGATCCCTGGGTCAGGAAGATCCCCTGGAGGGGGTGTGGGCAGAGAAGGGTTCTGTGTCAGGCGAAGACAGGGGAGTGGGTCTTCTGGGGTAGGGTCAAAGGCCAAGACGATTTTGGGTGGGTTCAGCTCACCTTGACAATTTTTTGGACCTCATTTGAGAGGAGGTCTTCATCTTTTTGTCGCGGGTAACAGGAGGCAGGTGTTTCATAACTATTCTGGAGCCTTGTGGCTTCCCAGTCACCTTAGTCATTTTGATGCCTCTCAGTAGTCTGCTCCAGAGCCCCTGAGCACCCCTATATATATCCATCCCCAGAGAGACACACCCTCATGCTTTGTGAGGTCATCAAGTCTCTTTCCCAGCCAATGGTGGCCCTGGGTGAGCCTTGACATCACAAAGCCCATCCTGACACTTCTAGTGGAGGATGGGGAGCAATTCAGATGAAGGCATGGCAACCCACTCCAATAGTCTTGGCTGGAGCATCCCATGGACAAAGGAGCCTGGAGGGCTACGGTCCATTGGATTACAAAGAGTCAGATATGACTGAAGCAACTGAGCATACACTCACACATGGAGTTCATTAATGGTTATTGAAAACCTCCTGTGCTGTAGCTATGTTATAAGTATCATTATCTTTATACTCAGAGTAGCACTTTATTAGGTTATCATGGTTCTAATTTAAAGATTAGACAACCGAGGCTCAAGGATGAATTCCCCTTGCCCAGGACCCAGACAGCCAGGCAGATCTACTTAACTCCAGGGTCCTGCCTCTTTTGACAGCATCAGATTGTGGTAATTATTATTATTAATTTTTTTTAGAGCACTGTGAAGCCTGTGGGATCATAGTTCCCTGACCAGGGATTGAAACACGTCCTCAGCACTGGAAACATGGAGTCTGAACCACTGGACTGCCAAGGAAGTCCTCAACTCCTTTAAAAGGTGTTTCTAAGAGGAAACAAAGGATTGCTTGGAGCTTTGTGCAGAACACGACCAGGAAAGGCAGGTGGAGCCCAGAGTGGGTGGTGGTGGGGCTGCCTCTCCGGAGGTGCCCAGCACTCTCTTCAGCATTGCTTCTTCTCCCATCACCTTCCACTCTTTTGGATAATGATGTGCCCAGATGCTTTGAGAAGTTCCATCCTAGAAATTAACTTTGACAGTGATACAGAAACATTTGTCCTTCCCAGTGGGAAGCTAAATGAGAAAACAACTGATCACGGATGAGGAGAAGCCAAGAACGAACAAAACTGGAAAGTGATGATTCAAACTGCGGGGTGTCTTAGATGAATTATGTAAGATATTCCACACGCACTAGGATTTGACTGTTGCCAAAGAAAGTAAGTAGAACCTCTGTGATTTATTTAAGAGATTGTTTAAATTCACTTGATCCATGGCTAAGGCTCCAGAGGTGATATGTCCCAGCCAGAATTGCTCCTCTTTCTGAAGTAAAAAGGAGAAAGAGGTAACTCAAGTTTCCCTCTGATCACAAAAGAATGGCTAGAGATTCTTTAAAAATCTCTTTAGGTTGGATACATGGCGAGAAAACAGAATCTGCTCTCCCGGGAGTCAGTTTCATTTTTAAAAGCATCACAATGAAGCCTCCAGTAGGGAGATCAATGCTGCAGAAGACAGCTGCAAACAGTGACTTCTTAAAAACGAGACCGATAAACAGACTAATGAGTTTACAAAATGTAGGGTGTGCCAAGAGGGTAATAAAAATCCATCCCACTTAGTGTCCACTTGTGTTTCAGCAAAACAGGAGCACTTGCAAAGAGCTGTAAATTAAGTTATAAGGCACGATGGTGGTGCATAATTCTCTCATATGTATATGTACACACACAAATATATACCTGGACAATTGAACTGAAATCATTCTAGATGCAAAAAAATTCCTTAGTATCTAATTAGTAAACATCTACATAGGCCCTGTTACCAGCAGCTATATCGATATGGGGCGCTCTCTCATAACTCCACATCAGTTTGTTAGAAAATCCTTCAAATAGATCCAGAATTTAACCTCCTCAACAACATTCACTGCTACCGTCCTGGTCTGAGTCACCTAGACATTAGATATTAGGGAATTTTTTGCATTAAGATAGAGGGGAGCTTCCCAGTTGTCTCGGCGGTAAAGAATCTGCCTGCCATCGCAGGAGATGAGGGTTGGATCCCTGGGTCCGGAAGATCTCCTGGAGAAGGAAATGGTGACCCACTGTAGCACTCTTGCCTGGGAAATCCCAAGCACAGAGGAGCCTGGGAGGCTACAGTCCATGGGGTCGCAGAGTCGGACACACCTGAGCACCTAAGCAGCAACAACAGGAGAGAGAGAGAAGCAGAGGATGGCTCAGAGTTCCTCCCTTCAACCCAGTGAAAGATAGATGAGTCCTGATAAAGTAAGATGAAGAAACGGGTGGAGCACATTTGTGGGGAGAGGGAAGCTCAGTTTGGACGTGTTGGGTTGGAAATGTCAACTACAATTTGGCACTTACCTAGGGCATCGCCAATGACTGAACGACAAAGGCATTTCCCATCTGCCTCTATGGAGATGGAGCCCCACGCTGCTACAGCTGTCGACCTTCAGCAACCCCTGAGGGAGTTCAGGGTGGAGTGGGGCACTCTCTGCTCCAGGGAATCTGGTGGGACAGCTCTTTAGATAGTTGGATGTTTTTAGGAACAGATTTTATGATCTCAATCCTGGCATCTCCTCATATCTAAAGAAGCACTAAATCCCTTCCCGGTGACATCAGATCCTCATCACTAACAAAAACCTTTTGTAAAATGAGTGCTTCATGGTATTGAACTCCCCCTTCACCAAAACCTTATATATTGACTTTCCCCCACTGCCGCTTTGGAGCAGTCTCTCAGAGCTATCTGAGATACTGCCTCCCAGGCTAGGGTCTTCATTTCACCCCAAACAAAACTTAACTCACAACTNGTGCTTCATGGTATTGAACTCCCCCTTCACCAAAACCTTATATATTGACTTTCCCCCACTGCCGCTTTGGAGCAGTCTCTCAGAGCTATCTGAGATACTGCCTCCCAGGCTAGGGTCTTCATTTCACCCCAAACAAAACTTAACTCACAACTCTCAAGTTGTACATCTTTTTTTTTAGAAATAACCATTAGACTCTCAAGCAGAGGACTGGAGCAGGCAGCTGAGTAGGTGAAGAGAGTGGGGAAAGGCCTGATGCTTTTTATGTGCTTACTTGGCTGCTGGACCTTATATGCATCACCCATTTAATTCCCCAGAAAACTACATGTTAGATATCTCACATGTTTTGCACGTTTTGTTTTATGCAGTTTATATGTGGTGCTGGAAAAGACTCTTGAGAGTCCGTTGGACTGCAAGGAGATCCAACCAGTCCATCCTAAAGGAAATCAGTCCTGAATATTCATTAGAAGGACTGATACTGAAGTTCCAATACTTTGGCCACCTGGTGCAAAGGGCTGGTTCACTGGAAAAGATCCTGATGCTGGAAAAGANCAGCTTCTGCACTCTTCCACTCAGACCCCCACACGCATTTCTCCCCTCACTGCTTGGAGAAGATTTGCCGGAGCAGGAAAATACCCAAGAAGAGGTTTTATTAATCCAGTAGTAAACCTGCTTCACCCTAAACTGACGACCTGCTGTGAAGACACTGGCCCTCCCACTATCCTAAAGCAAGACTAGGAATGCTATCCGTCTTGAAGGGTGAAGCTTGATGACGACATTATCAACATTCAATGTCATGAAAGTTTTGCCAGGAAGAATAAAGACTGTGTCAAAGGGGCAGGGAAAAGAACAGGGGACAAGAACAACCCTATGCTCTTCTCAAACGTGAGAAGTATTGATGGAGAGAAGCCAGTCAGTACAAATGCATTCAACCAGCTCTGTCCATTACAAAGCTAAATTAATGTAAATATCTGCAATATTTCATCAAGAAACACTCAGTTGGTGAATTGACTGATCCACTCAACACATGCAATGTGAGTCAGTATCAATAAATATTCTGTTGAGTGGAAGGAGCCAGACACAAGAGTATATACCTGCACTTGTTTTTCCTGCCATTGTTCTCTAAACTGTACATGTATGATTCACATACTCTTCTAGAAGGATGTATTTCCTAAGTGGAACTGTTCTGAGGTTTACTCTTGTAATATTTCTGGAACGTAATTCTAATAAGAATACTCCTACCTATGGAGGTCGTCGGGCAAACCTGGTGGATCAGATGGTAAAGAATCTTCCTGTAATGCAGGAGATCTGGGTTCGATCCCTGGGTCAGGAAGATCCCCTGGAGGGGGTGTGGGCAGAGAAGGGTTCTGTGTCAGGCGAGGAGATGGGAGTGGGTCTTCTGGGGTAGGGTCAAAGGCCAAGACGATTTTGGGTGGGTTCAGCTCACCTTGACAATTTTTTGGACCTCATTTGAGAGAAGGTCTTCATCTTTTTGTCCCGGGTAACAGGAGGCAGGTGTTTCATAACTATCCTGGAGCCTTGTGGCTTCCCAGTCACCTTAGTCATTTTGATGCCTCTCAGTAGTCTGCTCCAGAGCCCCTGAGCACCCCTATATATATCCATCCCCAGAGAGACACACCCTCATGCTTTGTGAGGTCATCAAGTCTCTTTCCCAGCCAATGGTGGCCCTGGGTGAGCCTTGACATCACAAAGCCCATCCTGACACTTCTAGTGGAGGATGGGGAGCAATTCAGATGAAGGCATGGCAACCCACTCCAATAGTCTTGGCTGGAGCATCCCATGGACAAAGGAGCCTGGCGGGCTACGGTCCATTGGATTACAAAGAGTCAGATATGACTGAAGCATCTGAGCATACACTCACACATGGAGTTCATTAATGGTTATTGAAAACCTCCTGTGCTGTAGCTATGTTATAAGTATCATTATCTTTATACTCAGAGTAGCACTTTATTAGGTTATCATGGTTCTAATTTAAAGATTAGACAACCGAGGCTCAAGGATGAATTCCCCTTGCCCAGGACCCAGACAGCCAGGCAGATCTACTTAACTCCAGGGTCCTGCCTCTTTTGACAGCATCAGATTGTGGTAATTATTATTATTAATTTTTTTTTAGAGCACTGTGAAGCCTGTGGGATCATAGTTCCCTGACCAGGGATTGAAACACGTCCTCAGCACTGGAAACATGGAGTCTGAACCACTGGACTGCCAAGGAAGTCCTCAACTCCTTTAAAAGGTGTTTCTAAGAGGAAACAAAGGATTGCTTGGAGCTTTGTGCAGAACACGACCAGGAAAGGCAGGTGGAGCCCAGAGTGGGTGGTGGTGGGGCTGCCTCTCCGGAGGTGCCCAGCACTCTCTTCAGCATTGCTTCTTCTCCCATCACCTTCCACTCTTTTGGATAATGATGTGCCCAGATGCTTTGAGAAGTTCCATCCTAGAAATTAACTTTGACAGTGATACAGAAACATTTGTCCTTCCCAGTGGGAAGCTAAATGAGAAAACAACTGATCACGGATGAGGAGAAGCCAAGAACGAACAAAACTGGAAAGTGATGATTCAAACTGCGGGGTGTCTTAGATGAATTATGTAAGATATTCCACACGCACTAGGATTTGACTGTTGCCAAAGAAAGTAAGTAGAACCTCTGTGATTTATTTAAGAGATTGTTTAAATTCACTTGATCCATGGCTAAGGCTCCAGAGGTGATATGTCCCAGCCAGAATTGCTCCTCTTTCTGAAGTAAAAAGGAGAAAGAGGTAACTCAAGTTTCCCTCTGATCACAAAAGAATGGCTAGAGATTCTTTAAAAATCTCTTTAGGTTGGATACATGGCGAGAAAACAGAATCTGCTCTCCCGGGAGTCAGTTTCATTTTTAAAAGCATCACAATGAAGCCTCCAGTAGGGAGATCAATGCTGCAGAAGACAGCTGCAAACAGTGACTTCTTAAAAACGAGACCGATAAACAGACTAATGAGTTTACAAAATGTAGGGTGTGCCAAGAGGGTAATAAAAATCCATCCCACTTAGTGTCCACTTGTGTTTCAGCAAAACAGGAGCACTTGCAAAGAGCTGTAAATTAAATTATAAGGCACGATGGTGGTGCATAATTCTCTCATATGTATATGTACACACACAAATATATACCTGGACAATTGAACTGAAATCATTCTAGATGCAAAAAAATTCCTTAGTATCTAATTAGTAAACATCTACATAGGCCCTGTTACCAGCAGCTATATCGATATGGGGCGCTCTCTCATAACTCCACATCAGTTTGTTAGAAAATCCTTCAAATAGATCCAGAATTTAACCTCCTCAACAACATTCACTGCTACCGTCCTGGTCTGAGTCACCTAGACATTAGATATTAGGGAATTTTTTGCATTAAGATAGAGGGGAGCTTCCCAGTTGTCTCGGCGGTAAAGAATCTGCCTGCCATCGCAGGAGATGAGGGTTGGATCCCTGGGTCCGGAAGATCTCCTGGAGAAGGAAATGGTGACCCACTGTAGCACTCTTGCCTGGGAAATCCCAAGCACAGAGGAGCCTGGGAGGCTACAGTCCATGGGGTCGCAGAGTCGGACACACCTGAGCACCTAAGCAGCAACAACAGGAGAGAGAGAGAAGCAGAGGATGGCTCAGAGTTCCTCCCTTCAACCCAGTGAAAGATAGATGAGTCCTGATAAAGTAAGATGAAGAAACGGGTGGAGCACATTTGTGGGGAGAGGGAAGCTCAGTTTGGACGTGTTGGGTTGGAAATGTCAACTACAATTTGGCACTTACCTAGGGCATCGCCAATGACTGAACGACAAAGGCATTTCCCATCTGCCTCTATGGAGATGGAGCCCCACGCTGCTACAGCTGTCGACCTTCAGCAACCCCTGAGGGAGTTCAGGGTGGAGTGGGGCACTCTCTGCTCCAGGGAATCTGGTGGGACAGCTCTTTAGATAGTTGGATGTTTTTAGGAACAGATTTTATGATCTCAATCCTGGCATCTCCTCATATCTAAAGAAGCACTAAATCCCTTCCCGGTGACATCAGATCCTCATCACTAACAAAAACCTTTTGTAAAATGAGTGCTTCATGGTATTGAACTCCCCCTTCACCAAAACCTTATATATTGACTTTCCCCCACTGCCGCTTTGGAGCAGTCTCTCAGAGCTATCTGAGATACTGCCTCCCAGGCTAGGGTCTTCATTTCACCCCAAACAAAACTTAACTCACAACTCTCAAGTTGTACATCTTTTTTTTTAGAAATAACCATTAGACTCTCAAGCAGAGGACTGGAGCAGGCAGCTGAGTAGGTGAAGAGAGTGGGGAAAGGCCTGATGCTTTTTATGTGCTTACTTGGCTGCTGGACCTTATATGCATCACCCATTTAATTCCCCAGAAAACTACATGTTAGATATCTCACATGTTTTGCACGTTTTGTTTTATGCAGTTTATATGTGGTGCTGGAAAAGACTCTTGAGAGTCCGTTGGACTGCAAGGAGATCCAACCAGTCCATCCTAAAGGAAATCAGTCCTGAATATTCATTAGAAGGACTGATACTGAAGTTCCAATACTTTGGCCACCTGGTGCAAAGGGCTGGTTCACTGGAAAAGATCCTGATGCTGGAAAAGATTGAAGATAGGAGGAGAAGGGGACAACAGAGGATGAGATGGTTGGATGGCTTCATCAATGTGATGGACATGAGCTTGAGTAGGCTCCGGGAGTTGGTGATGGACAGGGAGGCCTGGTGTGTTGCAGTCCATGGGGTTACAAAGAGTCAGACTGAGCAACTGAACTGAACTGAGTATCAAAGCATTTAAATGACACTGTCAAGGTCATACAGCTGGTAGATGGAGAAGCTGAAATTCAAATCCATGTTGTCTGATGCCAAACCAAAGCCCATGCTCTCTTTTTTTGCTGTCTCAGGCCCATGCCCTTTGGGTCTTCTTAAACTTTGAGGAAGTGACTGTTCCATTAATGAGAACACAGGTTGAATGCTCAAGAGACCTGACATAGCAGTAGTTTAAATAAAACTACTGAAGCTATTTCTCTTTTCTGTAACAGACTGAGGTAGGCACTGCCAGCATCGCCATGGGACCCAGGCTGCCCCATCTTCTTGTTCCACCATCTCCCTGATATTCCCTTTGCCTGAATGGATCAGCACAGGCAACATCCCTGGACATGATCCCAACAGTAGGAATGAGGACGGGAAAATGATGGTCCTCCTCTGAAAACTGCCCACATCATTACTATTCACACCCCATTGGCTAAAACTTAGTCTGAAGCCACCTCTAGTTGCAAGGCAGGCTGGGAAATACTGCCTTTATTTTCAACAATCAAATGTCAAGTTAAAAAACCAGGGCTTCTAATAATATACTTGGAGAGGACAGGGGAGAGGAGGGATCAGAGGATAGCAAACATGATCTGCTCTAAAAGTTGGGCTAAATCTCTTCTCAATGTCTTCAGGTGAATGCTTATGGAACAAGTTTATTTTATATAGATTTGAGTTTTAAAACATGATTAAAATCTCAATGCATGTAAATTTTAACAAATGCTAATTCCTTCATATAGAATACAAGGAAACAGTATTTCAAAGGATGGTGTGAAATAATAGAAATTATATCACTGGTCTTTGCACCCTGTTCCTAACACAGAACTCTTGAAGTCCTTGTAATCTCTTAGATGATAAGGCTACTAGGAGAACTTTTCCTTCTCTTTGGACTTTGACCCCAGTTCCTAACACAGAGCTCCTAAATCCTTCTGCGTTTCCTGGGTGACAGGAAATTTTGTCGTAATGAGGCAATTCCTGGAGGGCTTCTGGAGGGCTGCATGATGGGGGCTGATCACAAAAAGACCAAGCCACAGTGAGAAGCTTGGAACTTTGAGTCCTACCCCTCTTCCTCTGGGAAGGGGCGAGAGATCAGAGATTCAGCCAATGATTTGCCTCCTCGATGAAGTCCCCATAAAAATCCCCAAAGTTTGAGCTTGGCATGCTTCCAGGTTTGCTGAGCACATCCATGTGGCCAGAGGCAAGTGCATTCCAGCTCCCTGGGGATACAAGCCTCTGTGCTCAAGACCCCTCCAGACCTCGCCCCACCTCTCTTTATCCAGCTGATCATCTGCTTCCTTCATCACATCCTTTATTACATAATAAATCAATAAATGTAAGTATATGTTTCCCAGAATTCTGTGAGCTCTTCTAGCAGAGGACAGAACCCCAAGAAAGGAGTCTGGAAACTTGTGTTTTACAGCAAGTTGGTCAGAAGCCCCAGTGATAACCAGGGACATACACCTGAGATCTGAGGTAGGAGGGCAGTCCTGCCAGGCTGAGCCCGTCAGGAAGCCAACACCGACTGCAATTAGTGTCAGAACGCGATGGAATTGATCCCGCTGCTGTGGCAGAGGACCGCGTGGTGTGGGCAGAAACCCACACGGCCGGCGTCAGAAGTGTGAGGGTGGCGGCCTTGTGTGTGTGAGGGACACACGCAGGAGGGTGCCTTCCACGCAGATGGGGACGACATGGCTTGTAAACCACGCTGACGCTACTGCCATATGGAGCCGCCACTTTAGCTGGTAAATCAAAATACCTGTCATGCTTGGCCAGGATGAGTCTCGAAAGACATGAGTTTTTAATTATCAGATTCTCTCAGGAAAGCATCTGTCACATAAACTGTAGCCGCCCAATAATTCTAATTTCTCTTTCCATGATCCAACAAGACAGTTCTTTTATAACAGAGCAACTCTTGTCAAAATAGTGTTACTTTTCCAATCAAACTGCCAATTTTAGGAAAATGAGGTCAGAAACACCACACATCTTCCTCTCTTTTTCTCTGCTTCTATTATTAAGTAGAGTAACAAAGACAGTCATAATCATGAGGAATGAGAAAAAAAAACTTTTCAATGTAAATCCCACATTTACATTTCTAGTTCAGACTTCTAGGCGGTTCATGTATCTCATTGTCTCCATATGGAAGTCTAACAGACACGGCAATCTGAAAATGTCCAAACTGATTTCTTAAAATATTTGCACCCTGCATCACCTACACATCTTAGTTGACGGAAACCTCATCCTTCCAGTTATCCAATTCTTCCACAGCACAACACTTTGGGAAGCTTCTCATGTTCTCAGGAAAAGGGAAAGTGAAGTTGCTCAGTCGTCTCAGACTCTTTGTGATCCCATGTCCATGGGATTCTCCAGGCAAGAATACTGGAGTGGGTTGCCATTTCCTTCTCCAGAGGATCTTCCCAACACAGGGATTGAACTCAGGTCTCCTGCACTGCAGGAGCCACCAGGCTGCTGTCTGAGCCACCAGGGGCTTAAATCCCTTGTGGTTCCACCATAATCTGGNAGCCTAGCACCGTGTAGGAAAGCAGTCTCTGTGGATTGAATGAAAGAACAAATGTCAGGGCTGCTAAGGAGGACCGAGTCCTTTACAGACATGGCTTAAAGCTGCTCTCACTGCTTTTGCTTTTTCATTTCTCCTTCTATTTCATTAAGATGACTGAAGAGAAGAATGATAAATAATTTCATGAGAGGAATATGAATAAAGATTTGTTTCATGGCAAAGCAATTAAAGGCCACAGATACAAAATTACTGGGCCAAGACAGTACATCTTATGGTATAGACTTTACAAATTGATAAAATTTATAGCTGTTTTCTCACATTTTTATAGTTTTTTCAAAACCCACACTCATGATACTAACATGTCCAGACCACTAAAGATGTTCAGACTTGTTCTATCTTTAGAAATTTATTTCTATCCATCAAAATGATGGTGCTTTTCTTTGAAATTATATATCAGATTCCAAGGGGATGGGGACATAAGATTCATGAGCAACTCATCCCCAAAGAGCTCACGGACATTTCTGCCAGGGTGCCCCATTTTTTACTTTTCTGTGACCCACAGTGAGAACTGAGTTTGAGTGGTTGAGAAGAAGAAAGACTCCCTTGCCCCACACCCAATCCTTCTCTGTAAGCACTATTTCTTGAAATTCCTTTTAATCAAGGACCATAATTGTTATTAAAATGCAAATACCTCTGAAAGAGAAAAAACAAAACTGTTGACTTAGATTCACACTAAGGGGTAAATAGCTTATCAAATCTTTTCCAGGGAGTAGGTTCTGATAGCTTCAGACTCCATGGAGAGAAAACAGCACTAGAAAACGGAAAACAAATGTTGCCTCATTTACATTGCTGCTTGAGGCGACCCTGCCTCTGAATTTAGCGGAGTCTCTACCAGATCGGTTCCCTGGAATCTGCTCTGAACACTCACAGCTCCAACGCCTGATCCATTCTCACCACCTCAGCCCTCCCCCATCTGCCCGCTCCGGTGCTCCCAACCCTCCCCGTGCCAAACGCGACTCCAGTTTTGTCCCGGCCTGTCTCAGTGAAGCTGCTCTCATGGGATAAAATATTAAATTTTGCAAAGACCGTAGCCCAGTTGACTAGTAAAGGATTCAGCTTTTTGCTAAGGACAGTATTACTCGTCAGTTCCCAAGGGAGCAGGCTCTGAGACTGACCTATAGCAGCAAGTTTATTGCAGACTATTCTCAAAATCAACACCCCTGAGGAGCTGAGCGCAGGGGAGTGGGGCAGGGAAGGGTGGAGTTGGGGGTTTGCGGGGAATGGTCAGGAGAGAAGCTGAGCTGCAATACAGTACAGTTGAAGCAATTTCAGTCAATCCAACAGGAAGAGCTATAGCCAAGACGGCCTTTCAGAGCCGTCCTGAATGAGGCAGGGGGCTGCCACACTTACAGCCCAGCCTTGACCAGCCTGTGAATGAAGTCTGTGCCTTGAGCAAGGCAGCTTCCTTCAGCTGAGGGCAAGACCCAAAGAGGACCCAGAGCTAAAGGCCATCAGCCATCAGCACTGCCAGCAGCTGGGGAAATCGGTGCTTCAGTCCTGCAGGAGCGTGCTAGCAAGGTACCATGGCATCCACCGCAATACATCACTGCTCCTTTTAACTGCCTGTCTGCTCAGTCCTGTCCCACTCTTTGTGCCCCCATGCAGTGTAGCCCACCAGGCTCCTCTATCCATGGCATTTTCCAGCTAAGAACACTGGAGTAGGTGGCTATTTCCTACTCCAGAGGATCCCCCTGATTCAGGGATCAAACCCACACCTCCCGTGTCTCCTACACTGCCAGGTGGATTCTTTATCACTTGAGCCACCTGGGAAGCTCGCCCTCTTTTAAGCACACACTTTGAATATGGTCTCGGAGAAATAGAAAACGGATGATTATTTTGTTAGAAACTTTACCAAGATCTGTTCCTTTCAAAAATCCCTGCCCCCAACCCCAGCAGTAATGTCACCTGTGGTTTGATTTTTGAGTTGCCAATCCAACACACCTGGCTCAATCTGCATTTGCAGCTGTCACATCGATAATAACTCAACCCGAACATCTGCTTTCTTCCCTGTAAGTGCAGTCAGATTCACGAATTAAAATGTTTGAAATGCAGATTGTAACAAATTACCTTTCTGTTATTTCTCCTTTATGTTCCGTTAAAAATATGTGCAGGAGAAATAATATTCATGTAAATTTCATTTCAGGATAGTAAAGGAAGCATTATAAAATATTTGATGTGAAAAAGAGAGAATTAAATCTGAAAAAGTAATTCAGGACTAGAACATGCCCTAGAGTAATTCTCCTGGCTGCCCATTAAAATCATCCCGGAAGCTGTAAAATNGCAGGGAAGGGTGGAGTTGGGGGTTTGCGGGGAATGGTCAGGAGAGAAGCTGAGCTGCAATACAGTACAGTTGAAGCAATTTCAGTCAATCCAACAGGAAGAGCTATAGCCAAGACGGCCTTTCAGAGCCGTCCTGAATGAGGCAGGGGGCTGCCACACTTACAGCCCAGCCTTGACCAGCCTGTGAATGAAGTCTGTGCCTTGAGCAAGGCAGCTTCCTTCAGCTGAGGGCAAGACCCAAAGAGGACCCAGAGCTAAAGGCCATCAGCCATCAGCACTGCCAGCAGCTGGGGAAATCGGTGCTTCAGTCCTGCAGGAGCGTGCTAGCAAGGTACCATGGCATCCACCTCAATACATCACTGCTCCTTTTAACTGCCTGTCTGCTCAGTCCTGTCCCACTCTTTGTGCCCCCATGCAGTGTAGCCCACCAGGCTCCTCTATCCATGGCATTTTCCAGCTAAGAACACTGGAGTAGGTGGCTATTTCCTACTCCAGAGGATCCCCCTGATTCAGGGATCAAACCCACACCTCCCGTGTCTCCTACACTGCCAGGTGGATTCTTTATCACTTGAGCCACCTGGGAAGCTCGCCCTCTTTTAAGCACACACTTTGAATATGGTCTCGGAGAAATAGAAAACGGATGATTATTTTGTTAGAAACTTTACCAAGATCTGTTCCTTTCAAAAATCCCTGCCCCCAACCCCAGCAGTAATGTCACCTGTGGTTTGATTTTTGAGTTGCCAATCCAACACACCTGGCTCAATCTGCATTTGCAGCTGTCACATCGATAATAACTCAACCCGAACATCTGCTTTCTTCCCTGTAAGTGCAGTCAGATTCACGAATTAAAATGTTTGAAATGCAGATTGTAACAAATTACCTTTCTGTTATTTCTCCTTTATGTTCCGTTAAAAATATGTGCAGGAGAAATAATATTCATGTAAATTTCATTTCAGGATAGTAAAGGAAGCATTATAAAATATTTGATGTGAAAAAGAGAGAATTAAATCTGAAAAAGTAATTCAGGACTAGAACATGCCCTAGAGTAATTCTCCTGGCTGCCCATTAAAATCATCCCGGAAGCTGTAAAATATCCTGATGTCCAGGCCACACCCCAGGCCAATTAAATGGGAACCTCTGGGGGTAAAACCCAGGCATCATTATTTTGGAAACTCCCCAAGGAATTACAGTGTACAGATGAGACTGATAAATCTGAGCAGTGGATCTCAAACTTGTGTGTTTCACACTCAACTGGACCACTCATCCAATCATGTTTTGCTGGGCCCCACCCCCAGAGTTTCTCAACTTTGGGAAAGGCCGATACTGGGCATTTCTAATCAGTTCCTGGGTGATGCTGATACCGCTGGCCCCAGGACACTTTTGAGAAACAAGATTCTCGGGGGTTGGCCTCACCAGTTTCCCATCACATGTAACAAATCCCCACCCTTACTTCCTGGCTCCTCTGCTCGGTTCAATCCCGGGGTTGGGAAGATTCCCTGGAGGAGGACACGGCAACCCTCTCCATTATTCTTGCCTGGAGAATCCGTTGGACAGAGGAGCCTGGCAGGCTATGTCCACAGTGTTGTAAAGAGTCGGACATGACTGAAGGATTTAGCATGCACACTTACACACACACACCATCCTTACTTCCTGGCTTCCCTACCCTCCATCCCCTAATCAAACATCTCAGAAGGTCTTGGACATTTTTCCCCTTAAATCAACCCCTGAGATGCCCCTTTCCCTTCTGCATAGCTATTTCCAAATGCTATATTCTCCCATCATCCTGAGCATCAGCCACCAGCCATCAGCTAAGACAACCTCTAACTTCTATGATTTTTCATCTGCTTTTGTCACGAATTTCTTTGTTGCTTAGGCACGATTCTGCAGATTATGAGACTAGAATCACTCCCTTGAAACTGTGAACTAAAGGCTTCTCTTGCACACTTCAAGCCCAGCCTTTATGGTTTGGAAAGCAAAACAAAAACACTTACCTGTGCCTTTTCACACTTGCTGTTCTGTATCCTGAGATGGAGCAGATGCAGCTGTTTGTCTACACAGTTTTTGGCTGGCAGGATCTAGAAATGCATTACACTTCTTAGAACTCAAATTGATCAACGTCAGTAAACAACGCAAAGACAGGCAGTGGTGATTTGGCTACAGTCCTCTCTTAGTTCTCCTGATATCAAAGGATTTCACAGAAGGGTTTAAAATAAGATTTATTTAACCCCTACCTTCCTGCAGTACTTTCAAAATTCATCTTAAAACTCATCCCCTTAACTCCCAATGCTAAATCTGAAAAGGTGTTTGAAGCTTCAGATAAAAAAGAACTTTCCCTTTGAAGAGAGCCTGAAGAAAAAGGAGACCAAAAACATCCTCATTTTCTCTAGCAAAAGAAAAATATTCACACAATTTTTCAGTTTGGCCAAGATTAACAACTCATAATCTGAAGATATTGGCTTCTGTTGAAGTGAATATCAAGATTTATTGACCTGCAGAGTAAATATTAACGGAGGTGAAACAGAGGTTAATAACAAATCTCAAGTGATAATACATCTTTATATTTGCTGGAATAAAAAGTCAGCCCATATATTGCTCATACACACGTTCAAAAATCTCTTTAACCAAAAAGCTCTAGAAATCTGCTTGCTATGACTGATTGCTTAAATATATGGTCGAATTTCCATTTGTATGAACATCTCTGAAAACCCAGGCAGCCAGAAAAGCGAAGTATTCATCACCTCCTCTGAGGATCATCAGTAGCCGATCAGAGGTCAGTCCCTTATGAGCAAATGAGATCTGATTAGAAGACTCTAGCCAGCATCTCATTCTTGTCGGTCCTACTAAGGTGAGCAGGGTATTGAACTGACCTAAACTAATGAATCCTTTTTCCACATACAAATAAAAATATTTCAGACTTCTCACTTCATACAAATCTAAATAAATATCCTCATTATCCACAAAAAAATTATAAACTAATGTTTGTTAGTTAAGGAGACATTTTAGAAAATAGAAACTTACCTGGATAAAGGCGGAGAGCTCTGGGCTCTGATGCCGAGGACAACTGCTGGATTCTGGTGCTACCACTTATTTGCTCCGTGACATTAGGCTGGTCACTCAGCTACTGCTCTGTCTCAGCTCCTTATCTGCACAATGAAGATAATGGCACCAGCTTTACAAAGCTGCTGTGAAGACTAAATGAGTTAGGACATGTAGAGTGCTTTAAGTGTGCCTAGAGAACAGTAAAGGGTATATAAATATTTATCTAAAAAGAAAAAGTTCTAGGGCAAAAGGAACTTTCAGGTCATTTTGCCCCAAAGTCTCAGAGCTTTATGGGTATCGGTTTCATAGTTTTCTCATGTTTGGCCTGAGTCATTGACTATGAAGCACTGCTATAATTTATTTAAATTTAACTTCTGTGGCCAACCTCTAAAATTCAGGAGAATTCCATGTAAAATAATCAGGATTTACAGTTCTTGAACAAAACTTAGCACACACGTCCGTCCTGGACTAACATTTGCAGAGGCCAACAATCGAATGATACGAGGGGCAGCCACCTGCGGCAGAGAGGGAAGGAAGGTCCAGAGGACACAGTTCCTTTGGCCACAATTCCCACACCTCCAATTATTCCCCATTCTGAGGGTCAGTATCATCTGACAGGTATTATCCCAGTGTCATCACTGCTTTTATTATAGTAGAACAAAAAAGAAAAACGCATCTTCACATCCATGTCTTTTTCTAGAATGGAAAAAAGAAACAAAGCATTACATGTTTTGAAAAAAAGACAGGCTTTTCTAGGACATAAAGATTCCTGGGTTTAACACGCCAACAAAGTGTGTCTGCTGCAAAAGAATACAACTTAATCTTCCATTAGGAAAACAAGCTATGAGAAGAGCCATGACTGGCGTGTGGAAAGGACGCCAATGAAAAGATTAACGATCTGTGAAAGAGACTGGAATTTCAACACCGCTGTTTTTGTGAGTGTGAAGAAGACAAGCGGTGATGCTGTGGTACACTGTAATATACACGCTTACGGTCCTGTCATCTGTCCTGCCCATGGAGGTGCTTGTGTTTCTAACCCCTGGCCCGAGCCAGGCTTATCATTGTACAAATGAAGGCAGAGAGGTGAAAGGATGCCTGTGAAACCACAACCTTGGTCTCTGCAGCACCATTCACGTAGGAACAGCATTGTGACCCCACAGTGATGCTCAGAGGGAATACACACTCTCTCACAAGCCGGATCCCAGCCTTTCACCTTCTTATCCGACCACAGACACAGATACGCTCTGAACATCAGTTCTTCAATTAGAAAACATGAATCCCAGCCCTGGAATTCTACTCCCCCGAAGTGCTTACAAGATGGAATGAAATGTTTGATCTACTGGCGTTTGGGTCAACAGACCACATAAAGGAAGTTAACACTCACCCGAGGCCTTAATCAGCAAAATGTCAATGTTGAGTGAAAATATAAAGCAAACACAAACAGTAAACACACATTTGGTGACATGACATGTCACCTGCCAGGAATGTCTCTATTCTATCTCAGAGCAGTGCAAACAGCCTTCGTTTCTTTTGGAGAAAATGCAGCATCATTGACATCTCTACTATCTCATTTTCTCTCTGCTTTTGTGAGCCCACTGGTCGGATACCTTTAGGAAGACTGCAAGATACACGTTTGAAACTACAAAACTAAGGACGGATAAAAACAAAAACTTACCCTCTCTCACACAGACTGACAAGCAAATTATTAAGGTCAAAGGATACAATGTGAATTAATATTTACAGTTATTAACTCCAAAAACATTTTGGTTTGTATGCATTTGCTGTTCTTTTTTTGACCAACGGCTTTCCCAAAAGAGGAAAATTGTGATTCCGTTGCTGGTTTTATTTTTGATGGTGTTTTCTCTTAACCGTATTTTTTAAGGCATAAAAAGTCATCGTTTTTCCCTTCAGTACTGCCCTTTCTTTCTACTCCTGCCTCTATTCAGGGGGACAGGGCCTTCTAGAACTGCCTCGGGGGAGGGAGCTAATACCTCAAGGGTGGAAATCCCTGAGAGGATGAAAATGGGTTTTCAGACTTTGGTGGCAAAATTCTATACCAATTAAAAATTGTGCTGATCATATATCAAGAGAAAGAGCCTGAGGGAAAATATGGCAGAGGGAGATATCACCGTGAGAGAGTTAAAGGGAGTCTCAGAGAATTCTACAGTCCAAATTTGGAGAGATTATTCTCGTGAACATCTTACCCTGTGGCTTCCTAGGTACAGCTTCACCGCTGTCCCTTGACCTCTCCAGAGGCTCAGATTTTCTCTCTCTTCTTCGGCGGCCAGGCTGCCATGAAGCTGGGTCTTGCTTTGGTGCTCTGCTCCTGCTGACCCACCTGCCCCAACATTCCAGTTCACCTCGTCCTCGTCCTCCCCTTTCCCACTGGGCTAATCCTCGCTCATCCTGCAAGCCTCGGGAAGCCCTGCTTCCTCTAAAGATGTGACCAGCTGCTCCAACATAAGGATGAGCAGCCCCTCCCTAACGCTCCTGCACGCCCTTTATGTGTATCGTGTTGCCTTCTAAGTACCTGTTTACGAATCTCTACTCCCCCCAGCCCCCACCATCAGAACAGATGAATACTGCCAGGCTAGGGACCTGGGCTAGGTTCTGGCTTTCTTCCTAGAAACTTCACATGTTTGGTGAGACCATGTGAAGCACGCCTTCGGTGTAACGGTGAGACCTCAATGAGTTTCAGTTGAATGTGTGGATAGATGAAACACACCCACCCACCACACACTGCCCCCTGCCACACACATACATCCCACACACCACACATACACACCCAGAGGCTCCTCCTCTCTCCTGATTTCTCGAAGGCAGATCTCTGTTGGAAGATCTAACTTCCAGACCAGCTAATGCCCCAGCTGAACTGAATTGACACCCATGCTGGCCCAGAGAAGAGCTGGGATTTAAAGAAATAGATGAAGGGTATGGTAAGTTTGTAGAGGAAAAGAAAACTGGAGAGTGATGAAAGGTTATTTGCAGAAGCAAAAACCAGGACAAAATGAATCACAGAATGTGTCTGTGAGGACAGAAAAGAAGGAAAATTGACCTTTGTTGACCATTTTGACCAACTCACTAGGTAAATGCTATTAGGTGGGTACAAAGTAATTGAGGTTTTTGCATTGTTGAAATTTGCCTTTGATATTGGAATACATTCTTATGAGTAAATAAATGTTATGCTATATACCATTTTAATGCACATTCTCACTTTATGATTTTTTGCTAATGAGTTATTACTTGCAGTTTATCTATTTATTTTAGACTATGGAAATGATGTTAGACAAAAAGCAAAATTGAGTAATTTTCTTACTGGAATTCAAAATGAACAACGCATTTGGCCCAGGAATTGCTAACAAATATACAATGCAGTGGTGGTGCAAGAAGTTTTGCAAAGGAAATGAGAGACTTGAAGATGAGGAGCACAGCTATTGAAGCTGACAATGACCAGCAGAAAGCAGTCATCAAAGGTGATCCTCTTAAAACCACATGAGACGTTGCCAAAGAACTCCACTTCGACCATTCTGTCATTTGGCATTTGAAGAAAATTGGAAAGGTGAAAAAGCTCAATAAATGGGTACCTCGTGAGCTGATCAAAACTCAAAGAAATCATCGTTTTGAAATGTCGTCTTCTTTTATTCTGTGAAACAACAATGAACCATTTCTCGATTGGACTGTGACATGTGATGAAAGACAACCACCGGCGATCAGCTCAGTGGTTGGACCGAGAGGCTCCAAAGCACTTCCCAAAGCCAGACTGCACAAAAAAAGGTCATGGTCCCTGTTTGGTGGTCTGCTGCTTGTCTGATCCACTACAGCTTTCTGAATCCCAGTGAAACCATATCTAAAACCCAAGGAAACCAAGAAGTATGCTCAACAAATTGACGAGATGCACTGAAAACTGTAGCACCTACAGCCAGTATTGGTTAACAAAAAGGGCCCAGTTCTCTCCCTGACAATGCCCAACTGCACAACCCATGCTTCAAAAGCTCAACAAACTGGGCTACAAAGTTTTGCCTTATCTGCCATATTCACATGACCTCTTGCCAACCGACTACCACTTCTTCAGCATCTCGACAACTTTTTGCAGGGAAATTGCTCCCACAACCAGCAGAATGCAGAAAATGCTTTCCAAGAGTTCATCGACTCCTCAAGCATGGATTTTTATGCTACAGGAATAAACAAACTTATTTCTCATTGGCAAAAATGTGTTGATTGTAATAGTTCCTATTTTGATTAATAAAGATGTGTTTGAGCCTAGTTACAATGATTTAAAATTCACGGTCTGAAACCATAATTATGCTTGCACCAACCTCCCTGTAGCTCATATGGTAAACAATCTGCCTGTAATGCAGGAAGCCTGGGTTTGATCCCTGGATAGGGAAGATCCTCTGCAGAAGGGAATGGCAACTTACTCCAGCATTCTTGCCTGGAAGATCCCATGGACAGAGAAGCCTGGTGGACTACAGTCCATGGGGTCACAAAGAGTCAGATATGACTGAATAACACTACTATTTCTAATACATTCTTTACTAATTACTTTACTAATTGAATATCCCTCAAGTCCTTCTGAGGTAGATATTATTGTTCCTTCCAAATGAGGAGACCGAAGTCGAGAGGGCTTTATGATACATCCTTGATTAACAGCTAATAGGAGAAGGGAGTAGAGCTTCAGTCTGTGTGATCCCAACACTGGGGTCCTTTCTGCCACACCCTATTGCTTCCAAAGATATGCATCACAGTGAAGATCGAAATCCCACGTGCCACAGCTAAGACCCAACGCAGCCAAGGATACGGATGAAGAATGTTGCTTTTTTCCCTAAGTTCTTCCTGGGGACAGAGAGAAAGAAGAGAAGGGCCTGATCACCATCCCCTGGCTTATATAACAGTAACAAACACTTGGAGAGCACTTAGCAACGATTCCCACTGTTACCCTTCAATCCGTAACCAGCCCTGGGGGGAGAAGCAGTGCTGGGGGTCTCCTCACTTGACAGACGAGCAAGTAGATTAGGTTTACCAACTTGCCTGTGAGTAGCAGATGCGGGATTCAGAAGCAGACCATGCGGTCACCGGATTGATGCCTTTAATTCGGCCTCCAGTGGTCCCTAGTGGGACACAGAGAGACCAGCAGAGCCTGGAAGAAAGGAAACCCAGAAGTCACAGGCTCTTCCTAGTCACCCCAAGGGTTTTCCCCGTAACTCTATGAAGAGAACAGTAAAGGTGTATATCAGCACCCGTGACACTGGCGACCTTCACCAGACTTTCAATTTGCAGCTAAATTTGATCTTGGAAGAAGGCGATAAGTCATACCATTATAATGTAAACTCCTATTTCCTAAAGGTAAACGCAATAAGGTTTCTTTTCTAGAAAACCATTATACTCCATAAAAGTACCAAGGTAATCAGAAGAATACAGGAAAGGAACACAAATGGAGGCTTTTGTAAACATTTCCTATGATTAAAAAAAAAAAAAAAAAAAAAAAAAAAAGGAAAATTTTGAAAACATTTACTAAGATTTAAAAAAAAAAAAAAAAAAAAAAAACAGTTAACCTAAGTTTGGTTCCTGAAGGTACTAGTCTGAAGTTAGTTAAAAATATGAATTGATGAAGTTTGGGTTGGAGATAAATGACTTTCCCTAGCAGATTTCCCCGTGGCAAGCATGGGCATATTGTCATTGCTCTAGGCATCTTAGACTTGAATTCAAAATTAGAGTGATTTGTCTCAAAAAATTTATTTTCATTCAGGGTGAATAAATGGAAAATTTCTGCTCAGTTAAAGCTGGGAAAGGAGTTCTCACAATGTCATTTTCTCCAATGATCTCCTGCTCTTCTATTTCAGTAAGTCTGTTGACAGTGACCTCCACCTGATGTGTCAATATTGCTGATTATAAGCGTTATTGGTTCTGGTATTTTAGTGTTCTGATATATGCTACCAAAAATTCAGCCATTTCTGACTAGTGTGACACCACTGCTTTAAAATTTAAATAATTCTGAAAATGATTTGCATATTGATTGCATATAGAAGGAGTTCTCTGCTGCATTCAAATTTCGTGTTGAACAAAGCTTTCCTGCTTAGAACGCATTTTGCTAAAGCTCCAGGATCCTCAAGGAGAGGAAGAAAATAACAATTGATAAAGTAAAGCCTCATCCACAAGAATAATTCTTATCTAGTTCAAAGACTTTCAGAACAAGTGGTGTATAAATCTGACAGTTATGAAATTGGAACAGATAACTAACTCTACTTAGAATATCAGGAGTACAAGATAAAACCAAAGACAACACAGATAAACCCCAAATGCTTTCTTTGAGACAAAAAAATACAACTCTCTCTCAACCCTCTTCTCTCTCTGTCTCTCTAGATATATTTTCAACATAATTAAGTCATATAAATATATAGGTGTATAAATAAACATGTTTTATACATATATATTTATATGACTGGTTCCCAAAAGTTGACCAAGGAGTTTCCCTCAAACAGGAAACACAATTATAAAGTCATTTGAAGATGAAAAGGAAAGCCCCTCAGTCGTGTCCAACTCTTTGTGACCATAGTCCATGGGATTCTCCAGGCCAGAATACTGGAGTGGGTAGCCTTTCCCTTCTCCAGGGGATCTTCCCAACCGAGGGACTGAACCAGGTCTTCCGCACTGCAGGCAGATTCTTTATTAACTGAGCCACCAAGGAAGCCCAAGACTGCTAGAGTGGATCCCCTTCTCCAGGGGAGTCTGCCCGACCCAGGAATTGAAGTGGGGTCTCACACATTGCAGGCAGGTTCTTTACCAGCTGAGCCACCAGGGATATACTGCTGACAAGAACACGCCAGAGCCATGGGAGTGTCTAGAGAAATTTGTCCAAAGGTGTGCTCACAATTCTGCGATACACAGCATTAACACGCGTTGCCTTGATTTTGCTTTCAGATTTAGCTCTTTGTTTACAAAGAGCAAATGACATTTTCAAATTTTTCATGATTCATTATCATTTCTTTCTCATGCAATATGCTTTTGGATAATATGTGTTTATCAATTGTAATCTGTTCGTGTGTATTTAGCATTTAGATTTTGAATATATCAATAGTTTTCTAAATATTTTATTAAGTGTTTACATGTTTTTGTGTTGAAAATATATTTCCACTTAGTTGTTGGTTTTAAAATTCATTTTATGAATCCTGAGTATGCTTTTACAAAAGTAGTAATAATGCCTGTGTTACTCAAATTAACTATCAAAATGCTGTAATTGTCAATCAACAATGATCAAAAAACTCTGTATGTACATGTTTTGGGGTTTTTTTTAAATTTAAGATTAATAAAAGTGAGCAATATGATGCTATCTTACAAATTAATCTAAACCACTTGTATGATATTTAGAATTTAATTCTACTTACACTCTTTCTTTAGAATATTCTTAAATGTTTAATATGCATAAGAATCACCTGAGGACCTTGTTGGACTTCAGTCTGATTCTGGGCTAGCGACTAGCATCTTGCAATTTTTAAGAAACTCCCAAATGATGTTTATGCTCTTGGTCCAGGGACCACATTTTAAGGAGCAAGTTTCTTCTCATGTACTTCACATCCCACCTTGTGGATTCAGTCACTTCCAGATAAATGTTAGAGGTAAGTACCAGGCAGAATCATTTTGACACCTGCAATTTGAATGAATGGAAGTGTCCTACTAGGAGCAGTGAGGTGAGAGTGAAGAGCTTAGTTGCTACGTCATGTCTGACTCTTTGCGACCCCATGGACTGTAGCCTGCCAGGCTCCACTGTCCATGGAATTCTCCAGGCAAGAGTACTGGAGTGAGTAGCCATTCCCTTCTTCAGAGGATCTTCCTGACCCAGGGATTGAACCCGTGTCTTCTGCACTGGCAGGCGGATTCTTTACTGCTGAGCCACCTGGGAAACCCTGTGAGATAAGACAGCTGGGGTGGTCTTGGTCTTAAAATCAGCAGAGGGTTGGATTTATATGGAAGAAAACTGAGAGTTACAGATTCTTGTGAAGGGAGAGCTAGGCAGCCTTCTGGTCATGGTGCGGAATTGAAGTAGAAGACACTGTCTGAGAATGTTGCCAGGAGCTTCCTTCTTTCAATCGATGCTCCTGAAAGAACCTGGAGTTTCTCCTGGGATCTCCTGCTGCTCATCCACTGTTGGGGAGCAATCAGCCCCTGACCTCCCACTTCCTGCCGAGCTTTGGGCAGCGAGGCCAGCACAGAAATGGACAGGAGCCCTGCGTTCACTGTGGGATTTGCCCGCCTCCTCCAGGGAGCTCCCGCTGAGGGCCTCCCATGCATGCCCCCCCGCCCCCGCCCCCTCTGTCACCGCATCATCGTCATCTGGTTACTCGCCTGCCTCTCCCTTTAAAACCCCAAGCTGAGGGCTGATGACTACCTGTTGTGTATCTAGTTCATGGCAGGGTGTCCAGCCTTTAGTGGACACTGTTCCTAAATATTCGTTCAATGCGTGAGACCTTGAGCAAGTCACCCTCTCTGAATCCTCCTTCTCCAATGTTAAATTAGAGGGTGATCTGGAAGAGGGTGACCCTGCAGAGGGTGACCCTGTCCGCTTGGCTTCCTCTGTGCTTTGACCTCTGTGTTGAAAGAGTGGATTTTAAGGCCTGCCCCCTCCCCCAANCGTTCAATGCGTGAGACCTTGAGCAAGTCACCCTCTCTGAATCCTCCTTCTCCAATGTTAAATTAGAGGGTGATCTGGAAGAGGGTGACCCTGCAGAGGGTGACCCTGTCCGCTTGGCTTCCTCTGTGCTTTGACCTCTGTGTTGAAAGAGTGGATTTTAAGGCCTGCCCCCTCCCCCAAGGCTCTACTTAACCCCCAAGGCTCACCCTGGGCTCTCTGAGTGTGTAGTTCTTCCTGAATCTGGAAGCAGACTTCACCCAACCTAGGGCACCAGACTTCTTCCTTTTCTGTCTCCATTAAGCCGCTAGCTCAGGTGGTGCTCAGATAGCCTCAGGAAATGGGATTTGTTCTCAGGGAGCATGTGGAGGTGAGGAAGTCAGGAGCCTTTCTTGGCAGTGGCACAAGCTCTCTGGGTCCCTGAGCTTCTGCGGTTGGAACAGCCTGCAGGCACCATGGTGACGCTCCTTCACCATCAGCCAGGATACATCAGGAGCCCCAATCCCCCAACAGCCTTGTTGGACTCTCTCTGCAGGAGCTCGCAGCTCCCTGAGGCTTCCTAGGTGGCATTGGTGGTAAAGAATGCAGGAGACACAAGAGACTCAGGTTCAATCCCTGGGTTGGGAAGATCCCTGGAAGGNGGCAGCTCAGATTCTAATCTAGTCCTACTCCTGTGTGTTCTTGCCTCCAATGTCCACAGCTATCAGAACTTGTGTGTTTTCTTTTGTGGAAGCTCTCAATGACCTTTTATATATTCCATCGACATAGAGTCTGCCCCGTTGATCATATGGATTTAACCTGCAGCTTGTACAGCTGGTGGGAGGATTTGGGGCCTTCTTCCTTAGCCACGCTGCCCCTTGGTTTCGACCGTGGTTTTATCTCCACTTCTACATGTGGCTCGTCCACTGGGCTTTGCTCCTGAGGCTGCCCTAGAGGACTTAGGTTTGCCCCTGTGAGGGCCAGGTGTGAAGGTGGTGCAGCTGCTTGGGTTGCAGGGGTTCTGGCAGCACCAGGTACTCAGGGGAGTTGACGGCCAGGGCAGCAGGAAATATAGTGCTCTAGTAGGGTATGGCAACCAGTATTGGTCAATGCACTCCAGTATTCTTGCCTGGAGAACCCCCCTCCCTGACAGAGAAGCCTGGCAGGCCATAGACTACAGGGTTGCAGAGAGTCGGACACTACGGAAGCGACCCTGTACTCATAGACACAAGACTTTTTTTCCTGTGGCAGCTCTGCCCCCGTGAGAGTTGAGCGCGAAGGTGGTGCAGCTGCTTGGTTTGTGGGGACCCTGGCAGTGTCAAGTGTGCAGGGCCGCGGATTGCCTCCGCCACAGGAGTTATGGTCCTGTCAGAGCCTTTTTTTGAGTCTCTTGCAGCTAGTGATCAGAAGGCCTCTTTGGCCAGTATTTCTCCTTAGCTCTGCCCATTCAGGCACTTAGAGGGCTCCCTTGCCTGGGGTCCTTCTCTGTTGTTCAGAGAATCAGGCACAAAGAGGGGTCTCCCTGGCTGGGGTCCTACTCTGTAGATTGGCACGTCAGGCACTTAAAGGGGGCACCCTGGGTGGGGTCCTACTCTGTAGTGCAGTGCCTCAGGCATTTGATGGGCCAGCCTCTCTATCGTTCAGCCACTGATGCTGGCCTGTGGGGAGAGAAAGGCTACAGTGATGGCTCCACCCCCTACACATGACTAAGCAGTATTGCCTTGCCTAGGTGGCTGCCTGGCTTTCCTCCACAGGCATTTCCCATCACAATCTCCTCCCTCACCTCCCCTGGATCCATCTGTCCACAGTCAACAGCAGCCCTTGTCCTGAGTGTGGTGTTCCACACTCCCCAAACTCCAGCTCCCAGCCCCTGTGCCTTCCAGGGGACCAGCATTCCTGTCCAGGGTATGTATGGCTGTGGCAAGGTCTGTCAGAGTCTCATTCCATTTAGGCTGCCACAGATCAGCTCTTTCACTCTCAGCCTTAAATGTTTCTCCTCTGACTCAGACAATTGCCCCGATGTGGGGATTGGACCCCAGCTTCAGTTCCCCCACCTGCCAAGGGCAGGTCCAGTCCTACTAACACTCCTGTTTTCCCCCCTAGTTCCTTCGTCCTACCGAGTTTTGCGTGGTACTATATATTCTTTTCCTCTGGTCAGGTACTCCTGTCCGCTCTCAGCTGGTGTCCTGCATGCACTTCTGTGTCTGAAGGTGTATTCCTGATGTATCCATGGAGAGAGATGTACTCCATGTCTACCTACTCCTCTGCCATCTTGTTCTCCTCCCGTAAAATTTCTTAATATTAGCAAATAGAATTCAACAATACATAAAAAGAATTTTACGTTATACCAGAAAGTGAAAGTGTTAGTCACTCAAACGTGTCTGACTCTTTGTGACTCCATGGACTGTAGCCCCTCAGGCTCCTCTGTCCACGGAATTCTCCAGGGAAGAATACTGAGTGGGTTACCATGCCCTTCTCCAGGGGATCTTCCCAACTCAGGGATCAAACCCAGGTCTCCTGCATTGCAGGCAGATTCTTTGCCATTTGAGCTACCCAGCAAGCCGACATTTCAGAATGCTAGCCTAGTTTTGTAGTTAGTAATCAGCCAAAATAATCTACCATCTTAACAGCTAAAGGAAAAAAAAAAGGTCACATAATCATCAATGCAGTAAAGCATCTGATAAAATTCAAACTCATTCATGAAAAACAAAACAGAAGAGACCTTCCTGAACTTGGTAAAAAGTATCCAAGAAACACCCACAGGTGTTTTTTAATGGTGTAGGCAGCATACTTAATAGTGAAAGATGGAATGCTTTCCTCCTAAGATTGGACTAAGGCAAGGATGCTTGTTCTTAACACTCTATTTCAAGATAGTACTGAATATTCTAACCAGGGCAATAAGGCAAGAAATGGTAATTGGCATACAGACTAAAAATAAAATTGCTCTTTAGAGCTAGAAATTTCCAAGGAATCAATCAAAAACTCCTGGAATAAGTTAGGTTA
This sequence comes from Neotragus pygmaeus, assembly GCA_006410875.1. Taxonomy (NCBI): domain Eukaryota; kingdom Metazoa; phylum Chordata; class Mammalia; order Artiodactyla; family Bovidae; genus Neotragus; species Neotragus pygmaeus. The sequence continues at coordinate 71,798 of SJYV01036618.1, forward strand.
CAAGACACAAGATAAATATCCCCAAAGCAACCATTATTTCTATATACTAGTATGGATATATGGACACCAAGATTAAAAACAAATTACTCAAAAAATGAAAAAATAAAAAAGAAGTACTTTCGGGGTAAACATGAACATGAATTGTGTGTTGAAAACTACACAGTGTTGATGACAAATGAAAGCTTTAAATAAATACACATCCTGGTCATGCATTTGAAGACTCAATATAGGAAAGACACTGCTGCTGCTGCTGCTAAGTCACTTCAGTCGTGTCTGACCCTGTGCGACCCCAGAGATGGCAGCCCACCAGGCTCCGCCATCCCTGGGATTCTCCAGGGAAGAATACTGGAGTGGGTTGCCATTTCCTTCTCCAATGCATGAAAGTGAAAAGTGAAAGAAGTCGCTCAGTCGTGTCCGACTCTTTGCAGCCCCATGGACTGCAGCCTACGCATTCATATCTTTGGACTAGAAACTTCAAGTTTAAAATCCATTTGTTCGCAGGAAAAATAAAATGCGATTTTCTATTTGCTTGCAAGAAAAAATGGTCAAGTTACTTCTTAAATACTTTTTGGAAGTTAAATCACTTCTGCCAAGGAAAAATGATGAGTCAATAGAAACTAAATCATGATCAGATGGATTAAATTTTTTTTCAAAAAAGCAATTTTTTTTAAAGGAAGGGCAAAGTGTTTAGAAGAATGGGTTTCCAGTAAATTTTATATGAACGATCATCAGTTTTCTGTACTTACCGCTTATCCAGCCTGTTGTTATGGGAATATGGGATGTGGTCCCAAATGCAATAGTATAATTTCACTGCAAGATTAACCAAGAGAGCAGTGAAACTCCTAGTTAAAATACAGTGCTTTGGTATTCTATTAAGTACAAAAAGGAGAGACAGCACATAGGAAGGCGTTTACATTGACATCTTTCATTGTTAAAGCTTTCATTCCAGTGGGGAAATTCTTTTTGACTGCCTCTCCCTTCTGGATGGGCATTTAATTGAACAATGTGTGTGCATTAGTCAGTCATGTCCAACTCTTTGCAAGCCCATGGGCTGTAGCCCACCAGGCTCATCTGTCCATAGAATTTTCCAGGTAAGAATCCTGGAGTGGGTAGCCATTCCCTTCTCCAGGGGATCTTCCCAACCCAGGGATCGAACCTAGGTCTTCTGTATTGCAGGCATATTCTTTACCGTCTGAGACACCAGGGAAGCCCTAAATGAACAATACAGACTTTCAAAGAAACAAGCATATTAGAGCTGACAAAGTATTTGGGAGGACTGTGTCCAGAATCTTCCTTTGGTAGGTAAGGATGCTGAGGCTCTGGGAAGAGGGGTACCTTGCTCAGTCACACAGCAGGGGGAGGGAGGACTTGACCCCAGGCTCCTGATTGTAATGCCAATGTGGAGTCCACAATATCACCGATCTAAACTGTGGTGTTGGAGAAGACTCCTGAGAGTTCCTTGGACTGCAAGGAGATCCAACCAGTCCATTCTGAAGGAGATCAGCCCTGGGATTTCTTTGGAAGGAATGATGCTAAAGCTGAAACTCCAGTACTTTGGCCACCTCATGCGAAGAGTTGACTCAGTGGAAAAGAGTCTGATGCTGGGAGGGATTGGGGGCAGGAGANCCTTGGACTGCAAGGAGATCCAACCAGTCCATTCTGAAGGAGATCAGCCCTGGGATTTCTTTGGAAGGAATGATGCTAAAGCTGAAACTCCAGTACTTTGGCCACCTCATGTGAAGAGTTGACTCATTGGAAAAGACTCTGACACTGGGAGGGATTGGGGGCAGGAGGAGAAGGGGACGACCGAGGATGAGATGGCTGGATGGCATCACGGACTCGATGGATGTGAGTGTGAGTGAACTCCGGGAGTTGGTGATGGACAGGGAGGCCTGGCATGCTGCGATTCATGGGGTCGCAAAGAGTTGGACACGACTGAGTGACTGAACTGAACTGAAACCTTTTAAAAACAGTTCAGCAACAGCATGAGCCAGGGCTAGAAATCAGAGACCTCCAGAGGAAAAAGGAACTTGCACAGATGTTTTCTCCTTGTCTCTCCAGCTTCCATTCCCTTCTGTCCACAGTCTCTGCTTTTGTTTGAAGACCTCTGGGTCACCCACTTCAGTCCAATAGGTTAGGCAGGGTCATGCCACCAGCCTAAGGGGGGGCAGCCTGTGACCCAGGTCAAGCCAATCCCCACAGTACAACCATTCCACTATGATAGAATCGTGGATGGGCACGTCACTCAGAACTAATAGAAAACAACTAGATTGGTTTTTTTTTTGAACTTGAGAAAATATTTCATTGTTCTCCTCTTTCAACTTGAAAAGGAGAAAATATGATGCTTGAAGCCACTGCAGTTCTCCTTCCATAAGTTGGATATTAAAAAGAAAGCTAGTATATCAGCCAGCAGAGCCAAGGGGTGATGGGAACCACCCGCAAGAGACACTGTGTGAACCCTGAATGCAGCCATGTCTGAAACCACCTCAAACCATGTGCCTTTTGGTTACGTGAGCTGGTAAAGTCCACTTAATCACTCAAACCAGTTTGGATTGGGTTTTCTATCATCTGTGGAGCTTCCCTGGTAGCTCAGACAGTAAAGAATCCATCTGTGATGCAGTAGACCTGGGTTCAATTCCTGGTGGGGAAGATCCCCTGGAGAGCGGGGTAACCCACTCCAGTATTCTTGCCTGAAAAATTCCATGAACAGAGGAGCCTGGTGGGCTACAGTCCATGAGGTCACTATGAGTCAGACGCGACTGAGCAACTAACACACACACACACACACACACACACACACATCACTTATAATTATTAACATGAGTCCTAAATAACACAAAGCCCTGGAGATAATTAGGCCTATTTCTTACACTATATATTTTTTTTACAGTTGTTTTAAATAAAACTGAATCCAGACAACGGAAGCATCCTGTGTGGTATCACTGAATTTTAGTGGCAAAGCCAGGCCAGAACTTGCCTCTGGGCCCCAGGTTAAGTGTTTTTGAGCTCTGTCTGAATTATTCAGTATGGAGGCAGCCTGGGCCAGGTGACAGATGCCTCAAGGCACCCAGGTGGGTAGGTCCTCCCAGTCATCCAGATAGGATGAGGAGGGTGCAGATCTAGAGCCAGGACAAGCCTGGATAAGCCTAACAACACAAGGAAGAGCTGGTACTGAGGATGAGAGATAGACATGTGAATCAGGAGAAGAGAAAAGCCAGCATCTGACTGGACGGAAGACAGGAGCACGTGCAGTGGAACTAGAATGCGGGGAGCAAGGGAGGGGTCCGGCACGCGAGGGCTTCTGAGGCTTCTCACTGTCCAACGCCTGTTTGTCAACCCACCCGCCTTTTAAAGGTTAGCACACAAAAGTGCGTGATTCCCATCACGTGTGGCTGGCTTGTCCTTCCCCAGTTAGTTGACCCAGGAGTCGATATGGAGGCAGATGTGACTGCATTGGGTATTCAGAGGTCGGTGGTCCGTCCCAGCTCTGTCACAGACCAGCTGTTGGCCTGGACCAATGTCCGCCCTGGGCTCAAGCTAAGCCATTGGAATTTTTGTGGTTTAACTGAAATTCACTCATGTGAAACTTCATATGGGAACTTCGGGTCATGGTTTCTCTGAAGATAGATGATATCATCTATATCATGATGAATATTATCATACATACTTAGGATTACGTATTTTCCTTAAACTTTAAATGTGTAATCATCAAAATTCTTTACTGGCTCTCCAGGTGCCTAGAGGTTGACGTTCACTACCGCTGATTGGTCACACAAGCCCTTTCATGGTCTGACCGCTATCTCTGTCAGCAGCCTGCTGGCTCATCCACCTCGCCCCACATTTCCAATATTCTTACCACATGTCACCATCAGCTGCTCTCCCCTGGGGAAGATTTGGGAAGTGGTCCTGGCAGCTAGAGGTTGGACTGACAGGTACTGATATGGATGGGGCCCAAGGGATACGGGGGCTTCCCTGGTGGCTTGGCGGTAAAGAATTTGCCTGCAATGCAGGAGGCATGGCGGTAAAGAATTTGCCTGCAATGCAGGAGGCACCGGTTCGATCCCTGGGTCGGGAAGATCCCCTGGAGGCCAGCATGGCAGCCCACTCATGCCTGGAGCCTCCATGGACAGAGGAGCCTGGCAGGCTACAGTCCATAGGGTCACAAGAGTCGGACACGACTAAAGGGCCTGAGCATGCACACAGACAAGGGATACAGGCTCCAGGGTCCCTGAGGATGCCCCTCTACCCCCCAACCCCTTGCAGCACCTCACCTCCTTCCTGCCCCATGGCTGAATGAAGGCCTTACAGGAGGCAGAAGCACAGAACTGAAGGAGCCTGGATCCTGATAAGACCACTCAGAAGGCTGCTCACTGGCCAGGAACATCCTATTGGACTTTACAAATAAACAATTACGCTAAGCCACCAAAACGTGGGGACTGTTGGTTACAGCAGTTAGCCTGCCCTGACTAACACGGGGAGAAAACAGATGTCTGGACAGCCAGCCACAGTCAGAGCTTAAATATTGGAATCTGTAGATAGCAGAAGATACGGCTGGATTACCCCGTTGCTCATAAAAATCAGTGAGATGCCAGCGGGAAAGCCCCTGAGGTTACAAAGTTACGATAGGAAGGCAGACGCGAGAGGGGGCTATGGTTCATGAGCAAGGAAAGCCTGAGCTCGGAAACACAGAGGGTTCTTGAGCGCGAGCCTTGGCTGCACTGTTTCAACTATCCTTCCAGCAGGACGGGCCTGAGCAAACCTTCCAGGCACATTGCCCTTTAGGCGCTGCAGAGCCACCTAAGGTTGCAGAAGAAACCCCCCGGGGGGACAAACCAGCTCAGAATCTGTGCTAAGCTCTGAGCTCAGTGACAAGGGAAACATCCTCCTCCGTGGCTCCTGCTCAAAAAGAAAATCAGCTTCCTGGGGGACTAGTGAGAGTGAGGAGGAATGCGGGAAGGAGCCAGCACGGCTGAGGGCTGTCCTCCCACCAGGACCAGCCACCAGGTTTCACGACACAGGGTGTTACACAGGCAGTCCCTGCAGTCCCACTCCTCTAATTAACTTTAAATTAATTTAACCTATTTGGAAATCGTGGCGTTGGTCAACTTGACATCACGTTTATCTTTTTTTTAAGCATCCTCCTAAATATTTGTATATAAATAAACTACTTTCTGTGGACAGTTATCTAAACATTTTCTTAGAAAGAACTTGTGTGCTATGCACAGTGCAGGCCTCTGAAAGCATTCTGATGATGGAATGCGTGAAAGACACATGTACTGTAATACCCTTTTTGTGTACTGACAAAGTTCTTATTTCCATTCTCATATACGATTAGTACCCCAGAGAAGGGAATGGCACCCCGCTCCAGTATTTGTGCCGGGATGATCCCATGGACACAGGAGCCTGGCAGGCAGCAGTGTATATGGTCACCAGGAGTCGACATGACTGGTGACCAAGCACACAGACACACACGCACACGATTAGCAAGACTCCCCTTGTTAATACCTTTGCTTTTTCAGCTTTGCTGTGTCCCACGCCCACTATCCCTCCCTGCTCCCCCAGCAATGACGGCACCGAAACGCACGTCTGAGAAACGTCCCCTGCAGCACCCTCGTGAAGGCACGTCCCCCCCTCCACCTCGTACCAGCCCCTCCCACGTGGCAGCGGGCTCTGCGAGGAGACCACCCTGCTGTGATAAAAATCACGCGTGTTTGGTGCAGCTTTGCAATTCACAAAGCACTCTCTTTAGAGTTAAGGAGTTTGATTTTCACAGTAGCCCAGAGAGGAAGGCAAGTCAGGTATCACTGACTCCTGTTTTCAACAAGAAACCTGAGGCTCCAAGGGGCCCCATGATATGCTCAGGAGCCTCCAACAAGGAGAGAGAGCTCCAGGGACTCAGATCACGCTCTCCTCTCTCCAAGCCATGAAGAGGCTGCACCTCCCCTGCTGACTTCTGAGGCGACTTCCCAAGTTGACTCCCTGCCTACCTGCCTCCAGGTACCAGCCCTGCCAGCATCAGCCACCAGCATCCATGGCAGGGAGCAGCGGGCAAGCTGACAGTGGGGGCCACTTCACTCTCCTCTTCCAGGCAACAAGACAGTCACAGACACAGGCCAGGAAATGAGTGCAGTCAACGGCTAGAAGGGAGCTTGTGGGCACAGGGGCAGTGTATTCAGGATGGGCCGCAGACCTCCCCCAGCCACTAACCACCTGGAGACCAAAGGAAAGCTGGGCTCTCGTACACTTGGGAGTCGGGCACTTGAAGGTCTGAACCCAGCCTGTCTGCTTCCAACCTCTTGGACAAATTTTAACCCAGTCTCTGAAGCTCTAAATGGGGCTGAGGATATTAACATTACAACATATTTTCAGCCTCAGTGGAGGAGGGTAAATAAAATGATCAAGGCAAGACCTCAATAATGGAAGCTACCATCGGCATCTACAATTTCTATCATCATAATACACAAATGACATACTGTAATAAATGAGGCAAGCATGAGTGGACTGAGGAAACAAAATACTACCTATAGCAGCTTTTTGCAAAGAGATGGAACCGTCTGTATCAGCAAACAAGCACCTAGCACCTGCCCAATGAATCTGTATGTAATGAGACAGCGGTCTTCACCAGCATCATTCTTGGTGTGGGAGAGGAGGGGAGTCAGAGGCACCTGTGCCCCAAGGCTCTGCTCACACCCTCAGTCAGACTGTGTCTGCGGTAGGGCGTCTTGGGTCTGTTCTCTAATGAAGCAGCTCACCAAAGCCTTGGTGTGTGATGGTCGCTCAGGCAACTCTCAGAGATAAGATTAAGAGTCTCCCTGGCACAACTTTCCAGGATAAAGAGCTAAGTGATTCACGGAAAGACAAGTTTGGGTTCCAAAGCAGGGGAGCATCTAGACTGGGGAAGCCTGCATTCTATTGAAATTGTAACCCTTTGGAGGGCACTGGCTATTTTCATCTAACAGCCATAGTTCTTGAAACTGGCATGAAGATCCAGAGTCCTCAGAAGGACTAGGAGGAAACAACAAGCTTTGTGTCCACATCAAGTGCACTATATAAATTTTACAGATTTGACTTTTTAAATTAATCTGTTATTTTTATTGGAGGATACTTAATTTAAAATATTGTTACAGGTTTGATTTTAATGCCTAAGTTAAGAAAGAAAATTGAGAAACTAAATTATCCTTTTAGAAATGTTCATTATCTCAATTAAAATAACAGACATAAATAGGTTCTCTGAACTTAGAAAAAGAATGGACAATTCACTGATTCATTCCAAAACACTGAGCGTCTTTCTCTTCTAGTTTGCTCAGAGCTAAATTTTGAGAACAGAGAGTGAGATCCAACTCATAGACTAAATCAGCTTATAGCTTTTAGCAAAAGAGGTGGGCATGCATTCAAGTGTGGCAAGTGTCAGACTATTTTCCCAAGAAAGTTCTAACAACATCTCCCATTTCACATGCTCCTCTAGAACCTCGCACCCTCCCATCAAAAAGCAGAACCTAATTTTCCTTCCCTTAAATCTGGGCAGGCTAGTGATTTATTTCCAGCTGCAGCAGAAAGAGACAAAGTGGGACTTTCAAAGTTAAGTCCTAAAAGGCCACAAAACCTCTGCCGTGCCTTCTGGAATCCTCACTTGTAAAGCCTTGAGCTGCCAAGCAAACGGTCTGACGGCCCTGAGGACCCCATGCTGAGAGCAAGCCCAGATGGCCCCTGCAGAGCGGCCGCAAGGAGAGGCTTCCAGACCACAGGAGAAGAGATGAGACGCCGGCAGCTGACAGGTGCTCCACCAGCCCTTCCCGTGAGGTGCCAGCTGCAGCTCCCATTACCTGTGACTCCCCAAGGGCCCCAAGCTCAGGGGCCCAGCTGGGGTCTCTCTGCCTCCTGACCCACGCAAGCCATCAGAGGGGAGACGGCTTCGTGCAGTAGATGTTGTGGCGATCTTCTACTCGGCAACAGGAAGCGGAATGGGGGCCCAAGAGCAGACCTCTGTTTGCTCTGCTCACCTCTCTTTACTCTGTGGCGACCTCAGTGCCTGGCAGAGTCACCGTTCTAGAAGCATCTGTTGAATTTTGTTGAGCAGAGGTAAATGTTAGGTACATGTGAGCTAAGTCGCTGTAGTGGGGTCTGACTGTGATCCCACGGAGTGTAGCCCACCAGGCTCCTCTGTCCATGGGATTCTCCAGGCAAGAATACTCCCTACTCCAGGGGATCTTCCAGATCCAGTCATCAAACCCAGGTGTCCTCTGCATCCCAGACAGATTCTTTACTGCTGAGCCACTGGGAAGGCCAGTGTTGGCGCTTCCATCCACAGGATTTTCAAGGCAAGAGTACGGGAGTGGGTTGCCATTTCCTTCTCCAGGGAATCTTCCCAACCCAGGGATCAAACCCAGGTCTCTCCTATTGTAGACTGACAATTTACTGTCTGAGCCACCAGGGAAGGCCAGTGTTGGGTACATCTATAGCTAAAGAAGTGACTGATGACCTGATGAAACAGGAAATGCTCCTCAAAGAAGGTGACAAGTCTATTAGATCTCAAGAGATGAATCATTAGGTTTTGGTCAAACAAGGAAGGCAGAAGGCAAGCAGATGCAAAGGCCCAGGGTCCCAGAACCGCTGGTTAGATATGCGGAAGCACAGGTAACGCAACAAGGCTGAAATGGGGCCTGAAATGGTGAGTGATGGGGAGCGTGGCTGGAGAGGCCACAGGGAGAGGGAGATGGGGAGAGGCCTGCATGCCCAGCGGGGGTGGGGGCGTCTCAGAGTCACGAAGGAGAGTGCCACCCTCTCCACCCCCAATAGAAGGCCTTGCTGGGGCAGGCAGGCCTCCCCGCATGCCTTCTATGATTTCCATGCCTGTACTGAGCTCATGGACCTCATCTCTTGACCCTAGAGGTCACTGAAGGGGTGAGAACTCTGTGAAGAGAGTCAGCTCACCATGCGTTGAAGACGTCTTCTCCTCATCAAGCTGATGCTGGGGGTTTTCCAAAGATGAAACACAAATCCTTTCAGATCGTCAATCTCCAAACCCCACTGGGGTTTCTGGAGGAATTTTCCACCTTGCAAAGACATGAATAGAGTACGAGGACTCAGGGACACGGTGGCATCTAAGCTCTTTGCTTTCCCCTCAGTTCTCCATATTTTCTCCCTCTGAGGCCAGAAGACCCTCGCTGGGCCTGGCAGACGATGGCTGGGAAGGCCAGCTGGACTTTCAAATGTGCTGTGTGTGTATCTGGGCTTCAGATGTTCGAAATGGAAAGCCACAAATTAGCTCCTTTATCATCTGTTCTAAAATGCCAACCTTGAGACGCTGTATCCATCAGGGCAGGTCATGTAAGGCTGTAGGAACAAGCTCCCCAAACCCCATGCTTAACCTGACAAATGCCTGCTTCTCTCCTCTCTCAGGCCACAGATCCAACATGGCGGTGGGGGTGTGGTTCCGCTCACCACCTCCCTCCTCAGGATGGAGGCGGATACACTTCCATCTCCACACAGCTTCCACAGTCACTCTCTTGGGTGAAGGGGCAGCACTGTACCCTATCCTAAGCCTAAAATCTCTGCCTAGAACAGACACATATCACCCAGGGGCTGAGGAGCAAAGCCTGCTATAGGCTTCAGGAAACGGTGTGGTGGGGGCGGGGGTCTGTTCAGGTGGTCACAGTGAACGCCACAGACCAGGCGGCTTGAGCCAAAGACACATCTTTCCACACAGGCAGAAACCCCAGATCGAGGTGCTAGCACAGCTGGCCCCTGAGAGGGGTGGCCTTCCTGGTGTGTGGCCAGCTGGCATCTCGCCCGGTTCCCACAGGCCCCCTGCAGAGTGTGCAGAGACAGAGGGGGCTCACTCTCAGCTTTCTCTTCCTACAGGGTCACTCATCCCATCAGATCAGGCCCCCGCCCTCACCTGACTAAGTTCAGTTCATTTGCTCAGTCTTGTCTGACTCTTTGTGACCCCAGGGACTACAGCACGCCAGGTCTCCTGTCCATCACCAACTCCTGGTGTTCACTCAAACTCATGTCCATCAAGTCAGTGATGCCACCCAGTCATCTCATCCTCTGTTGTCCCCTTGTCCTCTTGCCTTTAATTTTTCCCAGCATCAGGGTCTTTTCAAATGAGTCAGCTCTTTGCATCGGGTTGCCAAAGTATTGGAGTTTTAGTTTCAATGTCAGTCCTTCCAATGAACACTCAGGACTGATCTCCTTTAGGATGGACTGGTTGGGTCTCCTTGCAGTCCAAGGGACTCTCAAGAGTCTTCTCCAACATCACAGTTCAAAAGCATTAATTCTCCTGTGCTCAGCTATCTTTATAGTCCAACTCTCACATCCATACATGACCACTGGAAAAACCATAGCTTTGACTAGACAGACCTTAGTTGGCAAATGTCTCTGCTTTTAAATAAACTGTCTAGGTTGCTCATAACTTTTCTTCCAAGGAGCAAGCAAGCATCTTTGATTTTCATTGCTGCAGTCACCATTTGCAATGATTTTGGAGCCCCCCAAAATAAAGTCTGCCACTGTTTCCCCATCTATTTGCCATGAAGTGATGACAGATGCCATGATCTTAGTTTTCTGAATGTTGAGTTCAGTTCTTCACTTTCTGCCATAAGGGTGGTGTCATCTGCATATCTGAGGTTATTGATATTTCTCCCAGCAGGCTTGATTCCAGCTTGTGCTTCATCCAGCCCAGTGTTTCTCATGATGTACTCAGCATGACAATATGCAGCCTTAACACACTCCTTTCCCGATTTGGGACCAGTCTGCTGTTCCATGTCCAGTTCTAACTGCTACTTCTTGACCTGTATACAGATTTCTCAGGAAGCAGGTTAGGTGGTCTGGTATTCCGATCTTTTGAAAGATTTTCCACAGTTTGTTGTAATCCACACAAAGGCTTTGGCACAGTCAATAAAGCAGAAGGAGATGTTTTTCTGGAACTCTCTTGTTTTTTTCTTGATCCAACAGATGTTGGCAATTTGATCTCTGGTTCCTCTGCCTTTTCTAAAACCAGCTTGAACATCTGGAAGTTCACAGTTCATGTATTGCTGAAGCCTGGCTTGGAGGATTTTGAGCATTACTTTGCTAGCGTTGTGAGATGAGTGCAATTGTGCAGTAGTTTCAGCATTCTTTGGCATTGCCTTTATTTGGGATTAGAATGAAAACTGACCTTTTCCAGTCCTGTGGCCACTGCTGAGTTTTCCAAATTTGCTGGCATATTGAGTGCAGCACTTTCACAGCATCATCTTTCAGGATTTGAAATAGCTCAACTGGAATTCCATCACCTCCACTAGCTTTGTTCATAGTGATGCTTTCTAAGGCCCACTTGACTTCACATTCCAGGATGTCTGGCTCTAGGTGAGTGATCACACCATCATGATTATCTGGGTAATGAGATCTTTTTTGTACAGTTCTTCTGTGTATTCTTGCCACCTCTTCTTAATATCTTCTGCTTCTGTTAGGTCCATACCATTTCTGTCCTTTATCGAGCCCATCTTCCCATGAAATGTTCCCTTGGTATCTCTAATTTTCTTGAAGAAATCTCTAGTCTTTCCCATTCTATTGTTTTCCTCTATTTATTTGCATTGATCACTGAGGAAGGCTTTCTTATCTCTCCTTGCTATTCTTTGGAACTCTGCATTCAAATGGGTATATCTTTTCTTTTCTGCTTTGCCTTTTGCTTCTCTTCTTTTCTCAGCTATCTGTAAGGCCTCCTCAGACAGCCGATTTGCCTTTTTGCATTTCTTTTCCATGGGGATGGTCTTGATCCCTCTCTCCTATCAGTGTCACAAACCTCTGTCCATGGTTCTTTCTGTCTATCATATCTAATCCCTTGAATCTATTTCTCACTTGCACTGTATAATCATAAAGGATTTCATTTAGGTCATACCTGAATAGTCTAGTGGTTTTCCTTACTTTCTTCAATTTAAGTCTGAATTTGGCAATAAGGAGTTCACATTCTGAGCCATAGTCCACTAGGTCTTGTTTTTGTTGACTGTATAGAGCTTTTCCATCTTTGCCTGCAAAGAATATAATCAATCTGATTTTGGTGTTGACCATCTGCTGATGTCCATGTGTAGAGTCTTCTCTTGTGTTGTTGGAAGAGGGTGTTTTCTATGACCAGTGAGTTCTCTTGGCAAAACTCTGTTAGCCTTTGCTTTGCTTCATTTTGTACTCCAAGGCCAAATTTACCCATTACTCCAGGTATTTCTTGACTTTCTAGTTTTTTGTTCCAGTCGCCTATAATGAAAAGGACATCTTTTTTGGGGGTGTTAGTTCTAAAAGGTTTTGTAGGTCTTCACAGAACAGTTCAACTTGAGCCTCTTCAGCATTACTGGTTGGGGCATAGACTTGGATTACTGTGATATTGAATGGTTTCCATTGGAAATGAACAGAGATCATTCTGTCGTTTTTGAGGTTGCATCCAGGTACTGCATTTCGGACTTTTTTGTTGACTATGATGGCCACTCCATTTCTTCTAAGGGATTCTTGCCCACAGTAGTAGATATAATGGTCGTCTGAGTTAAATTCACCCAATTCCAATCCATTTTAGTTTGCTGATTCTTAGAATGTCAATGTTCACTCTTGCCATCTCCTGTTTGACCACTTTGAAGTTGCCTTCATTCATGGATGTAACATTTCAGATTCCTATGCAATATTGCTCTTTACAGCATTGAACTTTACTTCCATCACCAGTCACATCCAAAACTGGGTGTTGTTTTTGCTTTGGCTCCGTCTCTTCATTCTTTCTGGAGTTATTTCTCCACTGATCTCCAGTAACATATTGGGCACCTACCAACCTGGGGAGTTCCTCTTTCAGTGTCCTGTCTTTTTGCCTTTTCATACTGTTCATGGGGTTCTCAAGGCAAGAATACTGAAGTGGTTTGCCATTCCCTTCTCCAGTGGACCACATTCTGTCAGACCTCTCCACCATGACCTGCCCCACACAGCATGGCTCATGGTTTTGTTGAGTTAGACAAGTCTGTGGTCCATGTGATCAGATTAGTTAGTTTCCTGTGACTGTGGTTTTCAGTCTGTCTGCCCTCTGATGGAGAAGGATAAGAGGCTTATGGAAGCTTCCTGATGGGAGAGACTGACTGAGGGAGAAACTGGGTCTTGTTCTAATGGGCAAGGGCCACCTGACCTTAATTCCTCCCTTATTCCAAGTGTAGCCACACTGGAGTTTTTGGCTTCCACATATGAATCTGGGGGACTCAGACATTCAGCTCACAAGAGCTACCATTGCTGAGAAGGGTTAGTACGAAGCCAAGCTAGGGCAGCCCCTGTTAGAGGGGTGTGCCTGCTCACTCAGTCATGTTCAACTCTTTGCACCCCCCAGGGACTGTAACTTGCCAGGCTCTTCTGTCCAGGGGGTTCTCCAGGTAGGAACACTGGAGTGGGTTGCCATTTCCTCCTCCAAGCCATCTTCCTTAAACCCTGGGTCAGAGTCTTTACTGCTGACCCACTGGGGAGGCCCTAGAGTGGTTTGGCTAGAACTAAAAAGAATTAACAAACAGTAGCCTTGGATAGCAAAACTCCTTATATTTTTCAGATATTATGTAGTAAATCTCTTACCTGTGCTGATTTTCAAAATAGAATTTACCAACTAGTAAGTTAAAAGAAACTCAAAACTTCCACTCATCTGATTAATCAACAAAGTTCAAACTTTGAGAAAAGGAAAAAAAAAAAAAAACAAGAACAGCTTTCATTCCTCTCTGTTCTCCAGGTTAAGTTGGAGTTTTCATTCAATAAAAAGGTATAAGTGTCGCATTGTTTTATTATATGAGTTTGTGTTTTGCTATCTGAAATGCAAATTCATTTTCAATAATCGTAGTTTAGATTATACCATAACATCATTTAAAAGGCCAGAGTAGGAGATTATGATAATTTGTAAACTGACAAAATGGAACCGAAAATAAATTTTCTGCGCAGTACCTCTGGGTCGTCATTCTCTCGGTGTTTTCTGAGCAGGTCACCACAATTTGCCAGCACCCCCCCTCCTTTTTTTTTTTCAGTTTACAGTGAACCTAAACCAAATAAATGCGCTTTTATTTCTAAACCTAAACATGATATGAGGCATAGTTTGTATTTCAACAAATCTTCATCAGTATACCCAACTGATAAAAAAGAAGCAGTGACAGGAAAGAAAGGGGGAGGGAGGGAGAGGAAGAGGAGAGAGAGAGAGAGAGACAGAGAGAGAGACTGTGGCCAATTCTGAGTGTCATTATTTCCTTCTTCCAAAGCATTTCTGTCTGAACCTAGGCTACGTTACAACTGGCGTTCATCAGTAACCGTGTCCAGACACATTCACAAACTAGCAGGTGTACCCTAAGAGAAGCCAATTTAACGCAAATGATTTGTATTAAAGCCTTTATTTCACTAGAAGGGGGCAAGAGCAGCTTCAGTCCTGGGCAGCTGGGTTAAGAGACGGGGAGACAGATGGAGGGTTGGTGCTTCCCCAACCTGGCAGCATGAACAGTGGAATCGTTGGCAAAAGTTCGTTCTTTCGCTCCCTGAATTTTGGATGAGCCATAATATAAGATCTTCTCCTCTCCCAGAAGTATTGTTCTCTTGACTTCTTCCCACAGAAGCGGAAGTGACACACCTGGTTGCTGAAACAGGGTAGGTGTATTGTAGCCACCTGACCCGTCTTCATCCTCTCTCCGTCTCCTCTCCTGCCCTCTCAGCATGCAGCGCGGTCTGTAAGGAAAGGTCTGAGCATGCTCAGGGCCTCTGCCTGGGATTTCATGCGGAATTTCAGTTCAAAGGAGAACATGTAGAAACCCATGTGGCTCCTTGTCTGAGTCTCACACTCTGCAGTCTAGCCCTACAGCAATAACTCAGATATTCTTGACTTGTGTGTGCAAGTCTTAACAGNGCCTGGGATTTCATGTGGAATTTCAGTTCAAAGGAGAACATGTAGAAACCCATGTGGCTCCTTGTCTGAGTCTCACACTCTGCAGTCTAGCCCTACAGCAATAACTCAGATATTCTTGACTTGTGTGTGCAAGTCTTAACAGCCAGTCTTTATATGAGGCTTACCCTGTGCCAGACTCCATCCCGAATGTTTTACATCTATTTAATCATCGTGAGACCCAAGGAAGAGTGAGGTAGGTCTCATGACGATGTCCCATGCCAATACTCCAAACCTGTGAATATGTTTCATTAATGACAAAAGGGGAATTTAGGAATTAAGACTAAGAATTCACTGACGAAGATGAGGCGATCTCAGATGACCCACGCAGAGCCCAGTACCCTCACAAGGACCCTTTATAAAGGCAGAAGAAGGCAGAGTGAAGCAACACAAGGATGGCTTGACCGATTGCTGCTGACAATGAAAATGGATGGGGGACNGAAGATGAGGCGATCTCAGATGACCCACGCAGAGCCCAGTACCCTCACAAGGACCCTTTATAAAGGCAGAAGAAGGCAGAGTGAAGCAACACAAGGATGGCTTGACCGATTGCTGCTGACAATGAAAATGGATGGGGGACCATGAGGCTTGGAACACGGGTTGGCTCTAGAAGCTGGATAAGGCAAGAAGACAGATCTTCCCCTGGAGCCTCCAGAAAGGAACGCTTTGACTTCAGGGGGGCCACTTCAGACTTCTGTCCTCAGGAGCTACAGGATAATCAGTATGTGCTGCTTCCAGCAACTAAGCCCGTGATCATTTGTTACAGCAGCAAAATGAAACAGTACGCAGTGGGTACTATTGTTATCTCCACTAACCACTGAGGCCAGTGAGACAGGGAAGGGTTAAGTGACCTGTCCAAGTTCCCACCAGGCCTCTCACGTCCAGAGTTCACCTTCCCCATCACGGGGCCAGCTGCCTCTCCAGTGCTTTCCCCAGTTGGGTTAGAAGTGGGTGGGGAGAAGGTAATAGTTTAATTATTAAGCCGGTCTAAATGGGGAAGGAAGGCAATAACAGACATGTGAGTATTTACAATTCTGGGTTTTTGGCAGGTACTTTCTCATCAGACCCTAAGAACAGCCTCAGGCTATGGACACAGGTTATTCCCATTTAGCAGATGAGAAGGCTTGGTTCTGCAGCGGCGAAGCAGCTTGCCCACCGCCCGGGGATCAGGGAGCAGTGGCAGCAGCGGTGTGCACCCCCGCCTCACAGGCATGCCACACGTGCGCATACATTGCTTAACTCCAAGAGCTGATTTTGCAAA
>SJYV01036619.1:0-55062 GCA_006410875.1 Neotragus pygmaeus
TGCATGAAATGTTCCCTTGGTATCTCTAATTTTCTTGAAGAGATCTTTAGTTTTTCCCATTCTGTTGTTCTTCTCTTTTTCTTTTCATTGATCACTGAGGAAAGCTTTCTCATATCTCATTACTATTCTTTGGAAATCTGCCTATATCTTTTATAAGCATCATTTTATAAGCATTTTATCTTATATAAGCATCATTCAGATGCTTATATCTTTTCTTTTCTCCTTTGTTTTTCACCTCTCTTCTTTTCACAGCTATTTATAAGGCCTCCTCAGGCAGACNGAAATCTGCCTATATCTTTTATAAGCATCATTTTATAAGCATTTTATCTTATATAAGCATCATTCAGATGCTTATATCTTTTCTTTTCTCCTTTGTTTTTCACCTCTCTTCTTTTCACAGCTATTTATAAGGCCTCCTCAGGCAGACATTTTGCTTTTTTGCATTTCTTTTCCATGGGGATGGTCTTGATCCCTGTCTCCTTTACAATGTCATGAACCTCCATCCATAGTTCATCAGTCACTCTATCAGATCTAGTCCCCTAAATCTATTTTTCACTTCCACTGTATAATCATAAGGGATTTGAATAGGTCATAACTGAATGGTCTAGTGGTCTTCCCCACTGTCTTCAATTTAAGTCTGAATTTGGCAATAAGGACTTCATGACCTGAGCCACAGTCAGCTCCTTGTCTTGTTTTTGCTGACTGTATAGCACTTCTCCATCTTTGACTGCAAAGAATATAATCAATCTGATTTTGGTGTTGACTATCTGGTGATGTCCATGTGTAGAGTCTTCTCTTGTGTTGTTGGAAGAGGGTGTTTGCTATGACCAGTGCATACTGATCTGTTATTTTTGATCAGCCAGTGTCACATTTGAAGATTATGTTGGGATCTTTATTCTTCACATATAAGTTTTATGTTTTGGGGGAAGCTTTTATCATTTCATGATGTATAGGTTGAGCTTGTCAATTACAGTCTCTTCTTTCCAGTACAATGTTTGTTCGTTCTTATCTGAAGTCTCAGTTTTTCCAACAAATCACAGAATTATTTAGCACTTTTTTGCTTCTTACTTTGTTTTATTTTCTACATACGTTCAACTATATAAACTCTTTCATATTTCTAAACATGTGTTTTCTTTATGTGGTTTATTTAAATTTCTACAAAGCTTACAGATATTTGATCATCTTTCCAAGCTCACAAATGGTGAAAAGTGACAGAACTGAAATTTAGAATCCAGAACCTCATCTCTCAGCATCAAAACTTTTTAGGTTATTTTCTGTACTGTTTTATAGAGCCAGAACTATAGATTGGAAGCTTATAGTGGTTAATGGAATTGAAAGTCAAGGATCTATCCTGTTTTTGTCAAGAACATAGAAATAAAAAATCTGAGAAAAATGGAATTTCTGCACCCATCTAACTAAGTCTACATTGTCACATTTTATTTTCTGAACAAATCAAATCTTATATAGGCCTTATTTAACTACATCAAAATTGAACCATAAACTTGATTGCATAAATAGAGGATTATTTATAGATTAAAAATTGTCTATCTATTGCACAGAAAATTGCTGATGTTTAAAAAATATAACCCCTGAAGAAAACACAAATTCAGACACTGAAGTCTCCAATTAGAGAGAAAGTACAGGTGGCTCAGGCATGACTATAGCATATTGGAGCAAATTAAGTATTTCTTAGAAATCAATAAAAAACCTCTTTTATTAAAAGCTATTATTTTCACAAGTATATAAACAAAACTAAACCAGGGTAATTTGAGTGCTAAAGCAATAAGCCCAGAGAAAATTTAAGCCACAATATTTGGGAAATAAGGAAAATACTATCAACCAGATAAGAATTATGTCCTTAGCTATTCCAGTTATTGCTAGATGGTTAGTGAGAGCAAAACTAGAATCTGAAATGAGAATCTTGTGTACATCCTTTATATTTTGTGTGTAAAAGTATGTCAATTACACTTGACATCATTTCTCTTATAAATGTCAGTCCAGTCATTCCTTCCTTTCATAGTCGTTGAAATGCTCTTCATAAGAAAATAAAGGGAAAATGTAAACCAAACCAACTAATTTAGCATTAGAATTGTATAGTTCTCTGTTTATATCTGAGTGAGTTATTCCTCATGTGACACCCAAGCAGACAAAAGCAAGAAAGCAAGAGTGAAATAATCTTGGAGAATTTTCTATAACAAATTTTTATTAATGTATTGCATATTTCTATTTGTGCAATTATTACATTGACATATGATAAATTCTAAATGTAACTATTATCCTTTTGATTGTCAGTTGGTAAAGAATATGTGATTTACCTTTATATGACCACCAGCAAAGTTTTCCATCTCTTTACCTTACAGAAAACATCTGTAACATGGGGCTTTTGACAATATCAACTAAGCGAGATTTTGCTAAAAGTAGAGGATTGTAAAAGGAAATTTATAAGCAGTATGAAGGATTATAATTAACTCACTAAATTTTTATATAATAAGGCTGACATACTTTTGCAGTGGGTGTCTAGTTTTCACACATGAGTTTGAAATTATCTATGCTAAAGTTTATTGAAAATTTTGAATTGTTGATATTTGTCCATTTCGTTCTCAAATTTGGACTTTTCTAAGCCTTTCTTTTCCTCTCCCTTTTTCTTTTCCTTAAATCTGTTAGCTTCTCAAGGACTGAAGCACTCAGGAGGTGAATGTTCTATCTTGGTTTAACTAGCCCCTCAGGAGTGCTTCTGAGGTAGGAAAAAAAAAAAAAAAAGAAGAAGAAGAAGACTCAGTGAAGGACAAAGGGAAAAAGAACTACATGTGGTGAAAATCAACTTATGATCCCTGGTCCCTTGTGACACATTACAACACACTTTGCTGAAGACTAATAGGAAATGTTCTGAAAGTTTCAATGTCTATGTTCTTACTAATCTAAAATTCAGTAAAGATATTGCTAATATGTCGTGTAGAAAGCGCACAGTCCTTTAATAATTTTGGCACTTTTGGGGATGTGGTTTATTACTTTCTGCTGGTTAGTATTTAGTTTGTGTTTTAGAAGTGGTCTATGTTTTAAAAGTTTTAGAATCTGATAATAAGAAAGATACAGGATTTGCAGTAGCAGATTTAGTTTAAAAGTTCAAACAGCTATCCAAACTTTTCTTTAGTTTAATAGAGAATTTCATTAAAAATCTTCACTATAAATGTGGGCAGGTAATAATATTTAGCAAATATATTTGAATTAATTAAAATGTTTGTTTCCCAGGTATTTATGTCTACCATGTATTGTGGGGATAAAATTAATCATTTTCATTTGATGTCCATAACCTAGTAGGACTCTTTCATTCTCTCTCTCTCTCTCTCACATGCATAAACACACACAACTGTTTTTCAAGTCAAATGAGAAAAATCCCATAAGATACTTTTAACATAATTTGAATTTGGTGATCTTGAATTGAAAGGTCAAAGTTATTGTTGAGAACAAAACCCTTGATTTCCATAGAAATCTGGGGAACAATTAAAGAAAAAGCCTTTCAAATCTTTAAACAAGCAGAATAGGAAATCTACCTTTGTTTCAGGGATTAAATAAAAATTTGTATGCTACTTTTAAGATAAGACACTCTTGGAAAAAGATTTCTAGTATAAAACATTTGAACACATTAAATGATAGTAAGCTTTTTATATAGCAACTTTACAATGATCATTTCTTTAGTGGTACTTCATCTCCAATATTAATTTATTACAATTTTCAATAGCTGTTAATAAGTCTAATAGAATTTTCTATCAGAGGAAGCAAATATCAATCATAGGTATTTTAAACTACTTTTTCCAAGTTTAAAATCAACTGATAAAAATGTACATGGCATTTTATCCAGGTAAGTACATTAATACCATTAAACCTGGCAATATTACATTGGAATATACCTTGAACCAAACTTCCCCTAGTGTGTGGGTGGAGGTTACATGACTGATGCAAAATCCTTAGGTAATCGGTTACATGATAGACCCTCAAATCATTTTTTCTAAATCCTAACTTATTACAATTTTCAGTAAGAGAACTGGGACACCAAAAAATTCTTTTCTAAAATGTCTCTGTTGATAAACTTAAAAAAGACAGACAAGTGTGGAAATTACTCTTTATTTCACATTTGATTTCGTTATTAAAATGGACTTAATGAATTTAAAAGTCAAATCATTTTATTCCAAAGAAAAGTGGTAATTTTGAATTACTGATTATTTTTGTCTTTTTAAAAATAAAAACGCCTTAAAGTGACCTAAAAGTGTATGAAATATAATCATCCTCATAAAGCTTTTGAAATATAAGAACTCAAGACAAAATAAAGTTACACATAGATACAAAATTTATTACTGATTCATTAAAATAAGTTCATAGGTATAAATATAAAACAAGTAAAACTCATGCTTATAAGAGTCTGTTAGCAGTTGGAATCATTAAAGGAGGAAAAATAAACTCCATGTCTCAAGCTTTTGGTTGGAGGGAAGGAGCACACAAGCCCTGGAATGATCTTACTCTTGGATTAATTAGTACCTTCATCATTTTCTAGTCTTGGGTCCTTGGGCATCTTTTAGGTTTCAAGTCATTCATCTGAAAAGTAGATAACATTTAAGTATAATTATTGAGAATATTATAAATATTCTCTATGAAGAATTTGGTACAATGCTTGGCCCATGTTAAACACAGTAAATGACACTTATTTAGGGGTTCATCAAATTCAATTATTGAAACACTTTAGGATGTGAAAAGTGTGGAAGACTAATCTCTAGACACTAGTCAGCAGGTCTGCAAAACAAGAAATTCGCAGAAACTGAAAGGTAAAATTGTCCTTGTAGAAAGTAACCTCATACGTAAAATCCATATCCTTAGAAGATCACAGAAATAAGTGAAGCTTATTATGATAATTACTAAGTGTGCTCACCTTTTATTAAAGAAAGAGATCTGTTGAATTTTAGACAAAATATTTGTATCCTCTCATTTATTGATTTCGACCAACTTCCTACTATATTGCACATTGATTTTCACCCTTACCCAACTGCTGCAGCTATTCTGCTGTAGTATGAGTAAACTTTCTAATTACCAAAGCAATGGACCATTTTCAGTACTGATCTAACAGTATTTGCATGAAGTGATAACAATCTTGCTTTAATTTCTCCCATCTCAGACAGTATTTATCCTATCAGTACACCAAGTTTTCTTACGTGTAAAAAAATGAAGTAAAAAACCCAACATGAAGACATTTTTAATATTAAAGGAGTTAATGCTTATACAGTACTTAACCACCAGGAATATTAGTAATCACTCAACAAATGTTGCTGTTAATGATTTTCTATTGAATTACTAACTGTTGATTCTCCTCATATCTTCTTGGCCATTCACACTCTGAAAGACTTTCATCCATAGGACAAGAAAAAGGTAGTGAACCTGAGGTTATGTCCGTACTCTATTCTGTTCTTATTTGCGACTCTCTCCCTAAATTAACTGGTTTATTACCAGTGCTTCTGCTGTACTCCATATATTGTTTATTTCCGTGAATCCAACCTCTTTTCAGTTTACATACCCAAGCCTCTCATTTGAACTCTTAATCTCTATTTCCATCTGATTTCTGCACACATAACCCTGAATATTAATGGAAATCTCATACTTAATATGTTAAAAATTGTCATTGTCTTCTTGATCAAAATCCACTCTTCCATTTTATCAATTTATCATTTAATCATAGAGCCATTTAAGTATATTCAATAATTTTTGTTTAAAGATATCACACTGATAATAATAATAATAACTAATATAAATTCAGTGTGAGCTCTAAGGCTCACTGGGCTTAATACTCATATGATCCTAGGAATTATACATTACACATACGAACTTAATACTCACATGATCCCAGGAGCTACACATTATACATACCAAGCTAAACATATCTAACTTCTAAGTTACCCACTAATAATCTCTGTCACCATTATTTTCTGCTACCAACTCTTCCTTCAAACCTTTCTCTCAAATCCATTTTATGCACTTACTAAATTTGTTTCTGAAGTGTAAATTAGGCCATATCATTCCACTACATGAAATTCTTCAATAACTTCACCCCATAGCTTACACCATAACATTACTATGTCCAGTAAGTAGCTCTTCACCTTTACCCCCTGGTTATCTTTCTGTTTCATCTTTTCCTTTCTTTACTGTTCCTCAAGCTCCTGCCAACCAAGTAATTTCAATTTCCCTGAGTGTATTATAAAATTGTTTTTGTATCTGTGCTTCCCCTGCAAGGTTTCTGCTGAACAAGAATCTTTCTCTTTCTCACATAATAGTCTTCATCATTATAGACAACATTTATCAAAGGCTTATAATGAGCCACACTGTTCTAAGCTCATTACACTGATTAATGCATTTGTCTTGTCCTAAAAACAATATAATAAGGTAGGAGCTATAGTTAGGTCTATGTTATAGTTGAGGAAACTTAGGCTCAGAAAGATTAAATGAATTTCCAAAGTTAAAGAGTTTTTATGTGACAGAATCCATGGTCTTAATCACCCTATGCTTCTTGGATATTGCTTCAGTTTTACTTCCATGATACTGTAAGCTCTAAGCTCCTTTACCTATGGTCTAACTATAGTGTTTAGGATATATGGCTAGTAAACCTGCTATTGTATTTATGTAATGTGTCTACCTTAAACTCTCAACAACCTGAAGTGGTAAAATATGTCTTTCAAATGTACCAAATAAATGAATTGAATGAATATTCTTTTATCCAAACTGTGGTTTTCCTGGAGAGACTGAAGAAAAAAGGAACTATAGTTTGCATTAGAGAGAATACAAAGACAATATTCTGGACATGTATCTGTCTATAAGTGCCTGATAATAGAACGAGAAAACAAACATTTTCAAATAGTACACGTTTATTAAAGTTCAGGAATAGAAGATTGTCTTAATTTTGTTTATACTTGAAAGGGAAAATGATGCATAACGGCCACATTGACTGGGCAGAAGAGATAGATTGTATAGGAGTGTTGGTAATCAAAGCAGGAAGCATCTCATTTTATACATGGCAATTTATTTCCCCTATTGAATTTAAGATGAAATAATTATGATATCAAGAGATAACATCTTATCTATTAGAGGAAAAAAATAAGATGGCATGTTTTATTGTTTTATGAAAGCTCTATGTCTATATATTCATAAAATCAGTTAGAAGAGTCAGGTTGAAAAATTTTTTAAAGTCACAAAGATTAAACAATAATAAGTGAGACATAATAATATACAGCAATTTAAATGATAATATACAGCAATTGAAAAGAACACAATTGGGCTTCCCTGGTGGCTCAGTGATAAAGAATCTTCCTACCAATGCAGGAGACGGGAGTTCAATCATTGATCTGGAAAGATGCAGAGCAACTAAATCATGTGCTACAACTATTGAACCTGTACCCTAGAGCCTGGAAGCTACAACTACTGAGCCATATGCTACAGTCACTGAAGCCTGTGTGCCCTGGAAGCCAGTGCTCCACAAGAAGAGAAGCCATCACAGTGAGTAGCCTGTGCACTGCAACTCAAGTAGCCCTCACTTCCTGAAACTAGAGAACAGCTTGTGTAGCACAAGCACAGACAAAAGATAAATAATACAATTACTTAAAAAATAAGAGAGCAGAATCATGACTTTTTCAATGAAAAATTTTTGCACAATTATTGTTAAAATAATGCAAAAACATTCAACTCACTGCCTAGCGGTTATACTCCTTTAAACATTAAAATAAAAGAGTCCAGGATCTTAGCTTAACTTACAATTAGCATTTAAATTTAAGAGCACAATTCTGGCATTTTCTATACATAGTTGCTAAATAATTACAAGATATATAAAAAGTGATGATGAAATAAAATAAGGAAGGAAGGATAATGAGAAGGAAAAGAAAAAATGGATCATTTTAAAAATTATTTAAGACTTTTATTTAGTGTAATAAATCAAAATTTATTTATGATTTGCTATTTCAAAGCCATCCTTAAAAATGAGAAAGCACAAAGATTAAGCATATATGGTTTTTATAATGTTACAGTATAATTCCATATTACTNTTTTCCTAACAAATATGCAGTGTCAAAGTCATCTTAGTCACAGATAAAATTTCTATTTTTGGTTAAAAAAATAATGCTGGTGTGTTTGTGAGTGTTTTTTGACAATTTTTGCATGCATGTTCACAAATAAAATTTTATAATAACTAAAAATAATGTTTTGGAATAATGATTAAACCAGTGACCAAATTGTGGATAAACACTATCTAGGATAGTAAAATGATATAAAAATTATATCAGCATTATAAACCTGGTGATGATCCTTAAAATCCAGTTTGATGGGAAGAGACTAAAGTACTGAAGACTAGATAAGAAGGTTGTTTAAACAATTCAGGCATGAGGTACCAAGGACCTAAATCACAGAATTGACATTGTGACTAAAAGAAAGGAAGACTATGAGAAACAATGTAAAGAAGAAAATGTTGAAATGTGTACTAAGTCATGTGGTTTTAGCATATCATGTAAGACCCTTCATAACATTATTTCTAGTGCCTTTTCTGTCTTTATTTACTTTCACTAATGATTTATATACTATGAACATTGTGCTGTTCATAGTTCTTTTGTGCTGTTTCTTTGTTGCTGTTTAGTATTTTTAATTATTTTTTAGACATACTAAAATTTATCATTTCCAAAAGCAAATATACATGCTNCATTATTTCTAGTGCCTTTTCTGTCTTTATTTACTTTCACTAATGATTTATATACTATGAACATTGTGCTGTTCATAGTTCTTTTGTGCTGTTTCTTTGTTGCTGTTTAGTATTTTTAATTATTTTTTAGACATACTAAAATTTATCATTTCCAAAAGCAAATATACATGCTTTATATATTATATAACATTATGCACTCTATTTTATATTGAAAATGTATATAATCTTAATTCTTGCCTAGCAGGAAACATTATCTGGTGTTCTAAACTTTTTAAGTTAATTTTTTCGTGTGTGTTTTATTTCTATTTCTTTATTTAAAGTTAATGATAAAGACTCAACTATAAAATAAATGCTTTTAAAAATACAAAAGATACATTTCACCAATTAAAAAAAAAAAGCAATGATCATGAAAATCTATCATTTACTTTGCCAAGGTCAACAAAATGAAAGACAATATGAAAAAGTCTCCTTCAAATACATCCTTAACAAAAAATTTCCCATAAATAGAAAACCATTATTTAAGAATATCTATGTTTACAAATCTGGACACCAGCTCTAAGAACAAAGGAGGGTAAGAGTACTAGATTTAAATATGTGGACACAAGGTCCTCAAAATTAGACATCTAAAACTAGCATTTAGTTCAGAATAAATGAACATTATTAACAAGTGACAATTGTATGAAATGATTTTTTTTTCCCTTGATAGAAATGAGACGTGGCAGCTTTCTTGACAGCTTGGTAATCATCTAAGAATAATTGTGGAAATTCCCCCAAACTTTGATCCCCAAATCTAAACCCTAGTCACTGGTATAAAATAAATACCTTCCTTGAAATTATCTTTCACATCATTAAAATGTCCTTACTTATTTGGACTACTTCATGCTTAGAATATTTCACACACCTGTTTTCAGATGTGTGGAATTACCAGACCTGAAGTTTTGAAACCATTTGTGTATTACAAACTGTTGGATCATTCAGAGGGATGATAATCCTTTACTATATATTAACTGTATATCACGCAGATGGTGACTGAAGCCATGAAATTAAAAGATGCTTACTCCTTGGAAGGAAAGTTATGACCAACCTAGATAGCATATTGAAAAGCAGAGAAGTTACTTTGCCAACAAAGGTCCATCTAGTCAAGGCTATGTTTTTTTCCAGTGGTCATGTATGGATGTGAAAGTTGGACTGTGAAGAAAGTTGAGTGCTCAAGAATTGATGCTTTTGAACTGTGGTGTTGGAGAAGACTCTTGAGAGTCCCTTGGACTGCAAGGAGATCCAACCAGTCCATTCTGAAGGAGATCAGCCCTGGGATTTCTTTGGAAGGAATGATGCTAAAGCTGAAACTCCAGTACTTTGGCCACCTCATGCAAAGAGTTGACTCACGGGAAAAGACGCTATGCTGGGAGGGATTGGAGAAAGGAGGAGAAGGGGATGACAGAGGATGAGAAGGCTGGATGGCATTACTGACTTGATGGATGTGGGTCTGAGTGAACTCCAGGAGTTGGTGATGGACAGGGAGGCCTGGCATGCTGCAATTTATGGGGTCCGAAAGAGTCAGACACGACAGAGCGACTGAACTGAAGTGAACTGAAGCATATTTGATCAACTATTGTAACAGTGATGCTGGTGCTACTAAGTGGTACCCCCAAGGTTTTCTTCTTAAAAATATGTATAATCCATGTAACACTAAGTAGTAAATGTTTTATTGTCATACTTTCTTAATAAAGGTTAACTGCTTTCTGGCCCAGTTTGGAGAAAAGAAACAAACTAACAATGGCATTAACTGCCTGTTTTATTAGTGGCAATCTACCACTAACTTTAAATGATAGTTAATGTAATGTTAAGTGAAAAAAATGAAAATTACTATAATTCCGTTAAAAGAGACAAAAAAGTGGAAAGAATTTTTAAATGAGCACAGCATAGATTCCAAAGATTACACTCTGAATCTGGATTTTCAAAGCGAAAGGCATCTATGGATAATTTCTGTGAATATTTCCTAGACTACATACAGGAACTTCAAAGCAAATGTAGGCTCCTTAGCCCTAACTTGACAAAGATAAATATGCAGATGAACCACAAGTCCCCTTTGTTAAAGTATACCTCTTGACCAAAGCCAACTTTGGCCCAGCTCTGAGCTTTTCCCAAGAAAGTGGCAACCACTCATGCTTATTCACGCACTGTCTATACAATCAACAGTCATAGAGAACAATTTTTTGTAAAGCTAAATAGTTTACAGAGTGAGCTATTGAAAAGCAAACATGACTATACTCTTTTCTACAATTCTAGAAAGTAAAATAACTTTATTATTTTTAAATATTGAAAATGTAAAGGGTCCATATGAATGAAGAGTTGTAGCAAGTAGTAAAGTACTTTTTACTTTACTATTCATTTGATGTGTTCTTAAAATCTCTATGAGATAAGCAGTTATCTGCCATAAGTCTTTGAGCAATAGATTCAAAAGCAAGAGTAGCAATACTATTGAATTCCACGAAACTTTCTTTAAGGTTAAATTGTTCAATATCTGTATTATTATTACTCTCATATATCCATCTGTCAGAACTCAGTGACTGAAACGAAAGTAAGGGAAGTGGGACTAAAAAGTATTTTGTTTCCTTATTAGATAAGAATCAAGATAATGGGAGAAATATCAATAACCTCAGATATGCAAATAACATAATCCTTATGGCAGAAAGCAAAGAGGAAATAAAGAGCCTCTGATGAAAGTGAAAGAGAAGAGTGAAAAGTCTGGCTTAAAACTCAACATTCAGAAGGATGAAGATCATGGTATCTGTTCCCATCACTTCATGGCAAATTAATGGGGAAGCAATGGAAACAGTGACAGACTTTATTTTCTTGGGCTCCAAAAATCACTGCAGATGGTGACTACAGCCATGGAATTAAAAGTCACTTGCTCCTTGGAAGAAAAACTAACCTAAAAAGCATATTGAAAAGCAGAGACATTTCTTTGGTGACAAAGGTCCATCTAGTCAAAGCTATAGTTTTTCCAGTAGTCATGTATGGATGTGAGAGTTGGACTATAAAGAAAGCTGAGCACTGAAGAATTGATGCTTTTGAACTGTGATGTTGGAGAATACTCTTGAGAGTCTCTTGGACTGCAAGGAGATCCAACTAGTCCATCCTAAAGAAAATCAGTCAAGAATATTCATTGGAAGGACTGATGTTGAAGCTGAAACTCCAATACTTTGCCCACCTAATTTGAAGACCTGAGTCGTTGGAAAAGACCCTGATGCTGGGAAAGATGAAGGCAGGAGAAGAAGGGGACAACAGAGGATGAGATGATTGGATGGCATCACCAACTGAATGGGCGTGAATCTGAGCAAGCTCCAGGAGTTGGTGATAGACAGGGAAGTCTAGGTGTCCTGCAGTCCATGGGGTCACAAAGAGTCAGACATAAATTGAGGGACTGAACTGAAATTTTTAATGGAGGAAATGTAAACACCTGCAATTCAAACCAGATTATATATGATTAACAGTTATGCACCTTATATAAAATTCAGTCTAACTCTTACTACTAAAACCTGTAAGGAATCAGAAGAGGATTTATATTTTACACAAAGTCTGGGCTCTTGTTGCATTCAACTCTTAAAGTCATTCTGAGTTAAAACAGCCATTTTCCCCAAGACTTAATGGAAATATATTTTATAAAAGGGATTATTTTTAATCTCTGAATGCATAATTTAAAATACTAAAACAGAAACAAGATATATTTTCTTCACCATAAATTCACTCTGATTAAAGAAAGAATTCTCTCTCTTAAACTCCTCACAAATGCCACATTCTAAAGACTAGAGGAATTATAGGTAGGCATTCTTTTCTTTCTGCTCTAAGCTATTTTTTCTCTAAAATATGTCAAGTAAACTATTAAAGATTCAGAGAAGTGGAGTTTCTTTTTTTTTTCTTTCAGTAAATTCTGACATGACACTTAACTTCTTTGTGGTCTTCTTCCTCTTCCTTTTCTTTCTCTTCTATTTTTCTCATCCTCCTCACTGTCTAAAGGCTGAGGGATAAGCTGATTACTGACAAATTCATAAGTGTTAATTCTCGGTTTAACATTCTTTCTTTAGGTTGGAGCCCTTTAAGGAACCCCCTTGGCCTATAACTCATTATGTATGAAATATATATGTTCATTAATTTAAATATGAGCAAATGCTATAGATTCTCGATAGCATTGATGGGTGGGCTGGGAGGAGTGCCCCATAAACTCTGATTGGCCAATATCTTCTTATTTGATTGCACAGGTAAGTGGAAAAGATGCAACAAGGTTATTTTTACTTTTCCAAATGTATTTTACAGTGCTCATAACATGTGTTAACTGATCTACAGCAGGCATGACTACAATGCCTCCTGGTTTAAGTAATACTTTCACGTAGTTCTCATAGTATTTCTGGACTCCAGCTCCACAATAATCTTAAAAACCTGATGACCATCAGATGCTTTCCAGGGGCAATTACCAATCACAAATGCAGGCTTACAGAACTGAAATCCTAGCAGTGCTTCTCTTTATAGTTGCATGTAGAAATATCTTTATCTTGATACAGACAAATTATTTAGTTCACAGAAGAAACTGTGCTAACTTGCTCATATAATTATTCTGATAAGCTGCCAGGAGATCAGGATGACCTAGCCATGCCTTCCAACTTTCCTTTCAGAGGGATAATATAGGATTAGAAGCTAATTATCAAAGCTATCACTATTTTTGATCAAGCTTCCCAGGTTTTCATTGTCACATTTCATCACGTATGAATGAAGCGCAATCCCATAATTTGCTGCCCCCAAATCTTTTCTACACAGGAGCCAGCTCATGTTTGAGAGACTGAATTTGTTTTCAACTGAACTCATGGAATTTGTTTACTCTGAAAAATACCACACTGCACTGCACTGCACTGCAGCGCGGCCATCACTAGACCAGCCGCAAGGGGGCGAAGGTGGGACACTAGGCTCGGTAGATCCGTAGCAGCCACCACCTCTGCCACTGAAGGCTGATATTTTTATACTTCACTGCTAAAAAATGGATCATGTGCATTCATGTTTTGAACCATATTCATCTTATTGACGTGTAATATCAAAAATAGGGTAAATTCAGATTAGAAAATGATAAATGAATATGTTTAAAAGCAATAAATAATGATAGTGTTCTTTAGAACACCCATTTGGTTTAGTGTGTAAAAAACCAAGTCTAAAAACTTCTGCACAACAAAGGAAACTATAAGCAAGGTGAAAAGACAGCCTTTGGAATGGGAGAAAATAATAGCAAATGAAGCAACTGACAAACAACTAATCTCAAAAATATACAAGCAACTTATGCAGCTCAATTCCAGAAAAATAAATGACCCAATCAAAAAATGGGCCAAAGAACTAAATAGACATTTCTCCAAAGAAGACATACTGATGGATAACAAACACATGAAAAGATGCTCAAAATCACTCATTATCAGAGAAATGCAAATCAAGACCACAATGAGGTACCATTTCACACCAGTCAGAATGGCTGTGATCCAAAAGTGTACAAGCAATAAATGCTGGAGAGGGTGTGGAGAAAAAAGAACCCTGTTACACTGTTGGTGGGAAATCAAACAGCCACTATGGAGAACAGTGTGAAGAGTCCTTCAAAAACTGCAAATAGAGCTGCCTTATGACCCAGCAATCCCACAGCTGGGCATACACACCAAGGAAACCATAATTGAAAGAGACACATGTACCCCAATGTTCATCACAGTACTGTTTATAATAGCCAGGACATGGAAGCAACCTAGATGTCCATCAGCAGATGAATGGATAAGAAAACGGTGGTACATATACACAATGGAGTATTACTCAGCCATTAAAAAGAATACATTTGAACCAGTTCTAATGAGGTGGATGAAACTGGAGCCTATTATACAGAGTGAAGTAAGCCAGAAAGAAAAACACCAATACAGTATACTAACACATATATATGGAATTTAGAAAGATGGTAATGATGACCCTGTATGTGAGACAGCAAAAGAGACATAGATGTATAGAACAGACTTTTGGACTCTGTGGGAGAGGGAGAGGATGGGATGATTTGGAAGGATGGCATTGAAACATGTATATTATCATGTAAGAAATGAATCGCCAGTCTAGGTTTAATACAGGATGCAGGATGCTTGGGGCTGGTGCACTGGGATGACCAGAGAGATGATATGGGGAGGGTGTTGGGAGGGGTGTTCAGGGTTGGGAACCCATGTACATCTGTGGCGGATTCATGTTAATGTATGGCAAAACCAATACAGTATTGTAAAGTAAAAAAAATAAAAAAATAAAAACTATTCTCACACACACACAAAAAAAACAAGTCTAAGAAAATTAAAAACCTACTAGAGCTCTATCTACAAATTGAAAATACTTAAAAACATTTTTAAAAATTGAAAAAAAAATTAAATCATAGTGTCTGTAATTAACAGACAACACCCCTTTATGAACCCCTCTGCAGCTACGAGAGTTACCCAGTCACAACTGACTATAATGGGACATAAGCTGACTTGGTCTGAACAGGAGCCATCCAAAGCAAGTCAGGGAAAATTATATAGTCAAGTCCCCTGTGCTGTTAGAAAGAGCTATCATTATAATAAAGTAGAATATTACATTCTTAACATACCCAAAGGCTTCCTCCTACCAAGCGTTAGTGTTCTCATTATTCTCCAGATAAAAAACCAGAAAACAACCTCCAAAATATGACATGAAGAACTAACAGTAAGAAGGACAGAGGGCATTGGAATAAATTATGAAGTCTCTGGTAAAGTTTTTTACTCTTTAAATGTTCATTTTCTTCCTCAAACTCTCCCTGTATCTCTTTCACTCTCTTTAATTTTCATGAACTTGATTTGAATGTTTCTGTCTGTAAAAGGAGAGGAAAAAAAATTAGCTTTCAATTACACCAAAGCCTGAAGACAGCTATTAAACTGCTCTACCTGTGTCCATTATAAATTGAGTCACTCCCTTCAGCAGATTTCAGTCAAGCTTTTATATACTTTATTAAGTGGCGATTTATTAAGAAGATGGTATATATCATTTTTATCAATAGTATCTATTTTCCAGATATTGTTCAAAATCTCTAGCTCTCTTCTTCATTAAAGACTCATATCTGTGTCTGTTATCATTTTTCTTCTTCATTTATCAATGCAAATGGCAAGTAACATAGTCTTACATGCCCCATTCTCCTAAACCAAAATCTTCCATCAAACTCTGTTGCCCTCTTGAACTACTTTTCTATTTCTTTTTCTTCTTTCATTATCAGGGTTTCTAATAAAAATGTGCTTCAATAAACTAATAGGTAACATTTACTTGAGTACTTATGAATTTGGGATTATGCTAAGAACTTTTATACATATCATTTGATTTAGTCCTCATTATCAGTTTTAAAATTACAATTATAGATATTCTACATATCAGAAACCAAGGCACAGAGGATGTAAATAATTATCTTAAAGTTTCTCTTTTAGTTGGTGCTGATACTGGGATTCTAACCAAATTCTAATTCTGGAGACTGACTTATGGATCAATTTTCAAATTTAGTTTCACCACACATTCTACGGCTAATGAATTTTCATTCCTTTTTTAATAGACACCCTATGGAAAGCAAATTTTCTAAAATTCCAGTGTAGAGAGAGAAAAATAATTTTCCTTAAATCCTTTGAAGTCTTATCTGAGACCCTGTAATAAAATTCCTATTAACAAAAGAGAAAAAAAAAGTTCATTATTACATATACCTCATGTATATATGAAAGTTTCCTAGGGAAAAAATGAGTAACTCTTCAAGGTAGTTTAGAACTCAGAATTACACATCACCATAATAGGGAAGAGGAGAGGAACTGTAGACCATTTGTCTGGGTAGGATGTCAACTTCTCTTCTCCTCTTCTATGAAAAATTTAATCTTAACTGGTTAAGAAAACTTCCAGGGAGAGAGGAATGACAATTGAATTGCTGTTTTTGCATTAATTTGTAAGCAGATAGGGTCAACCCAAGGAAGCTTCTCTCTGTAGTTACTGTTTTTTTCAAGTGCCTACATCTCAAAAAAAAAAAAAAATCGATATGTCAAAGCCACATGTCTAAGGGTGGCATGATCTGAACACCTAAAATTATATTTTGGGGTCACATAATCTGCTGCCTTTAACCAGTAAATGTCTTCAAGATGAATTCAGTAAAATTTTGCCATTATGCATCCTAGCTCAAGTTTTTGTATCCTTGACCAAGTTTTTCCTTCTTGGCATTTCATGTTTCTGATAATTCTTCTAACATTAAGTGTGCTGATACTAAGTATCTTTAAATAAGGATTGTTTTCTTCCCCTCAGGTTCCTTTCTTTTTCTACTTATTTCTCTTCTTCAGACCACACTTAAAAAAAAAAAATCCCCATTTTTCTCTATGCATTTGAGCTTGTGATTTCATTGGCATTTCTGATTCAAAATTACTTACATGTGCTAATCCTCAAAATTATTTGTCAAGCTCTTATAGATTTTCTGAGCCTTAATATATTATTAATTTAGCTTTGTTGAACATCTGTAACACAGAGTAAGTCCACTGCTGTTCAGTCACTGAGTCATGTCTGACTCTTTGTGACTGCTTGGACTGCAGCACACCAGGCCCCTCTGTACTCCAAAGTACAGAGTTTGCAGAGTTTGTTTCTAATTCATGTCCATTGAGCTGATGATGCTAACTAACCATCTCACCCTCTGGTGTCCCCTTTTCCTTTTGCCTCAAGATTTTCCAGCATCATAGTCTTTTCCAATGAGTTAACTCTTCTTATCTTGTGGCCTAAGTATTGGAATGTCAGGATCAGTCCTTCCAGTGATTATTCAGGGTTGATTTTCTTTAGGATTGACTAATGTCTCTGCATTTTAATACACTGTCTAGCTTTGTTATAGCTTTCCTTCCAAGGAGCAAGTGTCTTTTAATTTCATGGCTGTGGTCACTGTCCATAGTGATTTTGGAGCCCAAGAAAATACAGTGTTGCTGCTTCCACTTTTTACCCTTCTATTTGCCATAAAGAAATGGGACTGGATGCCGTGATCTTAGTTTGTTTGTTTCTTTGTTTACATTGAGTTTCAAATCAGCTTTGTCACTCTCCTCTCTCATCCTCATCAAGAGGCTATTTAGCTCTTCCTTACTTTCTGCCATTAGAGTGATATCATCTGCATATCTGAGGTTATTAATATTTCTCCCAGCAAACTTGCTTCCTGTTTGTGTTTTATCTAGCCTAACATTTAATGTGATGAACTCTGCATATGAAGTAAAGAAGCAAGGTGGCAATAGATAGCCTTGATGTACTTCTTACCCAGTTTGGAACCAGTTCATTGTTCCATGTTTTGTTCTAACTGTTGTTTCTTGACCTGCATACGGGTTTCCAAAGAGATAGGTAAGGTGTTCTGGCACTCTCATCTCTTTAAGAATTTTCCAGTTTGTTGTGATCCATATAGTCAAAGGTGTTAGTATAATCGGTGAAGCAGAAATAGATGTTTTTCTGGAATCCCCTTTCTTTTTCTATGATCCAATGAATGTTGACTATTTGATTTCTGGTTCCTCTGCCTTTTCTAAATCTTGCTTATATACCTAAAAATTCTCAGTTCACATACTACTGAAGCCTAGCTTGAAGGATTTTGAGCATTATTGCTAGCATGTGAAGTAAAACAATTATACAGTGGTTTCAACATTCTTTGGCATTGCCCTTCTTTGTTCTTGAAATGAAAACTGACTTTTTCCAGTCCTGTGGCCACTGCTGTAGGTCTGAGAGTTTCCTAAATGCACCATGCTCAATCTTGTCTACTTGCCTTTTCCTTTCCCTCAATCAACTCTGCTTTCCTGGCTAATTTCAAATTATTTTCAAGAATCAACTTTAAATGAATGTCTATCATTAGGCATTCTTTCATGCCTAACTCTCTGTGTCAAGACCTCTCTCAGTCCAACAATATTTCCCCTTGATTCTTACTAACAAAAGCCCTGTTTTTCTGTGTGCAAATATCTCCCAGAATAAAGAGTAGATTCCCCTAGTTCCTTTCAATTCAGGGGAGCTCATTTGCTGCTCCTGCTACTGCTAAGTCGCTTCAGTCATGTCCAACTCTGTGAGATCCCATAGACGGCAGCCCACTAGGCTCCTCTGTCCCTGGGATTCTCCAGGCAAGAACACTGGAGTGGGTTGCCATTTCCTTCTCCAATGCATGAAAGTGGAAAGTGAAAATTGAAAGTGAAGTCGCTCAGTCGTACCCTACTCTTACTGACCCCATAGACTGCAGCCTACCAGGCTCCTCCATCCATGGGATTTTCCAGGCAAAAATACTGGAGTGGGTTGCCATTGCATTTGATGCTATTTGAATTAAAAATACACAAGCAGTCCTGTGAGTTCTTCAAAATTTCTTTCAGTGTACTCTGCAAATCTTTAAATTTGGACTAATCCCTCTTAGTAACTTTATCCTTTTTTGGCTAAAAAGCAGTCATGAAGTCTAGAAACTGAGTAGCCATGGGTCATGAGGCAGCAGCCAAAATGACAGACAAGCAAACCTTGCACCACATTCTCTCCATCCTCTTACAGGCTCTATTTCCTCGATTTGTAACATTGTCTAACATATTTAATCAGTTAGGGTAAGCCTATGATGCCACGGAGTGATCCAAGAGTAATTAGGTTTCCTAAACAACTTAGAAATTTATTTCGCACCCTTCACATAATTCACAATGGCAGTTCAGATCCAGGGCAAACACTGCCTTCACTGGGTTATCCTAGCATGTAACCTTGAGTAAAATCTAGAATATAATATGTGCCAGTGTGCATATTTGACCAGTGCAGTCACAACATGCCCATTACCAGGTTTTTCTGCTGCTGCTAAGTCACTTCAGTTGTGTCCGACTCTGTGTGACCCCAAAGACGGCAGCCCACCAGGCTCCGCCGTCCCTGGGGTTCTCCAGGCAAGAACACTGGAGTGGGTTGCCATTTCCTTCTCGAGTGCATGAAAGTGAAAAGTGAAAGTGAAGTGGTTCAGTTGTGTCTGACTCTTAGCAACCCTATGGACCCTGCAGCCTACCAGGCTCCTCCATCCATGGGATTTTCCAGACAAGAGTACTGGAGCAGTGACAAGGCCTAATCTCTTCTTTAGCATAATACAAATGTGTCACACGGCTCTACCTAATTGTAAATAAACTTTAAAAATTCAGGCCGATGTTCCTAAGGAAGAAAGAGGGTGGATTTAGGAACCTAGCTAGTGCTGTATAGATTGTGTGATCTATCCTTTGTCTTATTTACTATTTTGTTTTTATGTCACTCCAAATATGATTGAGAACTTCATAAAGGCAGAAATTTTTTAAAAGTAGTGTACCTCATGTCCAGAATAGTACCAGAAACATAGTATTTAAACAATTGATATCTGCTACATAAATTGGTCAATAAATTAATTAACACTGTCTGCTGCTGCTGCTAAGTCGCTTCAGTCGCGTCTGACTCTATGCGACCCCGTGGACAGCAGCACACCAGGCTTCTCTGTCCACAGGATTCTCTAGGCAAGAACACTAGAATGGGTTGCCATTTCCTTCTCCAATACATTGTCTAGCTTTGTCGATGTTTCGGACATCTACATACTGGAATTTAGATGTAGTAAGTTTCAGTTTTAGAGTCTTAAGACAATGGGTGGACTAATAAAAGTCACTTTAGACATCTTAGAGATGTTTTTGTGTTATGAGCTCTCTTTTGGTTGATGTGATATGAAATTAACTGTCTTCTTAGAACATCCTGAAAAACTTTTGATGGCATTAAAATTCAATTTTGATATATCCATTAGAAACTTCCTTTTAAATTGCATTATAATCTGGAAACATTTTAATTAAATGAAAAATGTTTCATTGTGCTCTTAATTTAAACTATCCAGAAAAAAATGCTTAGACATTAAACTGCTAATGCTGTGTTTCCCAGAATTGCTATTATTATTTATTATTAGAGTAGACCGTCAGTAATTTACACTAATAACTGAGAGACTCACTAGAGATTACTGAATTTGGTAAATTAGCTAGTGAAAAAATAAATATGAAAAACATCAACACTGCAGTACCGCAAAATGTGCTTTATTCATTATTTTGATAAGTGTAGTTTAATTATAATTAGCTATGGTAATGTTTCACAGTATGCTAATAAACACATTGCCATATTTTATGAAATTAATGAAATCTTAGAAGAAAAAATGTTTGCTAAACTAGTACCAGTTTTTGTAGAAAAGTATAAATCTGTGATTTAGTATATTTTGTATTATTTTTAGTCCAGAAAAAATATATCTTATATGTGATGTTGTTTTGGTCATTCCTACTGCTTGTCTTCTGTAACCTTTACTAGAAAATAAAGTTCATGGGAATAGAGCTGCCTTGACTCATACATATTGAACATGTTATGCACAGGTATGTATTAAGTATATATTGTATATGTATTTAAATTTATAAACAGAAAGATTTCACTGCAAATTTGGTAGCCCTAATAAATTTTAATATACATTCTGATCTTTGATTACCTGTACTTTTAGAAGTCATAAGGGAAACTTAAATGTTTATTTCCATTATTTGTGGTCTTTGTTCACTTATTTTTTAATGTCAATATACATATTTAAAAATACTAAAATATTTGATTTTATACAAATTATCAATGAAATAAAATAAATATCAAGTAAAAATGATAAAATAGGCAGTAAAAACTTTGTAACATATGTAGCAATGAATCAATGTAGAATGTAATGATCTCCTGTAATCAAGAGAAAGATAATGAAAAAGAAAAAAATTCCCAAAATATTAACAATAAATGCACAGAAATATTAATAGAAAGTGAACTAAGTTTTCTCATTTTGTAGCTTTAAATATTTTCAATATAAAACAAAAATAATTAACTTTATCCCCCTAAATAGCAAAAGTAAAACAAAATGAAAGCAACAGTATTAGAAAAGATAAAGAAAAATAGGAACTTTTATCTGTTTGGGAAATTTATTAATTTTAGGATACTTGGAATATTTATTTATAATTTAATATACATATACTTTTGATTAGTAGTTTTGCTTTAAAAAATGATATTGCCAAACTTTAGTATTTATGCCTAAACATATTTATACAAAGGTGTTTATATTGTGTATTAGAGCAAAATAATGAAAACAATTTAGATGCTCATCAGTTAGTACATGTTTTTAACTATTTTTCCAGTTTTATTGAGATTTAATTAAAATATGATATTGTGTAAGTTTATTGTGTACAACAACGTGTTGATTAATCTGTTGCAAAATGATTACTATCATAGTATTACCCATCACCTTCTCTTGTCACAGAGTTACCATTTGTGTGTGTTTGTGTGTGTTGGGAACATTTAAGATCTACTCTCTTCAGCAAGTAAATGTTTCATTATGGCATATCCAACATTACAATGTATGGTGCACTGTGCCTATTCAATAAGAGTCACTGATTATTATTAACCGGTAAAATGTTCCAATTTAGTCTAACATAAGATGTCAAATTTTTTTTTGTTTGCTATTTATAAACATGAGGTTATATGAAAGTTTAAATCTTATTTTCTCTATTGAAACAATTCCTGAATAGATTTATACATTAAATGTGAACACAAATTTCTACAAGGCTTTTTTTGTAAAAATTGGCAAGCTGATTCTGAAATCTTTATAGAAATGAAAATTACCGAAATAGCCCAACAATTTTGAAAAAGGGATCAAGGTTAGAAGGATTTACATTACCCAATTTTAGCACTTATTATAAAATGATAATATTGAAGCATAATGACAGACAAATAAATGGAAGTGATTCTAAAAATAGATTTACATGTAGATAGTCATTTGATTTTTGACAAAAGTTCAAAAGTAATTGAATGGATAAAGGATCGTCTTCAAAAATAATACTAACACAATTGAATAGTCATATACTCCCAAAAAAGAAATCTTCAATCTACACTTCATATTATATAAGCATTAAATATCAGGCTATTCCTCAATAAATTGAAAGCATTTATTATGTAAAAGCTCTAATGTGGAATCTTTATTACTATTTTGTTACTGAGGTGTTCCAATTGATACACTGGGAAGAAAGAGAAGCAAAATTCTCCACAACTTTATTTTCCTTTTACTATTATTATTACTGAAGCCTGAGAGAAGAATAGTTTCAGAAATTGAGAGCAGGGCCCTGATCACTGCAGAACTGGCAGGGAGAAAATAAATAATTTCAACTGCATTCAGTTCAGTTCAGTCACTCAGTCATGCCCAACTCTTTGTGACCCCATGAATTGCAGCACCCCAGGCCTCCCTGTCCATCACCAATTCCCAGAGTTCACCCAAACTCTTGTCCATAGAGTCAGTGATGCCATCCAGCCATCTCATCCTTTCTTGACCCGTTTTCCTCCTGCCCTCAGTCCCTCCCAACATCAGAGTCTTTTCCAATGAGTCAATTCTTCACATGAGATTACCAATGTATTGGAGTTTCAGGTTTAGCATCAGTCCTTCTAAAGAACACCGAGGATTGATCTCCTTTAGAATGGATTGGTTGGATCTCCTTGCAGTCCAAGGGACTCTCAAGAGTCTTCTCNGAAGATCCCCTGGAGAAGGGAAAGGCTACCCACTCCAGTATTGTGGCCTGGAGAATTCCATGGACTATATAATCTATGGGGTCACAAAGAGTCAGACACAACTGAATGACTTTCACTTTCACTTTTCAAAATAGGACAGGCTTCCTAATTAATTTTTTAGAAGCCAGCATAGTAGGTCTGGAAAATGTCAGTTTTCATTCCAAACCCAAAGAAGGGCAATTCCAAAGAATGTTCAAACTACCAAACAGTTGCACTCATTTCACATGCTAGCAAAGTGATGCTCCAAATCCTTCAAGCTAGACTTCAGCAGAATGGGAACCAGAGAACTTCCAGATATACAAGCTGGATTTAGAAAAGGTCGAGGAACCAGAGATCAAATTGCCAACATTCGTTAGATCATAGAGAAAGTAAGAGAATTCCAGAAAAACTTCTGCTTCATTGACTTCTGCTAAAGCCTTTGACTTCTGCTAAAGCCTTTGACTGTTTGAATCACAACAAACTATGGAAAATTCTTAGAGTTGGGACTATCAGATCACCTTACCTGCCTCCTGAGAAATCTGTATGTGGATCAAAAAGGAACAGTTAGACTCAAACATGGAACTACGGACTGGTTCTAAAGTGGTAAAGGAATATAACAAGGCTATATACTGTCACCCTTCTTATTTAACTTATATGCAGAGTATATCATGTGAAATGCCAGGCTGGATGGAAACCCAAGCTGGAATCAAGATTGCCAGGAGAAATATCAACAACCTCATATATGCAGATGATACTACTCTAAAGGCAGAAAGTAAAGAACTAAAAAAGAATTTCTTGATGAAAGTGAAAGAGGAGAGTGAAAAAGCT
Source organism: Neotragus pygmaeus (assembly GCA_006410875.1). Lineage (NCBI taxonomy): Eukaryota > Metazoa > Chordata > Mammalia > Artiodactyla > Bovidae > Neotragus > Neotragus pygmaeus. The sequence goes on from SJYV01036619.1 coordinate 24,146, forward strand.
GGCTTGAAACTCAGCATGAAAAAAAAATTAAGATTATGGTATCCAGTTCCTTCACATCATAGCAAATAGAAGGTGGAAGGGTGGAAGCAGTGACAGATTTTATTTCCTTGGGCTCCAAAATCATTGCAGACAGTGACCACAGCCATGAAATTAAAAGACACTTGCTCCTTGGGAGGAAAGCTGTGACAAACCTAGACAGCATATTAAAAAGCAAAAGCATAATTTTGCTGACAAAGGTCCATCTAGTCAAAGCTATGGTTCTTCCAGTAGTCTTGTATGGATGTGAGAGTTGGAACATAAAGAAAGCTGAATGATGAAAAAGTGGTGCTTTCAAATTGTGGTGTTGAAGAAGACTCTTCAAAGTCCCTTGGATGGCAAGGAGAGCAAACCAGTCAATCCTAAAGGAGATCAGTCCTGAACATTCACTGANACAGGGAGACCTGGCGTGCTGCGATTCATGGGGTCGCAAAGAGTCGGACACGACTGAGTGACTGAACTGATGTCTGTGATTCAGTGCTACTCTTTCGGTTCATCCTACCCTCTGCTTCCCGCACTGTGTACCAGTCTGCTCCCTGTGTCTGCATCTGAGAGAAGCTTCTTAATGTCTTGGAGCTTCCCTTCCTCATCTATAAAATGTGGGTTCTGGTTATTTACACCTTGTAGAGTTCTATTAAGGGAGATAATGTATGTCAAGTACTTAGCACAATACCTGGTGGACTGAATTGGTGCTGATCAAAAGTGAGCTTTCCTTTACCTGTCTCTGAGCTCACGTTAAGCCATGAGAAACTGCACTTTGTTGTTGAGGTATTAGTGGGTCCACTTTGGGACCACTCTCCCTTATCTACAGGAGCGTGAGGAGAAGTCACACCGTGGAGAGGGCTTGGGGGACGGCCCCAGTTCATCGCCTGGTGTGGCAGCTGTGACTGGGAGAGTCCTGTCCGTCCTTGGGCCTGGGCTCCTGCTGGATTTGTACGAAGTTCTTCGACTCCTTGGTCTGGCCTTTTGCTAGTATTTGGCATTGGAGTGGCTGTAGGAGGGGATCTTCTGGTTGGAAGGCTGGGCAGAGTTCCCAGCTGTAAGGCATCTTCGTCCCTGGCAGCCTTCCATCATCCAGGGGCCGTTGCACCAAGCCCAGGGAGCCAACTCACTGTGCTGATTGAAATTGAGGGCGCTTGGAAACAGGAGCCCGGGGTGTGTTTGTGCTCNATTGATATTTCTCCTGGCAATCTTGATTACAGCTTGTGCTTCTTCCACCCCAGCATTTCTCATGATGTCCTCTGCATATAAGTAATAAGCAGGGTGACAATATATAGCCTTGACGGACTGCTTTTCCTATTTGGAACCAGTCTGCTGCATTAGCCATACCAAAGATTACTAAAGGACTCTTTGAACTTGTAAAAATGATTGTTTGAACATCAAACACTGTTCTCAGTTATAACTAAGACACAGTAGGGAATATGGCTGACTGTTTACATGGTCACATAGTGGGAACTCTTCTGTCATAAGAACCTAGTTATAAAAACTGACAGAAACTTTTTTTTTTTAACTGTGGAAGATGCAGCTAATTTAGAAATGGCAATCAAGTTCCAAAATAAAAGTACACTCTTGTTGAAGAATGCGAGTCAGCATCCTGAACTCAAAATTTACAAGAGGTGGCAACTGAAAGCAACTCTGTGAGATGACAAGATGTGTAAACAGGTGTGAACTGTGTCACAAGTCTCCATACTTCTCTGGCAAGAGCATGTTTCTATGAGACCATGCAGTTTTACCACCAGGACTAAAAGAGGTTACAGGTGTCACTTAAAGAAAAAGACAGACTTTGACACTTTTGAAAATAATTCCAAGGAAGTATACTGCACAGATTTTCTCCTCTCATTCCCCATTGCTTCTTGCCTCTGAAAGTGAAATAAAATTATACATTATGAAGATGTTTATGTAACGTAGCTAAAGATGCTTATGTAACGTAGCTAAAGATGCTTGGATCTGTAACCCAGATTTAAAATATTTAGTTATTGGTTTATTTTCTATTTACTGAGTGTTAGGAGGAACTAATATTTGTATGTTTGACTTCCATACTGTGTAGGCTTCAAAAGTCTAGGAAAACTAAAATTTTTTTATTCCCTATATACATTAAAAACTCAGAAAGTATCTCTATTTTATTGACATTTTACCACTTCATCTACACTCCTTTTTCACATTAGCAACATTTCAGCAATATTGTCATTCTATTGAAGAACAGTTCATAAAACATAAATATAAACATAACAAACACAATAATATTTCCTGAAGTTTAAAACATTCAAACATAAAATAATACGTATTTCAAAATGAATTTATTTGAAACACTTTTTCAAAGATAAAAATTTCAGCAATATAATAAGCATCCTTTGAGGTTAAAATAATGCTTGATTGCAAATTTTCACCATTCTTGGCCACTGTTTTCTGCCAGTCAGAAATTCACTTAATGTTTTCTTAAAATTCTTTGGTACCTGGTTTTATGGTATTTCCCATTACCTCAATTGTTACCATCACCCTTGACAACAATTAAGGGTTTTTCTCTTAACCTATCTTTATCTATCTTACCTTTAAAAATGGAAATTTGAGCATCACAGTTGGTGATGAAAATCTTTCATTTTTCTCCTTGTTTCATGTATTACTCCTAGCCCAGTGTATCTTTAGCATTAGCAGGAATTTCTGTACCTGACTTCTCTTCTTTATTCTTTTTTTTTTTTTATTTTATCCTTTTTATGACTTCTTTCTGGCTTTCATTCGGTCTTTATTAATCCTGGATGCTTTGGTCACTTCCTCACACATTCCTCAAGTCTTTTTTCATTGTTTCTCAATCACTATTAGTCCACAGAAATTTTGTTTGGAATTCTTTTTCTGCATTCTTTCCTCCCATATTTGACATCCTGACACAGCCAGCACAAAATAAACACGTAATCTTGAATACCACCATTAGAAAAAATTCATTTTTCCTAGCTTTAAATCCATCATTTCTGAGCCTTAAAATCTTTCAAGGATTTATTTCATGTTCTCCCACTCAACTACCTCTCTTCAGTTCAGTTCAGTTCAGTCGCTCAGTTGTGTTTGACTCTTTTGCGACCCCATGAATTGCAGCATGCCAGGCCTCCCTGTTCATCACCATCTCTTGGAGTTCATTCTTCACAAAACAGTTGTATACCTTCCCCACTCTCCTCAAATTCCTTATCCCACCAAACTGTGCTCGATCCAAGCATAAAGTCTCTACAATTTCCTAGTACTCAATGTGTTGAACAATCTACTAAGCCCTCTACAAATATCACCTCATTTCATCCTCTCAATAGTCTGCTGAAGAGGCTTTATTATTATCACTGTACTGAGAGTAAACTGAAGATGAGAATGATAGAGTAATATCAAGCTTCTATAATGAATTTGAACTTGCAACCTCATGATCCTAAATGTCTCCTTCAGCAGAAAAAATAAACTTGCCCTGTTCTTTACTGAGAATTGAGAATCCATTAGATGAGAATTGTCTTCTGCATTTCCATTTTAAATGCATTTGGTGGTTTATATTTTCCACTTTTCTCACTTTGATATTGTCAAACTCTTCTACTTCTTGAGTTAATGAGAACCTAACTCTTCTCCTATATAAAAGATGCTTCTCTTTTGTATAATCTACTTTCTCATCTATGGCTTCAGTGATAGGAATCTTTTTTTTTTTCTTTTTAATTCCATTAAATCTAGTGTGAATGTTGAGTTTTGCTTTCACACACACAGGTACAAGTTCATATACACCCAAAGGTCTCCTGAATCTGCCTTAAATAATATAATACTTGTGTCTAACTACCTCGTTAGTCAGTAAATTCACACACTTTTATTTATCATTCACACTGCAATTTCAACTTTTGAAAATACTGTCAAGACAGTGTATTTGAGCTATACTGAAGCACCAGGATTCTTTGAGGCTCTCTCTTCATCTTCATATTCACATCATCCAAGCCAGGATTGTCCTATAGAGCTTTCTGTATTGATAGTTATGTTCTATGTCTTTGCTATTTAAATATGGTAAGCATTAACTGCATATAGATATTGAGCTCTTGGAATGTGATTAATGTGTCTGAGGCACTGAATTTTTAATTTGTTTGATTTTAATTAATTTAAGATTAAACAGCCACACATCACTAGTAGTTACATATTGGACAGTACACAGCTCAGCTTTTAAGCACCAGACTTCTTAGGGCTGGAAATCATTGGAACTTGAGTTGCCATAGTTTGATTCAACTGAACTATAATTAAAAATACATTTATCAATCCTCCTTTGAATATTCAGCATTGTGCTTGCAGCTGCAAAACAAAGATGAAAGCATGGAAAAATCTAACTCTACCTTTAAGGAACCGGGACTGTAGTTTGTGGCCAAATCCAGTCTGTCACCTCATCATGCAAATAAAATATTGCTGGAAAATACACACACCATTCCTTACTTATAGTTTGTGGATGCTTTTGTGCTACAATAGCATATTTAAGTAGCTGCAACTTAGACTGTATGGCCATGAAAACCAAAATGTTTGCCATGTGACTTTACAGAGGAAGTTTGTAAGGCATGATCTAATGGGTCACGGATATGAAAACAAATATTTGCAATAAGGTGAAATAAATTTAACAATAGAAATGGGCATAAAGTGCAGAGGCATTAAGGCAGTGCATGATTGATTCTGGCTGAGTGGTTCAGGAAAGGAATTAAGGATAAATGATGGCTGAGTTAATTTTGATTGATGAATAAATTTTTCAGAACAGAGGGCAAAGGCAGTGTTTGATGAATCTCTTTATATTTAGCAAATGGGGAATAAAATAATTCTATCATTGCATGGATATATATATATATATATATATATACATCTATATATATATATATGTCTAAATATTCATTTTTCCTCACTACTGCTATTTAACTTTACATTGCCTTTTTGTAATTTGAAAATTTTCACACAAAATATTCCTGGGGGAAAGCAGGAAGTAAATAAGCAGGTCCAGATAGTCTGCTGGATTTCATTTAACATGTAATAGTGCCACATCTACCTAGAACTTAAGTTGACCGTTTAAAAAAAATTCTATATTGGAAAGTGCATAATTCTCTTAAGACTTGCATATTTACAATGACTATCAGTAATTGAAAAAGCAAAATATTTTATATTCATCTATATATTTACTTGAGTTAAAATTGAGTTAAGTGTTAATTTTTGACACTTAATATTCATAATGGAAGTGCTTTTGAATAGCAAACTGTAATGCACATGAAAGTAGGTACTCCATGGAAAATATATATTTTATATCATTCCCTAAAATTTGGAGAGGACTCATGGGGAGATATAACATTTATAAGTGGGCAGAAGAAAGGGTATTACAACTTCTAGAACTGGGNAAGTGCTTTTGAATAGCAAACTGTAATGCACATGAAAGTAGGTACTCCATGGAAAATATATATTTTATATCATTCCCTAAAATTTGGAGAGGACTCATGGGGAGATATAACATTTATAAGTGGGCAGAAGAAAGGGTATTATAACTTCTAGAACTGGGACTACACAGAATTTTCTAGCCTGAAACAAATATATTGAGCTTAATTTGAAGCTTGAAGGAATCCAACATCAACATTGGAATAAATATTTAAATATCACCACAAGTTAGATTCTATGCAACTTCTTTTAAAGAAAATTAAATTTCTCATAATCAGAATCATTGCTGCTGCTGCTAAATCGCTTCAGTCGCGTCCGACTCTGTGCGACCCCATAGACGGCAGCCCGTCAGGCTCCACCATCCCTGGGATTCTCCAGGCAAGAACACTGGAGCGGGTTGCCATTTCCTTCTCCAAAGTATGAAAGGGAAAACTGAAAGTGAAGTCGCTCAGTTGTGTCCAACTCTTAGCGACCCCATGGACTGCAGCCTACCAGGCTCCTCCGTCTATGGGATTTTCCAGGCAAGAGTACTGGAGTGGGGTGGCATTGCCTTCTCCGAATCAGAATCATTACCTTATATTTTTCTGATCCTGTACCAGGGCTTCACTTTTCTCTGCATCAGTTATCTTTTATTTCAACTATCAGGTGGTAGCCTGAGGTTTGGGTAAAACAGTGAAGATGATTGCATTCCCTTTTCTATGGCCATTGGCTCAGGTAATTTCAATTTAATCTTATCTGTATGTGACATTACCTGAAGGTCGATACCCCTGAAGGGTGGTTTAGTCAATTAAAACCTCAGGATGGTTTTTAATGGTTGTGACTGAAAGCAATTTCTCTCCTTATCAAATGCACGAAGAATCATAACATTTGGTGAATGTGAGAGAAGAGAGCTATCATCAAAAAAATCTACAAACAATGAATGCTGGAGAGGCTGTGGACAGAAAGAAACCCTCCTATACTGTTGGTGGTAATGTAAATTGATGCAGCCACTATGGAGAACAGTATGGAGGTTCCTTAAAAATCTAAAAATAGAGCTACCATCTGACACAGGAATTCTACTTCTAGGCATATATGCAGAGAAAAACAGAATTAGAAAGGATGTATGCACCCAGTTTTCATTGCAGCACTATTTACAACAGCAACCTAAACGTCCATTGACAGAGGAATGGATGAAGATATGGCTCACATATACAATGGAATATTACTCAGCCATAAAAAAGAACAAAATAGTTCTATCTGCAGACATGTGGATCAACCTAGAGACTGTCATATGGAGTGAATTCCATATCACTTATGCGTGAAATTATAAAAATGATACAGATGAACTTATTTGTAAAGCAGAAACAGAATCACAGATGTGGAAAACAAACTTATGGTTGCTTAAGGTGGGAAAAAGATTTGAGATTAATTGTGAGACTGAGGTTGACATATATACACTACTATGTACAAAATAGAAAATTAATGAGAACCTACTTCATAGCACAGGGAATTCTACTCAATGCTCTGTGGTACCCTAAATTGGAAGGAAATCCAAAAAAGATTGGACATAATGTATACATGTAACTGATTCACTTTCCTGCATAGCAGAAACTAACACAACACTGTAAAGCAATAATAATCCAAAAAATTAATAAAGGAATGACAAGAATATAGCTAACATTTATTTTTAATTTTTTATCCTATATCTATAACATCAGTGTGTCATTAAAGAAATGCAACACACATTGGCAACTTTANAGCAGAAACTAACACAACACTGTAAAGCAATAATAATCCAAAATATTAATAAAGGAATGACAACATTTATTTTTAATTTTTTATCCTATATCTATAACATCAGTGTGTCATTAAAGAAATGCAACACACATTGGCAACTTTAACGCTTTCTGTATAACATTCAGACATTAAAGAAAAGGCAGCATCAGCATTCTTGAAACTGGTAAAAGCAAATATTTTATTTATTGCTATCAAGAGGGCAATTGTGAGAGAAAACTTATGTGCATATCATGAATGACTCTTACATGTACTGTTAACTTAGCTATATTTTTAATAGTTCCAGTTAGAATAATTACCTCTGTATTTGCATGTGATATTATAAACACTGTTTCAAAATGATTTTTGTGGATTGATGCCTACACAAAGCTCACTGTACAAAAGCTGTTGCTCTAAATACTTTAAAAAATTATAAATATGTTTTGTTCTTGAATTTTGGGCTTCCCAGGTGCCACAGTGGTAAACAATCAGCCTGCCAACGCAGGAGATGCAGGAGACATGAGTTAGATGTCTGGGTTGGGAAAATCCCCTAGGGGAAGAAATGACAAACTTCTCCAGTTTTCTTCCCTGGAAAATCTCACAGGGGGAGCCTGGTAGACTGAAGTCCACTGAATTGCAAAGAGTCAGACATGATTTAACTACTGAAATCTCACACATACATTCTTGAATTCCACAACACATTGGCATGTTCTCATAAGTACTGCGGTAAAGGAAACTATTCAATCTCTTTGCAACATTCAGTTCAGTTCAGCCACTCAGTCATGTCCAACTTTGTGACCCCATGGACTGCAGCACACCAGACTTCCCTGTCCATCACCAACTCCCAGGAACCTATTCAAACTCATGTCTGTCACATTGGTGATGCCATCCAACCATCTCATCTTCTGTCGTCCCCTTCTCTCCTGCCTTCAAACTTTCTCAGCATCAGGATCTTTACAAATGGTCAGTTCTTCATATCAGGTGGCCAAAGTATTGGAGTTTCAGCTTCAANCGGCAAATAGCAGTTTGCATTACTAGAACAACATGAAGCCCTTTCCCACAATAATTGAAAAAAATCTCATTTCTGCCCGTGTCCCTGGAGTATCTTCCTATACAGATTCCTATGGAGTCCCCAAATCTTATTATCGACACAACTGAGGAGGCAGAAGGGTTTTGCCTGCTGGAGTACGGCTGAGAGGAGAATCCCTAGGCCTCTGCAATGGTGCCTGGAGAGCCTAGATCTCAGTGAACTTAAGCAGGGTGCAGTGGAAGTAAGGGGGAAAGTCACAGTGAGGGCAGGGCGGATGCCTGACTTGGAGAAGTGACTGCTGCGGTCTGGTGGTGCTGGGATCTTAGTGCCTTGTCATCTTAGGCAGCACCATTCCCACTTTACAGATAGGGAAATAAAGGCTCGGAGAAGTTACTAGCTTTCCCATGGTTCTAACAGCTGGAAACAGTAGCCCCTCAGTCTTGAAGCCAACCCTGCATGACGCCAAAGCCTATGCCCCTTTTCATCAGGTACCATTATCAGACTCTGATATACCACTGACTTGATTTCTGCTATATTATTATGATTGCTCCATACCTGTTTTAAAATTGACTCACTTAAAAAGATTAGCCTTGTCATAAGAATATTATCAACGAAATTCCAGGTTTGATGTGCTACTTATTTTTCTTCCTGATTACTCATTAAAATAAAATCATGGGTATAAAGCTTAAAAAAATTTTATTGATGTACTATAAAACATACCTGTGGGATATACAGACCTTAGTTTGGAAACACTTCTCTGTACATCAGCAACTATGACAACAACAATAACATTAACTAATTACTGAATATTTACCACATGCCAAGCCCTCTACAAAGCAACACAGTAGGTAGAACCTGGGCTCAGTAGTCAAACCTGGTTTTAAAACTGTAACCTGCCACTTCTTTGATGTGTGACCTTCAGTAACTTGTTATCTTCTCTGTGCCTTGGTTTCCTCATCTATAAAATGGGAATAATAACAATAACATCTACCTTCTAGAACACTGAACATTAGACAAGTGAGTAACACTTAGATAAGTGCCTTGACGTATTAAGTGCTATATTAAGTATTAGCTATTATTCATTCATTCACTCATTTGATGATTAATTATTGTTTGAGCATGTTCTGTACACTGGACATCATCCTATAATCTTTACAATAGTTTGATGTTGGTATTAGCTACATTTTATAGATGAAAAAAGCTTAGGTTGAGCAGTTTCGCCAAAGTTCCCAGCCTAAAATGTAATGAAACTGAAATTCAAATCCAGGTATGTCTGAAGCTCGACTGCTACGAATTTTACAGAACACTTCTGAACACAAAATGTGTGTATTCTGTGTGTTTGTATGTGTTTTCCACATAGACCAATTTTGCAACAGCAGCTGGGTGTCCTACAATGCAATTCAATTAGATTCTGACACTATCGACCTGGAGTGTCAGATCCCACAAGGTAAGGACTCAGTCCCGTAAACCTGCTCCCCGTTCAGATGCCAAGTCCAGACCACCTGTACTTCTGACCCGCTACTCGCTCCTAAGAAAAGAATTTACTTAGTATTACTGGTTTACTATAAAGGATACAACCACCAAATGGAAGAGGTCCATATGGCACAGTATGTGGAAGGGCACGTGGAGCTTCTTTGCCCTCTCTGGGCATGCCATTCTCCTGCTACCTCAATGTGTTTGCCAGCTCTGAATCTCCCTGTACCCCTTAACTTAAGAGTCTTTAGCGGAAGACCCATTATGTGGGCATGCTTGATTAGATCTTTGGCCATTGGTGATTAAGTCAATTTCCAACTCCTCTCCCCTCCCGGGAGGGTCAGAGGATGTGGGTAGTGGGCTGAAAGTTCCAATCCTCTAATCATTTATCTCATCAGCATAAAGTCTGGAAAAACAGAAGACCAGGCTCTCCTCTCACCCCTATCACTCAGGAAATTCCAAGGATTTCAGAAGCTCTGTGCCAGAACTGGAGATGAAGACTAAATATGTATTTGTTAATATGTCACAGTATCATAGAAGCCAGAGTTGGTCCTCTTATCTACTCTGCCGTTACTGCCTCCCCATGAAAGGAAGACTCACTTCCTGACAGAGGGATGCCCACCCACTTATTTCTCAGACATGTGGTCAGACTTTATCCTCTTGGGCCAACGGAACCTCCTCGACTGGTTTTTGGAAAGCAGCCAATGACGCCCTGTCTGTCCATCTTCCAACTTTGACTCTAGTTATGTGGGATGAGTCTTCAGCTCCCGTTAACCTGTTGTGGCATCTCTGTGTCCCCTACAGTATCGGTCCAGAGCCCCAGAGATCCTGCAGGCAGTGGGCAGTCAGCACACGTTAGAATGTGGGACTGCAAGGCAGCAGGCACAGGGACCTGGAGCCGACAGACGCCACCGTAACAGCAGCTGCAGCAACAGCATTTGTACACAAGCATCTTGTTTTGTAAGGTGCAGGAGTCAAGGACCTGTCTCCCGTCTTATAAAATAATGGTGGTTTGCATTCTAGATTTCTTTGCGGAGTTCGTTTCCTTAGAGAGCATTAGCAAATGGCGATTGCTTTTTACTGTTTGTGAATTTGTTCACTAGGCAAAGCTTGGTTTTCCCACATGATATTTTGACTTTCGTCATTTTCTGCCTTCCGTAGGAAGATCTCTGGGCCAAATGTTATCGTTAAGGGCAGCGGAGCTTCATTCTGAGGGCACCTCTTCCTCTTTGGACAAGGGTGAGCTAGAAATAATGATCCTATCTGGTGTACTTTTGCAGGTGTGTTGAGAGCCCAAGCTGCATGTATATTGGATGAGAGGATGAGGACACGACAGCTTGTGTCTGGGCCGTCTCAGGCAGGACGAGCTGTCCTCCCAGAAACTGGCAGTGTCTGTCCATCTTCACCTTATTCTCCCCTTTCCTCCAATCAGCCAGCCTGGCCCACTCTTCAAGATCGATTCTCCCATTCCTATCCAGTTGAAACCTTCTCCATCTCTTCTCTCTTCCTCCTTCTTCTCTGATTCTTTTAAACTCTTTCTCTGTTTCCTGCCTGGTACATTATAATTTTCATTGACTTGCATATGAGTGAAGAGCATGAGCTGTGGAGTTGAAGGATGAAGCTCCCAGCTCTGTGACTTTCAGAAAACCCCTTCCCGTCGCTGTGCCCCTGTCCCCTTCATTGTTCAAAGGGGAAAACAGTAGCTGCTGTATCCTGGTCGTCTTATGAGGATTAAATGAGATAGTACAAGTACCTAGTAGATGGTAGAAAGTGTTAGTCACTCATTGTGACCCCATGGGCTGTAGCCCACCAGGCTCCTCTGGCCATGGAATCCTCTAGGAAAGAATACTGAAGTGAGTTGCCATTTCCTTCTCCAAGTAGATGGTAACTATTCTGTAAATACTGTCAGAGAGCAGGGCTAGTGGCAGCAATGGTGCTGTGTTCCTAATTAGAGCGTAAGATGCTGGAGGGCAGAGGCTGAGTCTTGAGTTTGTTTTTTATCCTCCAGCGTGATTGTGTTGCTACAGTCATAGAAATGCTCCATAAATACCCAAGGGATTTCAGGAGGGTTCGTGCTTTCTCCTCTGTCTGCTTTATTAGAATTACATTTAAGTAACCTTAGTGGTTGGCTGGTCCTTAGACCCATTTTATAGAGTCTGTGTCAGTGATTAAACAAAGGGTTTTTTCATAACCGTTTATTTGCCTAAAGTGAAACTCCCTCAGTCAAACCTTGTCCTTTGTGACTCCCGATATTGGCCGACTAAGATGNGGACTTCTGGATGGTTTACTCCTCCCTCCTGCCTGAATAAGTATTCTACTCCATGTTGTAATTACTCTCCTCTCAGTCCAAAATATTTAGCAGAAATATTTTAGGAGTGTGCAAACACCTGCCACAAAGCTGTGTCATATGAGGCCTTTTACTGCTCAGAATCCCCCAATATCAGGTGACACACCCTTTCCTGCACATGAAACCGATGCATCTGGGTAATTAGAATCAGACTCTGCTGCAGAGTTTGAGAAAAACACGCTGAGAAAAATGTTACAAGGCATCTTTCCTTCCTCCCCCACCTCCCAACACCAGCTCAGTGCAAAGGTTTCTGCAATAAGAAGACTTAACCATCTCCTTATTAGCCATTCTTTCACCCATTCAGGCCAAATTGGTATTTGATGCAACAGGGAAATGTGTTGAGTACATTACTAATCAGACTCAGCAAAGGAAAGGTCATGAGGGTGACTGGCACAATTACGGGATGTGGGCAACAGGCCAATGAGAGTGTGCAAGGGAGGAGCAGGAATCGATGGCTATGAAATTATGGAGGGTTATGAATAGTTGAAGGCAACTTGAAAGGCTAACATTCTGCCCAAACCAGACATGTGCAAGGCTTCCATCTTCAACTGTCTTCAACTGTTATTAAGAGGAAGACTTCTTGGCACTGAGGCAGCCAGTACAGAGAACTGAATCCAGAAGCCTGCAACCAGGTCTTAGGAACAAGAGTCACTTGGTATGGAAGATTCAGTTGGAAATGGATCAGACGGCTTAGAGCTCCAGCAAGAAAAGAGATGTCGAAGTGCCCACCAAAGGAAACTAGGCTTGTTATCTTTCGATTTCCTTATGCAGTTGCTCAATATTCTCAACAGCCTCAGGAGGTCATGTGTTTCCAAGAGACTTTTCCAGATAGAGTGTGCTGGAGTACAGAAATGGCACCCAAACTGCCTTAACTGGACAATCAATGTGCATTTAATTTTACAACAAAGTAGTAGCAAACCATCCAGGAGGTCTCCCTATAGTGCACAGCTCAAAGAAAATCTCTAAGGAAGTCACGGAACTGTGCAAAGGATGANCCCAAACTGCCTTAACTGGACAATCAATGTGCATTTAATTTTACAACAAAGTAGTAGCAAACCATCCAGGAGGTCTCCCTATAGTGCACAGCTCAAAGAAAATCTCTAAGGAAGTCACGGAACTGTGCAAAGGATGATGAACCAGAAATGAAGCACACAGCATTATAACCCTCAATCCCTCTAAATGGGCATGGCTAAGGATTTCTTTTTAAAGGAATCCCATCAAGCTCTAACTTCAGAGAGGACTATCCATCTAGTTTATCAAACACAAAGTAGATCAGGCAGTGATAAAGTTGTGGTCCTTCTATTAAGTTTTTTAGATTACTAATCTGAATCACCAATGAAAGCTTTCATTAAGTTGCACCCTAGGAATTGATTTGCAATGGGTTGTTCCCATGTGCTACACAAACTTGCTGTAGAAAATCAGTCATCCTAGACTCCCTAAAGAGTAGACATGACATCCGGGCATCTGTTAAGTTTGCTCAAAAACATATGCGAGCCTTTTTTTAAAGAACCATAATTACATCCTGCTGAAACCTCCAAGGACCCGGGTAACTGCCTTTGTATTACAACATCCATTTCCCACTTAGGCAGGCTCGGCTCTGCTATTTAGATGTGCGTGACAATCTGCCTGCTCCTCCAGCACGCTCTCTCAGCTAGAGGCTGCAAATGGTCAAGTCGTCCCATGTTCAAAGAAGACCAAACTTGGAGGAAGGAAGTGCTATCAGGTGGTGGGTATATGTATCCTTTTTAAAAATACAACCAGGAATTTGGAGCTGAAAGGGACCGTAGCATTAATCCATGCCAAGTCTCTCATTTTCAGACGGTACTGCAGAAGACCAGAGAGGGAAGTCACTTGTCTGATGTCACACAGCTCAAGTCTGAAATGGTATATGGTATGGTGATGAAAAGCTTAGACTCTGGGGTCAGACAGATGACAAATACCAGGCTCTCAGACGTGACTGAGCGACTGAACTGAACTCACTTATTTACTCTGTGACATTTAGCAAGGCACTTAACTTCCCCAGTCTCTGGGTCCTTTATTTATAAAATGGAGACTATAAAAGTATCTGGGATATACCCAAGGAACATTAGCTGTTAGCTGTTTTCATTTTTCCAAACATGACCTCATTTAATCCTCACAACAAGCATATGGGAGAAAAAGGGCTAAGATTACAGTTTCTTCAAACAGGTGAGAAAAAGAAGACTCAAATAGTGAAATGAGTCTTCCGACCGTCACACACATGCACGGTCCACTTCCTGATAATCATGGTGGGGCTTGGTCCCATTCAATGTCCCCCAGGTTTCTTGACTTCACCCAGAGATGAACAGGGAGCCCAGAAAGACGTTTGCTTGTTTGTGTCTGCATGAGAGCAAAATCAGTGCGGCCACCACTGAGGATTTCAGATCCTGCAGGGACTCTGGGTCTAGCGGCCTGTTCCTTGTCCTGGGGAAGAGAAGAGAGCAGATGTATCTCCAAACCCGCTACTGGATGATGTTGGGGACATGTGTATAAGTGGGGGAGGGGGCGTATGACCTCAGGAGTCTATTGCATATTTTAGAGCTGACATCAGAGTACTTCTCAATGCTCCATCAGCCTGCCCTCCTGACCCCTAAATCTGGCCTTTGGGAAAAATCTAATTGACTGCTCTGAGTGACATTGGAGCCGGGTGAGTGATAAAGTCATATGCAGTCACTTTCTGACTATTTGCCCAAACGGAAGGAGGAAGGCATTGAATGAATGTGTGACTGAATGAATGAATGAATGCATGCCAGGGTTATTTACACTAAGCTTTGGAGGGAAATATAGTGATATCTCCATTAATACATCTTCTGGGAACTCAGGCTCTGTGAAGATGTCAGCTAAGGACAGTCATAAGAAAGCTGCAGGGGCTGTCTGAAAGAAAGGCCCTAAATAGCAGCTTCTCTGGGCCTCATTTTGGGAGAGTTTCTGGTCTTTGGGACCCGCAAGGATGGACATACAGCTCAGGTAATGGGTGGCTGCACTCTGGGCCACTGGGAAGGAGACCATCCCAGAGAAGTCTCCACCTGCAAAAGGGCTGGAGGTCTGCCCTCTTGTGTAACAGAGCCAGTGGGGACCTTTCTGGAAATTCTACAGCCATGGGCACCTCTCTGTCTCCTTGCGAACCGTTCATTCACCCGTTCATTCATTGCACGTAGAGGTCATCTCGCAGCACCTACCAGGTAACTGACATATCAGCAGAAACAAGAACGAGTGAGAGCTGACCTATGTCTTTGAAAAGATAGGGGAGAGAGAGGACATCATACTTCCCAATGGAGTATGAGAAGCCCACCTCAGAGGTCTGCTCCAGGGGCTCTGAAAGCACAGAGGAGGGGTCCCCACACCAGCCAGGAGGTGGGGCTGAGGGAACACTTCTCCGAGGAGGGGACGTTTGACCTGAATCTTCAAGGAAGACAAACAGTTCGGCACAGTCAATGTAGCCATTGTTCTTGGCAGAGGAAAGAGTGCGAGCGAATGCTCAGAGGCTGTGAGAAGACCCCAAAGGGCCGGAGACAACAAAACAGTGTTGTACAACCTCAGTTGAGGACCGGGGCCTGGTTCTGCCTCTCTGGGTCTGAAAGCTCTGGGCCTCAGTCTCCTTGTCTGAACTATGATGACTCTGGATTTAAAGACTCGGGTATCAAAGGGAGGATTGACCCAGATATTAAAAAATCTGCTGTATCTAGATGGGGCCCCATCCGCACAAAAAGTGAAGAGCTGACCCGAGTCATCACTGGAGCATTCTAGCAGCAACTACAGGGCAGCTATGAGAATCTAGCTAGCTGTCTAATATTTGGGAGTGGTGGGAGGGGAGGAAGGTAGCAGATAGCTGCCATATATCAAGTTCTCACTACACACCCGCAGTTTCAATGTTCTCTTTTCCAAAGAGGGAAAATATTCTTGAAAAGCGTTATCCTTCCCATCGTACAGACGAGGAGCCGACGGTCAGAGAGGAGAAGCAATTTTCCAATGGCCCGGTCGTAAGGGCTGGAAACAAGATTTCCTCTGGGAGTTGATTGCAGACCCAGTTCTTCCCAGGACATCCCTCTGCTTCCCATCCACCACTGGCAGCTCTAGCAGGCCCAGCCCAAGGACTTGGAGCCTTCTCTCAACCCAAACACCTGTATCCTTGCTCATCTGGGGGCTCCTGGCTCCCCTCCTCGGCAAACAGGCCTTGCAGGGAAAGTTGCAGAAAGGGGACCGTGCCCAGAGGGCTGGGCAGGAAGAGCAGCTCCCTCCGTCCACACAGGGCTTCAGATTCAGACACACGGAGCCTGGCTCCGAGGAGGGCGGGGAGGGTACGCCGGGAGCAGCGGCTCCCTCCCCACCAGGCCAGCAGGGCTCTGAGGAGCCGCCCTGACGTCATGCCCACCGGTAACCTGACCCCTGATGGCTGCCCGCTCCTGCCCCCCAGCCTGGCTCATCCTGCCGGCTCAGAGGAGAGGTCACCCCCCTGGGGAAGGGGCCAGGTGGGGTTCTTTTCAGCGGCTGCTGAAATGAGAGATAATTTTGGCTATTGACATCTCCCACAGGACTTCCCGTTCTCAGAGCTCGTCCTAATTCTTCCTCTCTGGCTGTTTCCAGAGTCAGACCAGCTTTCACTTCACACCAAAAGAGCAAGGGTGGCTCCCCCCTGGGGCTCCTCACCATCTTAGTTGGCCAAGAGCGGGAGTCACAAAGGACAAGGATTGACTGAGGGAGTTTCACTTTAGGCAAATAAACGGTTATGAAAAAACCCTTTGTTTAATCACTGACANATATGTTGTGATGTATAGTAGGAGACAAGGATCTCATGGGTTTTATATAGCATCTTAACAGATTTTGTGACAATTATCATTAGTGGTCACATGTCAACAATTTCCAGAATTTGTCCTCTATGGTATTTTCAGAATGCTGTAAACATATTGTAACTTTAAAATCCTTTACATAGAAAAATTAATAGTAAGTTCTATATCAATAATTTTAAAATATGGGGAATAAGAGAATGGACCATAAAAATCTTTTAAAATTTGGAACATAATACCCAGCATGCATCATTTTTTTATCTTTGTATACACTTATCTTCCATGGAGGAGGGCATAGTAACCTACTCCAGTATTCTTGCCTGGAGAATACCCATGGACAGAGGAGCCAGGTGGACTACAGTCCCAAAGAGTTGGACATGACCAACCTACCAAGCAGAGCACACTTCTCTTACTGTGGAATAAAATCTGTAATTGTTTAGCAGAAGAGAAAGTAATCCAACATCAATTGATAAAATCTTGTAAATAAAAGGCAACTTGACATTCTAGCTGGCTAAAACTTTAAGAGCAAAATATTACTCAAACTGGTACATGGCCAAAACCCTAGGACTTAATAGCTCTATATCATTTTTGTGTTTGTGAATATTGTCTGATCTTCTGTAGTTGTTCCTATATCACATTTGAAATATGACTCCATTCCTGACTCAGATGAAGCAAAAGATTCAAATTTAGGGAATGAATCATGCAGTAAATGAGTTTCTCTGAGATTTAACAAAGTTACTCTATTTTATTTATTTATATGAATAAAAAATGACTCAGTGTACCTCACTGGATTGTCCCAAATATTAATACAATGGAGAAGTTTTTGGAATTTTTGAGGCAAAAAAACACAAGGTTACTTTATTTTATTTTATTTACTAAGAACTGAAATCTACCCCAAAAGATTGTACTTTGAATCACCAACTATGGCAACAGTTTTACTTTAGTGCTATTAGAATCAACATGTAAATTATTAATATATAGATAGAAAGNGGCAAAAAAACACAAGGTTACTTTATTTTATTTTATTTACTAAGAACTGAAATCTACCCCAAAAGATTGTACTTTGAATCACCAACTATGGCAACAGTTTTACTTTAGTGCTATTAGAATCAACATGTAAATTATTAATATATAGATAGAAAGCTGAAGAATTGATGCTTTTGAATTGTGGTGTTGGAGAAGACTCTTGAGAGTCCCTTGGATTGCAAGGAGATCCAACCAGTTAATCCTAAAGAAAATCTGTCCTGAATATTAATTGGAAGGCCTGACTGAAGCTGAAACTCCAATACTTTGGCCATCTGATGTGAAAAATGGACTCATTGGAAAAGACCCTGATGATGGGAAATATTGAAGGCAGGAGGAAGGGACGACAGAGGAAGAGATGGTTGGACGACTTCACTGACTCAATGGACATGTGTTTGAGTAAGCTCCAGGAGTTGGTTATGGACAGGGAAGCCTGGCATACTGTAGTCCATGGGGTCGCAAAGAGTCAGACATGACTGAGCGACTGAACTGACTGACGCAGTGGTTCATTTAGGATTTTTTTTTTTTTGCTTATTACTTATATCAAACATATACAAGGAAAAGGAGAGAGAGAGAAAAAAAAGAAATAATCATAGAATCTGTAAAATGGAGTAAGAGACACAAGGTATACATACATAAATTATTGAGAGACTATCCTAGAGTTATGCACAATCAAGGAAGCAATAATGTCTACTTCCAGCATAGCATGAATATAAATTATTGACCTACAAGCAATGCTATGAAAAACTGAGTGATAAAAGGCTGAATGTTGCTTATATCTGGTTGACTAATTCATTCAGGTTAAGAGGACTCTACCTGAAAACTTAGCCTTTCTTTCTCTTTCTTTGCAAAATTAACATTTCTAAAACATTGCAACATCCTCATCAGATACCTGCCAAACAGGCTGGCAGTCACATTTCATTAGATTATCTTTAATGAATGTCTCCATATAGCAGTGTGATGAAGACTATGTGTCAGATGTACCTGGACTGGACCTCACCTTGGACTCTTCCATTTACTGGCCTTATGCTCTTCTTTAGCAATTATTTGACTGCTGGAAGCCTCTGTTTCTATCCAAAATGGAGGACTTTTGGACCTATTGTTCAAAACAAGCACAATATGTATGTCTTTGACTTTAAACCTGTTTTAAATAATAACTTTTAGAAAAGGTGCTGTTAGTACAAATTAAGTGGTCAATACATTGCTTCATCATGCTTATTGCTGGTTGCTGTTTTTGTTTTTATTGCTTCTTTTTTCCCCTAGCTGATACTATTTTTTAAAACATAAGCAAAGGTCTTTCTGATTAGATCTTCTAGTAATAATACAGTAAGTATTATTACTGTGGGTCTTGCAATTTACTCTGCAACTGAGAGTCTCTTTAATTGCTACAACACTTGTATATCAAGTGTATATCAATACGTAGCCTAGCTTCTTTTTGCCATAAATCCCATCCCATTCACATTCAAAAATTTATTTAAAATAATCATAGTTTATGTTACTCAGGAAAGAACAGTATTTACTTAATCACCACATTTCCTCTACTATTTTGTGGCTTTGGACCACAACAAAGGTGAGTTAGCACTGACTCAATGGAAACAAACTCCCTTAAATCCTAACAGAACAGTATTAGGAAATTCAAATTAAGAATATTATTCTGCATAAGATCACTTAAAGTATTTTTAATTTATTAAAATTTACATTATTGTACCCATTAACTTTTTTATATGAAGAGTGAATATCATTCACTTTTATTCTTTGCAACTCATTTCAAGAAAATTATTTTTTGCATTCTATTAATGCATTGCCTTGACTGCTTGTCTCTTGTGGAACTGATGTGTGTGTCTGTGTGTGTTGTGTGCATACACAAGAGTGGATCTCTTATTATCAAAAGGCCAGGAACACTGCAGGATTGAATCTGTGACCCGAAGGTTAAATTCCACTTAGCAGTAATCACTAAACTGTGCTCCATTATAGTTACATAAAAAAAAAAATGAGATAGCTGACATCTGGTACCTTCCCATCTAAAACTTTTTAAATATATTGGGGACAAAAAATGGCTTTTATTTAGGAAGTGAACAAAACTTTAGGTGTGTGTCACTTAAAGATCTGGAAATTTTCTGTAAGATGCACTGTTCAAAAATGGTCAGAATATACCTTTATTGGAATAAAGTGTTAAATCACCTTTTTTTCACTTTTACAAATCTTTCCTTGATCTATATAAAGAATATAAAGAGGGCATGTGCAGAACAACCAAGTTTCACTCTATTTTGAAAATCCCTTCATAAAATTAGCATATTTTGCTTTCATTGGCAACATCTCAAATCAAACTAACAAAATTATTGTAAAATATATTAATTTATTTACATAAATTTAGAGCTTTCCCGGTGGTTCAGTGGTAAAGAATCTGCCTGCAACACAAGAGCCACAGGAGACACAGGTTTGATCCCTGGGTTAGGAAGATCCTTTGGAGGAGGGCATGGAAACCCATTTCAGTCTTCTTGTCTGGAGAATTCGATGGACAGAGCAGCCTGGCAGGTTGCCATCCATAGAATCACAGAGAGCTGGACATGACTGAGGTGACTTAGCATGCACACACACATATGTAAACTATAAGCAGTGTTTCTCTTGTTATATGTATAAGTAAGTAAGTGTTAGTCGCCGAGTCATGCCCAACTCTTTGTAACCCCATGGACTGCAGCCTACCAGGCTCCTCTGTCCATGAGATTTTGCAGGCAAGGATACTGGAATGGGATGCCATTTCCTTCTCCAGGAGATGTTTCCAACCCAGGGATTGAACCCAGGTCTCCTGCATTGCAGGCAGATTCTTTACCGACTGAGCTACAAGCTAAGCCCATATACATATGTCATATGTATAAATAGTTAAATAAGTTTTCCTGATATTTTATGTNTTCTCCAGGAGATGTTTCCAACCCAGGGATTGAACCCAGGTCTCCTGCATTGCAGGCAGATTCTTTACCGACTGAGCTACAAGCTAAGCCCATATACATATGTCATATGTATAAATAGTTAAATAAGTTTTCCTGATATTTTATGTAGTTAATTTCAAAAGTGTTTTACTAAGATTATATTTATTAAGTAGATTTGCAAACACTAGGATTTTCATCAGCAAACAATAAAGAATCATTCATGAAAATTCACAATGCATTTCTTAGTTTAAGATAAAGAAGCATTTTATTAAAAATTAATTTAGTATGTCACCAGTAATAGTCTACGATGTTATAAAGGTGTTTCTTTTTAGAAAATTTAACAAACATTTTGGAAATTTATAATGACAGAACTATAGTTCTGGTTATACATTTCCTCCAGAACACACATCTAATTTTTCAGCTTTCAAGGGCTATTCTTCTATTTCCCTAAGGGAAGATAATGATATACATATACTTTCACTCTTGTTTTGTGAAATAACAGAATAGATGCCAAAACTACCTAATAAACAATAATGAAAAGCTCCTCTTGCCCTTGATACAAAGACTTTACAGGCAAAAAATACACATACATAAATAACCTAAGGCTACTTACAGAAGCAAATAATGGACAAATGCCAAGCAGAGTACAGTAAAAGAAGGAGATAAATCCAGCTATCTGCTATCTGTGAGAGATATATTCAAATGACATGTGTAGGTTGGATCTTATTCATTTCTTTACTCATTTAATTTTTATTGAATGCAGGTTTGAAAGTTGTAAGAATGGAAGTTTGAGTAATCCACAGAAACACCAGTTTACTCTCGAAGAGTTTTCATCAAAGAATTATAGAAAGTTATGCTGCTAAAAGATCAGAGTTTGATTATTGGTTTTTCTACTTACCAATTTTGGGATCTAAGCAAATTGACAAATCCTCTGATCTAGAACTAATAAAATCAGTGTAATACTCCCCTCCTCATGGAGATGTTATAGAATGTGTGTGTGTGTGTGTGTGTGTGTGTGTGTGTGTGTGTGTGTGTGTGTGTACATACATAAATACAGTCTTCTTGTCTGGAGAATTCCACGGACAGAGAAGCCTGGCAGGTTGCCGTCCATAGGGTCACAGAGAGCTGAACATGACTGAGGTGACTTAGCATGCACACACACATATGTAAATTATAAGTAGTGACTCTTTTGTTATATGTATAAATGCAGGTATTCTGTGTACTTAAGAGCTATTATTGTTTTTAACATGAATTATTATATTAGAACATAAGGCATATTTTAAAAGAGATGTAGTAAAAATGACCTGAAGAAATTTTCAGAATGGCAAACACTTTCCCATCAAAAAGGAAAAGTAAATTCTTTGTGGAGGAGCATTTGAGCTGTGCCTTGAAGGATTTCTATTTACATTTAGCTTCAGAGAATGAGCACCATTAGAAAGATTATTTTAGAAGAAATTTATTCAAATGGAATTTTGAACGAGATCAAGAATTACAGCTTATTTTGTAAAAGGAGTACAAAATTAAGTTTGATTTAATATAATGTTCAAAGGGTCTAGAGAATATACCAAGTCTGGGGAAGGGAGTAACATATAAATGTTCAAGATTGGATATAAAGGAGCCATATACATTTCTAAATAGATTGAGACTGAAAAATAACCTACAAATTTGCTCAAATGACTTTAGAGGAAGTTTCTTTTTTTTTCTTTCTATTTTTCTCTTTGGGACAATTTGACCAAGAATTTGGAAAAATCAGAGGTAATCATAGAGTAAAATAGAGTAAAATATAATTGTGATCATTTGCCTCCTTAGAAATTTTAAGGAGTCTCAGCATTGCTGGAAAATATATTTTATAGGTAAAATGAATAAAGAAATTCTTGAATTCTGTGTACTATGTTTATGATAAAGAGAAGAGCAAATGTTAAATGAGAAATAAAGGAACTAGGGATCATTTAAACAGTGATCATAACACAACTAAACATAGACCTTTGAATTTATTTTTTTCATGAATCAATAGATGATTGTTGTGTTACACATTTTACTTGGTCAGTTCATAACAATTCTTCCTCATGCTTCATTCTTATTAAATTTATTCACTGGCTTGGACAGAATGGTGTGATAGTTCATTTTCCTAAGCACAATTAGACACTTGGGTCCATTTCAGTATTATTTTTGTAATAATATTCATCTCATGCAAACTCAGTTTATTTACAACTGCCACTTCCTCAATAGAAAAATGGTCCTATTTTGTACCTTATTAGCAGTGATTTTGGAGTCCAAGAAAATAAACCTGTATGGTGACAGCTAACTGAACTCCACTGCTGGAAAGCAAGGTCTTTTCTGAAAGGAGATTAAGCTGCACAACTTCATGACTACACAGAGAGACTGGAGACAAAATGGATCTAGATCTAATAAGGTATAGTGAAGTGAAAGTTGCTCAGTCGTGTCCAGCTCTTGAGAACCCATGAACTGAATAGTCCATGGACTTCTCCAGGCCAGAACACTGGAGTGGGTAGCCTTTCCCTTCTGCAGGGAATCTTCCCAACCCAGAGATCAAACCCAGGTCTAAATTTATAACACTGTAAATGTTAGGTTATTATTAAATTATGAAAGTCTAAGAAATGACAGAGAGCAGAGTATGAAAAGATGAGAAAAAAACTTAGATATAACTTCAGAATGGTACTCAAGGTACTCAGGGCTGGATTGAACTTAGCATTTAATAATCACTTATTTAACAGCTAGGGCTTCTCTGATAGCTCAGTTGGTAAAGAATCCACCTGCAATGCCAGAGACCTCAGTTTGATTCCTGGGTTGGAAAGAGCCACTGAAGAAGGGATAGGCTGCCCACTCCAGTATTCTTAAGCTTCCCTTGTGCCTCAGCTGGCAAAGAATCCACCTGCAATGCAGGAGACCTAGGTTGGATCCCTGGATTAGGAAGATCCCCTGGAGAAGGGAAAGGCTACTCACTCCCATATTCTGATCTGGAGAATGCCATGGACTATTGAGTCCACGGGGTCGCAAAGAGTCAGACACTACTGAGCAAACTTCACTTCACTTTACCTTATTAGATGTAGATTTGTTTTGTCTCCAGTTCCTCTCTGCAGCAGTTATGAAGTTGTGCAGCTCAATCTCCTTTCAGAAAAGAACTTGCCTTTCAGCAGTAAGAAGTTCAGTTAGCAAACAACATAAAGTGTTAGTTTCTTGGGCTCCAAAAGCACTGCTGCTGATGATGGTAGACATGAAATTAAAGGATGCTAACTCCTTGGTAGAAAAGCTATTACAAAGCTAGATGGTATATTAAAAAGCAGAGACATCACTTCACAGAAAAATGTCCAGACAGTCAAATCTATGATTTTCCCAGTAGTTATGTATGAATGTGAGAGTTGGAACATAGAGGACACTGAACACCAAAGAACTGATACTTTCAAACTGTGGAGCTGGAGAAGACTTGAGAGTCCCTTGGACTGCAAGGAGATCAAACCAATCAATCCTAAAGGAAATCAACGCTCACTACTCATTGAAAGACCTGATGCTGAAACTCCATTACTTTTGCCACTTGATGTGAAGAACTGATTCACTGAAAAGAACTGATTCCCCACCCTGAAGCTGGGGAAAAAAATGAAGGCAAAAAGTGAAGGGGGAGACAGAAGATCAAACAGTTAGATAGCATCCTTGACTCAGTGGACATGAATCTGAGCAAAATCTGGGAGATAGTGAAGGACAGAGAAGCCTGGATTCTGCAGTCCATTAGGCTGCAAAGAGTCAGATATGACAGATATGACTTAGCCATGGAACAATAGCATATAATTTCTAGTTTTTAAGACCCACTCAAGTACTTAAGCTAAGGCCATCTACACTTTCTCAGGCAGCCTTCAGGCAAAGACTGAGCACAATGGGGACACCAGGGTCAGTTCATTTCTGTCCTCCATGATTCTATTGGAAATCTTTTTATTAAAGCTCTTATTGGAATTGTTGAGAATCTCTCAGAGTAGCTTCACAGGATGAGGCTTTTTATTCCTCCACTCTTTGCACAGATGTCATATTGCACCACGCTAAAAGCTTTTCCTTCCTACTACTGTCTCTCTTCTGTCCTTCACAGGCACTTTCCCTCAATACATTTCTTGCAATTCTAATTCCATATAGACATGTGAAGACCCAACTGACATACTTTCAGAATTCCTAATATGAGGAATTTACTTAAAATTATTTGTGGAATAAATGGATGGATGTAAAGACTAGGAAGAAGTGTAAAGTTTTGTTGTTTTACTTATTGAGCTATTCAATTGAAACATATAACATTGTATTAATTTCAGTTGTATAACATAAATCAACATATGTGTATATTTTGAAATTATCACAATGTCTAAGTTAACATCCATCACCACACATCACAGTTACAAGTTTTTTTCTCTTGTTATGAGAACTTTTAAGATTTACTCTCTTAGTAACTTTCAAATATATTGCTATCAACTAAAATCACCATGCTGTAAATATAGCTCCTGGACTTATTTATTTCATAACTGGAAGTTCATACATTTGACCACCTTAACTTCTTTCATCCAGCCTCTCATCACCACCTCTGGCAATCACCTATCTGTTTTCTATATTTTTTAAAAGATTTCATGTATAAGTGAGTTCATATGATATTTGTCTTCTCTGCTTCATTGAGTAAAATTTTATACATGAAAAAAAATTAAAAGTCAACTTTATTTTTTAAACTGGAGTAATAATTGTTCCATCTATTAAAAATATCCATTCCCTGTCACTAACATATTACCATCTATTCTTGACAGAAAGGTGGGAAATAATTCATAACATGAAATATCATAAAGAAAATATTATATATATTATACTTTCCCCACACCTTTTGTAATTTTTAGCATACATACTTATGTGCCTTATAATATCAGATATAATATAATCCACATGATACATCTGGAAAGAAACTGAAACTCAAAATGCTTAAATAAGTCAAAAGCAATACAGCTAGCTAGTGATAATAATGGAATTTTTCTCATCTTTGATCCCTAAGATTCAAGGAGAAGTCTCTTAGTAAGGCACATTTTGTTGCTTTATGGTTTAGGTTAGGAATTAGCCACAGAAGAGAAAATTAGGTTTAATTATAACTTCATGTGTTGATTTTCATTCATTAGACTTATAGAGACATTCATATGTTAAACAGAGTTGTAAGAAAAAGTGATGTTATTTTCTTGCTTTGCTCCTAGTAACACTTCAGAGTCACTGTCACTTAGTGGAATCTTTAAAAAATTTCCCCTACTTATCCTTCTTCTATAATCTGAAAAATGTTGATCATCACATTTTTCATTTCAAATACCCCAAGATATACTTTTTAAAAGAAATACCTCACATTAGCTTTGGAATATTCCATCATCCAAACAAACACCGAGGAATTAGAGAATGATGTGATGGATGATAGTTGTCTCTAAGTAAAAGAGTCTTCAAGCTAATGTAATTACACAAATGCTCATTTTATTATACCCTGTATCCTGGATTTTTGAGCAGGTGCAATAAATGGTCAATTAATTCAATGATTGGTAACATAAAGAAGCAACTAGGATCAAATATGGACCCTCTTTTCCTAAACAGACCTCTGCCTCCAAGCTGAAAATAAAGGCGTTTGCCCTAGCTTCCATTTTTCAATTAATTATATGCTAACTGACTTAGTAGGAAATCTGTTGGCTGTCTAACTCATTTTGAATTATCTTGCCAGAGCTGCCAGTGAAACCAGAAAACTCTTCCCCATCACACACATGCTTGATAAATCAATAAGTCAGTAAAATATAGCCTTGCTGATGACATAAATGTGTCAATTTTTTCCCTGTTGTTTTAGACAGATACTTAAAATCTGAGGAGATAAATTGGTTTAAAAACACAGGAGACTGGTGCATTTATTTTCAGAAGCAATTCTTTTTTCTTCCTCTGATTGTATTTGACTTTAAAAATAGCAAAAATCTATTGAATGCATGATAATGAAGGGATGTTTGCTGATTACAAACAAGATATATCTATTTTGTCTTTGTTTTGTGAGTAGCACAGTGCTATTTATCTCCACATGCCCCTCCTTAAATCTGAGAGTTTTCTATTTCTCCAAAATAGTCACAGATGGTGGCAGGCAATTACATGATGCTGGATTTTCTTGAGCAAAGTCTTGGAATGCCAAACCTTACCCAATGACTTGCTGAGTGATTCACCTTAAAGGACCATTTTATTTGATGTTCAGCAACCCAGAGCTTGATATGGTCATAATTCCCAGAGTATCATGGCACCAGGAATCTGTCATTCATGGCAGCAGTAGGCTATTTTGTGCTGTATTAAGTCTCCCCCCCCCTCTCTTTTTCTCTCTCTCATTATTTTTGAGGGGTAAAATATAATTGAGCTCAGAAGAAAGGTAATTTCAAGTCACAGTTTTATCTAGCTATGACTTTTATGTGTTTTTAAGAAAGTTATCTGAGAGCCCATGATTAAAATCAATGTTAACATAATTTATTTTAAGCTAGCTAACTTAAATAAAGGATGAATAAATAATATCAAAACTGATAACATACATAAATGTGCTATGCTTTAATGTTTCTATCTGGGGTGTGCATGTAAAGCCATGCTAACTAGAGGCGACTTTGTTACAACAACAGATTCATTTACATATACATTTACAAGAAGCTATTCAGGATTTTACAGTGGTGGAATAATTGATTAACCAAAAGAAAAATGAGAGTACTTAAATATTTCCTAACAAAATTTATGACAGGTGAATTTTAAAGGAATAAATAAATTATTTAATTAACTTAATTGAGTGCTATATTTTCTGCTAAGGATATAATGGCAATACTGTAAATAATGCTTCTCTGAAACACATAATCTATTTGAAGAAAAAATACACACATGCAATTGAAAGAAACATAAAATTAATTCACCTAGTTAACCTTATAGAGTTCATTCTATACTGAGTTGGTCAAGGAAGGCTTTGAAGAGAGAGTTGATGATGGATAGAAACTATAAAATAGAAACATTTCACTAGTAACCCACAGGAATAATCTGGCATGAAGATTGTAAGATATATACATTTCCTAATATGTGAAGTTTTACTGATAGTTTTAAAACATTGCATACTAAGCGTTTGTGTCTCTGTGCATGCATACAGATATATACACATGCATAAAAATCAGTGGACACCAGATGTAAGGTATAAAAGTACTATGGAAAAAAATTCCAAACTTGGATCACCCTATGATAGAGCAGTACCAATACTAATAAATACTGAGTATTTTTTGTATTTTTTTTTTCCCTTTGGAGAAGGATATAAGTTATAGTTGATTTACAATGTTGTATTAGTTTTACGTGTACAGAAAAGTGAATCAGTTATACCTCTATACATATTCTTCTTCAGATTTTTTCACAATATATGTTATTACAAAATACTAAATATAGTTCCCTGTGCTATTGAGCAGGTCCTATCTATTTTATAGTGGTGTGTATATGTTATCCCAAATTCCTATTTTTTCCCTCCCTCTCACCTTTCCCTTTTGGTAACCATACATTCAAACTCTGAGTTTTTAAATGACACAGCCACAGTCAAGCCAGCTCTCATCTGCAGCTCACTATTGTAGTCATCTTTATTTGTATGATTTTTTTTCACTTTATATTTAAAACAATTTAATTAAAAATAATACTATTAAAATTAGCTTGAAGAAAATCTTGGCTTCCAATTTTGGAAAGACTAGTTTATAAAAGATACCAACTCTTCAGCTGTAAAATCTATATAAAGATTTAACATTACTTTTAGCTTGGTATAGAGCCATAGCATGCACAGTGAGTAAGGGAATAGACTCAGAAGCCAACAGTCTGGGTGCAAACCTCAGTTCTACCTCATCCTAGATTTACGATCTTGAAAAAAATGTTTTAATTTCTCATTCCCTCTTATATACAATGGGATAATAATGGTAGCTCTCATAGCTTTGTTTTAAGTTTAAATGGATTAATCTGCTAAAGGGAGAGTGTCTAGATCAAACACATATCAGGCTCTATATGTCCTTGTAAAATAAAAATACATCTCAGAACCGTTCTCCAACAATGAAATGGAGTGTGCACTATTTTTAAACTTAGTTGTCCATATAGTATATTTTTGGATTACTAGATTATGAATCACTGATGTTCTATTGTATAAGTTGGAAACACTGGGAAAGAGTATAAATTAAGATTGTTTCTCAGTTTTCTTCCAAAATTTCTTCTAAAAAATCTGTGAAAGTGAAAGTTAGTCACACAGTTGTATCTGACTCTTTGCGATCCCATGGACTATAGCCTGCCCAGCTCTTCTGTCCATGGAATTCTCCAGTCAAGGGTACTGAAGTGGGTTGCCATTTCCTTCTGCAGGGGATCTTCCTTACCCAGGGATCAAAACTGGGTCTAAATCTGTGAGATGATCACAAAAGTAACAAAGGCAACATCACTAACCGAAGTGATAAAATATCAAAGAAATGCGACAGAGGGTACTAGATGCTTATAACTTTAAGCACTGGTAACCATGTTTCTCTTTTTTTCTAATTTGTATTATTTTTATTGAATTAAGAACTCATGACTCTAAGATTCTTATAGCTGATCTACTTATCAAGGTCTCATGATCAGAATATCAAATAGGACATTATCTCAAACAAGGTATAGCTATTAGGTTACCACATACAGTCTCTGCAATAGTCCTGTCTTTCCCTTGCATGTTCCCTAAGCACAAAGAATTCCAAAGCCTAGGTGTTCAAAGAATGGTTAGTATTTAGTTATAAAGCTCACTGTGGACATACCATATATGTTGGCATATCAATAAAAGAGAATTCATTGAGGGACATAAATAATATAAACTGTGAGGCACATCTTAAAGGTGCATGTTTCATGAGTTCCTTACAGGATAAGTTGATTGAGAAGCAATATTCTGGCATCTTGGGGTTTCCCAGGTGACACTAGTGGTAAAGATAATTTTCCTGCCAACACAGGAAGCCGGGGGCCAGCGTGAGGAACTCCACACATGGCAAAGGTCATGAGGAAGGAGGCTTCAGCATACACAAAGGCGTGATCAAGCCTCAGGAAACCCTCTGTTCCCGAACATCTACCCCAAACCAGAGTCTGTTTTTTGCTCTCACCTGCACCTCTGACTTTGTGGGGGGCTCTCCCCATAACCATTGCTCTCGGAGAAGGAGTTAACTTGCAGCTCCAAGTTAATAAAAATTCTTGGGCGTGACAAAAGTGTTTCAACTTACGAACTCTAAAGTTTCTCTGGCCTGCATGATCGGGTTCGTCTGGCCACATGTGATTGTTTACAACCCCCCAACTGTGAGAGGCACGGGATGCTTTAAAACTTTCTAAATACAGACTCTTTTGAGAAGTTAGAAGATCATTATAGTATAGTATTAGTATAGAAGATCAGTATAGTATTAGTGGGTTGATTAGGAATTATATTGGTGAAGGGTTTTTTCATTTGTTGTGCCAATAATTATTGCTAATTCCCTGCCCTGGGTGTGACAAGGGTGTCTCAGGTCAAACCTCTCTGCTGACAGACTAGCTTGTGTGACAACCTCTCAACCATAAACAGCACAGGGAGTTTGGAGTATTAGCATAGGGCTTTTCTCATTGTTGAGTCAGGCCTTCATATCCTTAGGCACCTGAGAATATATTAATCAATGTATTTGGAATATAGAAAAGGAAATATAGTAGTTTTTGATGTTAGCAATAC
Source organism: Neotragus pygmaeus (assembly GCA_006410875.1). Taxonomy (NCBI): domain Eukaryota; kingdom Metazoa; phylum Chordata; class Mammalia; order Artiodactyla; family Bovidae; genus Neotragus; species Neotragus pygmaeus. Next base: position 54,669 of record SJYV01036619.1, read on the forward strand.
TGGACCTTTGAGTTAATGGATTTTCTCTTTTGTTATAGATCACTGAACTTTCTTATAAATCACTGTGTCCTTGCTATGCAAAAATGTAACTTTATCACTATCTTAAGACTAAATAGATCTTAAGGGAAATATTGGTGAAGAGTTTTCATTTGTTGGACTGATGTTTGCTGCTAAATCTCCATATTCCCTGCCCTTATAATGAATATAACTAGCATATAGGAGAAATAAGTATTAACCTTTAAGATTAATCATGTTAACCTTAGGTTAAGTAAATTCCTTTCCTAGTTGTAACTCACTACACCCTCATCCTATAGGAATGCAACTTTATTTGGAGGGTGGTGCCTGATTTAAGAAAAAATCACCCCTGGAAAAAATAAGTTTTCTGGTTAACTGA
>SJYV01036619.1:56468-97860 GCA_006410875.1 Neotragus pygmaeus
GATTTTGGAGTATTTTGAAAGTCTTAATTAGCATAGGGCTTTTCTCATTGTTGAGCCAGGCCTTCATATCCTTAGGCACCTGAGAATATATTAATCAATGTATTTGGAATATAGAAAAGGAAATATAGTAGTTTTTGATGTTAGCAATACTGGACCTTTGAGTTAATGGATTTTCTCTTTTGTTATAGATCACTGAACTTTCTTATAAATCACTGTGTCCTTGCTATGCAAAAATGTAACTTTATCACTATCTTAAGACTAAATAGATCTTAAGGGAAATATTGGTGAAGAGTTTTCATTTGTTGGACTGATGTTTGCTGCTAAATCTCCATATTCCCTGCCCTTATAATGAATATAACTAGCATATAGGAGAAATAAGTATTAACCTTTAAGATTAATCATGTTAACCTTAGGTTAAGTAAATTCCTTTCCTAGTTGTAACTCACTACACCCTCATCCTATAGGAATGCAACTTTATTTGGAGGGTGGTGCCTGATTTAAGAAAAAATCACCCCTGGAAAAAATAAGTTTTCTGGTTAACTGACCGGTATCAGAAAGGGCCATAAAATGTCAGCAGACCTCATGGCCAGAAGATGATGTAAAAAACCATAAGACCTTGTATAATTTTATATGAAGCACCTGATTGTGACAAGGGTCAGGTCTGCTGACCCCCGTGTGACTCTGTATTCATCTCTATGTATAACAAAAAGGTATATAAACAAACCTGAAAAATAAAGAAATTGGATCAGTTTCTGGAAAGACTGATTCCCCCATGTTGTTCTTTCTTGCTCCCCGTTTTTCTGGCTGAATTTCCATCTGGAGCATGGATGCTATTCCATGTGAACCAAGTTATTCAGCCACTTTTTCTCCACTAATTTTCCTACTACACTATCCGTTTCTAATCTCTCTATATATCTGTAATTAAATATATATTTTTTCAAGGACCCCGATTCCATCCCTGCCTTTGAATTCCCTGGATCCACCGGGGCTGGACCCCAGCAACAGGAGATGTAAGAGAAGCAGTTCTATCCCTGAGTAGGGAAGAGGCCCTGAAGGAGGAAATGGCAACCTGCTCCAGTATTCTTGCTTGAAAAATTCCACGGACAGGGGAGTCTGGTGGGCTATAGTCCATGGGGCTGCAAAGAGTTGAACATGACTGAGCAACTGAGCACACACACATTCTGGCATCTTGGTTGTAAAAGACAGGGAGAGCTTAGTGGATGATTTTGGTGAGCTGAATTTTGAAAAAAAAATATGATTGAGGTAGGCAGGATGTAGAAGAGAATTGCATGCCCTGAAGAGAACTGAATTATAAAGGTGAGAAAAATAAAAATGTTTGGGAAAGTATCAACAGACAACCAGTTCACAAGTGGATTGCTAATATAGGATTGTAGATAAATTTGAGGTTATTTGGTCAGAGCACAGGTTCAGCATCAGTATTTGTTTGTTCTCTAAATTTTTGCAGTTTTTAATCCCTGTTACATGTAAAACACTATACTGGAAAAATTTTAAAACCTAACATCAGGTGTTGTAAGTGCAAGAACACATAGAAATTCACAGCAAATTTACCGTGATTTGGGAAAATCAGATTCATTATTATTATAGTATTCTAGATTATTACTCCCTTATGCTCTGAGTAGGTTTGATTTATGAATGTAGATGAGAAGCACTCCAATAGAAAAAATAAAAAAAAGTAGATCAAGTTAGTCATGTATTTCAGTTAGACAATATCTGGTCAAGGTTTCAGTGACATATAACATTTACTCTTCATCAATGTCAACTTCATTGTCTTCATGCTCTTTGGTGACAACAGTCATATTTCATTGTTACACTGACCTTTGGAACATTGTTGGTTCACTGGGCATTACTCTAAAAGTGAGACTGTCTCATCTTCTAAGACTGGAACCAGTGTCACAGTTTGCTGACTATTTTTCATAGGGTGTCAAGAAGGTTAAAAGGTTAGAAAAGGTAAAGAGTTCGTTTATGAGTTAACCTTGGTTTACTTTGCTCTTTTTCATCTGTTGCTAGTAATTTTGATGCTATTGGTAGCATTGTAATTATTCCAGTTTGGGTCAGGGAATTCAAGGATTTCAGTTGTCTTAGCAGATAAGCTTAATTTCTGTGCTTCATATTTTGGCCAAGTCTGTTGAGTAACCACGTGCATACATGCTAAGTCAGTTCAGTGGTGCCCACCTCTTTACAACACTGTGGACTGTAGCCCGCCAGGCTCCTTCTGTCCATGGAATTATCCAGGCAAGAATAATGAAGTGGGTTGTCATGCCCTTCTCCAGAGGATCTTCCCAACCCAGCGATTGAACGCCTGTCTCATATCTCCTGCATTGACAGGTGAGGTCTTTACTAGTGCCACCTAGGGAGCCCAAAGAGACAGAGTTTTCTTTCTCTGGCCTGTAAGGACATACAGACAAGAATACTGGAGCTGGAGGTTGCCATGCCCTTCTCCAGGGGATCTTCCCCACCCAGGGACTGAACTTACATTATCATTCAAAATATTCAATTAGGATCGTGTCTTGGCCCGCATATACAAGGAGACAAGGTATATCTCTCCTTCCTCCAATAATTTGAAAGATATTTTTAGACCTAATTGGAACATGAATCTCAACATATTAGAACAGGGAAATTTCATACTGATTAAAGATATAATGTGCTCATCTTTGAGAGTGATATGCAGAGAAAAAATGTAAAAGACAATAAAAGCTATTTTTTATATTAGTAAAGGATACACATCAGTTTCTATTATTAATAGTAAATTGGCACACCTTGATTTCTCCTAAACACCAGTTTATAACTTTTACTGCCATTAAAGATGGACGAAGTAGTGATTACTTTATTTGACAGTTTGCGGGTCTGCTGAGCCTGGCTCTGCTGTCTATGTTGGGTAAGCAGTCACGCACAGACATTGTCTCTTGGGTTTCACTCAAAGACATTGTCCCTTGGGTTATTAAAATATATGATTTTCTAGTATGTTTTCAGTATAATATTGAGAGTTACTGGCTTACATGAACCATCCTTCGTTTCTACATCTAATGTAAAAACTAGAAAGATTTTGAGTACTGATAAGAAAATGCACTATATTAAGAGTCAAGAAATTTTACATTAAACTAACACCCATCTTGGGTAGCCCCACAGGGCATGGCTTAGTTTCATTGAGTTAGACAAGGCTGTGGTCCTAGTGTGATTAGACTGACTAGTTTTCTGTGATTATGGTTTCAATGTGTCTGCCCTCGGATGGCCTCTTGCAACACCTACCGTCTTACTTTAGTTTCTCTTACCTTGGACGTGGGGTATCTCTTCACCACTGCTCCAACAAAGTGCAGCTGCTGCTCCTTAGCTTGGATGAGGGGTATCTCCTCATCGCTGCCCCTCCCAACCTTGAATGTGGAATAGCTCCTCTAGGAGCCACCACTCCTTGGACAAGGGGTCACTCCTCCCAGCTGCCGCCACCGACCTTATAGGGGGTGGCTAGCTCCTCTCGACTGCTCCTGCGCTGTCGCAGCCTGGCACTCTCAGCCACTGCCCCTGACCTAGGATGCGGAGTAGCTCCTCTCGGCGACTGACCCTCTAGCATGGGGTCCTCCCGGCTTCTGCCCCTGACCTCGGACGTGGGTAGATCCTCTTGGGCATGCTCTGCAAGCCATCGTAGCCACCCGCCCTCTGGCATATTGAGTTTTCATTTCAATCCCAAAGAAAAGCAATGCCGAAGAATGCTCAAGCTACCACACAATTGTACTCATCTCACACGCTAGTAAAGTAACGCTCAAAATTCTCCAAGCCAGGCTTCAGCAATACGTTAACTGTGAAATTCCAGATGTTCAAGCTGGTTTTAGAAAAGGCAGAGGAACCAGAGATCAAATTGCCAACATCCGCTGGATCATCAAAAAAGCAAGAGAGTTCCAGAAAAACATCTATTTCTGCTTTATTGACTATGCTAAATCCTTTGACTGTGTGTATCACAAGAAACNAGTGAACTCCAGGAGTTGGTGATGGACAGGGAGGCCTGGGGTGCTGCGATTCATGGGGTCACAAAAAGTCGGACACGACTGAGCGACTGAACTGAACTGAATTGAAACTTTGACCACATTTGTGACCTTGGTGGTATATTTTAACCACACTGGATTTCAATGTCTTTATTTATAAAGAAATTGCAAAAAATATAATTTTTAAATCTAAACAGACATGGTATGTCTCTTATAAGCTGAACTGGAATTGACAAACCAAACAAGGTAACATAATTTGGGGTTTAGATAAACATATGAGCTCCTATAGTCCCATGTGTTACCTGTAATTGAATTGGTGTGCAGCATTTGGCATATAATTAAAGGCAAAGACAACAATCTTAAGGTTTCAATCTCTCATCCTGGAATNACAAGGTAACATAATTTGGGGTTTAGATAAACATATGAGCTCCTATAGTCCCATGTGTTACCTGTAATTGAATTGGTGTGCAGCATTTGGCATATAATTAAAGGCAAAGACAACAATCTTAAGGTTTCAATCTCTCATCCTGGAATCACTGGACTCCCAGAGTTTTCCTCAAACTTGCTATTGCCTGGTATGCTCTTTAGAGAATGTATTAGTTTCAGAATAGAGCAAAATGCAGGTTTGGAAATGATCTATGAGACAGTTGAGAATTTATTTTCCCTTGGAATTACCATTTTCTAAGGCACACAGAAAGAATATAAATTTATAATTCTTTTTCAGAGAACTATACACAAGAGTTAAGTGAAAATTAAATCATCATATGGTTATCCTCCTTAAAAAAAAAATCCATCTACACTAAACTTCTATCTTATAGAGAGTGATTCTGTTGAATTAAGGCCCTATACTCCTGTTTATAATAACCAAGCATGAAAATCAAACAGAATGGAAGAAAAGAAAGGGAGAAGAGGAGGAAAGAAGGGTAGAAGGAAAGAAGAAAGTGGACTAATGGAGAGAGGGAAGAAGGGAAGGAGGGAGGGTGGCAGACAAGGAGAGGAGAGAGAAAGAGAGCACTGCCCATCTGCTTAAAATAAATTTCTTACCTGGTATATTAATGTGAAAAAGTGGATCTCTCCTTTTACCAATACTAAAATTACATTTTATTTTTTACATATAGATAATTAAGGAAGAAATAAAATCATGTTTTACTCTCTGGTAAATAATTGCTTAAGTAAAGTATATCCATTAAGCTATATTTACTGAATATTCAGAAAGCTTTAAAAGTCAGAGTGCTATAATGTTTAAAGATTATTTTTGTACATTGCATTTTGCAATCCCTAGGTAGAATTTTTTATCCTAAGATAGTATTTCCCCCCCACACACAAATGCCCTTATTAAGTACAGCATGTACTCTGAGGGTCTCTATAAGAATTTAAATGAGAATTCTTCAGAAGAAATGCTATTGCAGAGTATTAACATTTAAACTGCTACTAATCCCTGAATAGCACCAAATATCTTTTCTTTTGAATCAGGATACTGTATTTTGCTCAAAGAAAGCACAAATGAGCAAGTAACTTGGATGGCATAAAAATAAAGCATTTGTATAATTATAGACTTCTGATCATGTCACCATAATAGAAGTTACAATAGCTGTAGGATTTTTGTTATAAACTTTGATTTTCTTATGCCATGTAACCTAAAAGCTACTTTTATTTTCAACTAAGATGAAAATTTTCATGAAAAATATAACTAATAAAAAATGTTTGATTAATTTCTACTCTTTTTGTGGCAGGTAGGGGACTAATTTTTGGTCATTTTATGTTACAAAAGATTTACTGCTTTGTGGTGTTTGTCTTATAACAAACTTGGATATATCTTTCTTGAAACGGTGCAAAACATAAAAATTTAATGGTTTTATGAAATTCACTAGGAAATTCTCATGTTTTAGCACATATGAATATATAAAATATTTATATTGTAAAATAATTTTGACAGAAGCTATTCAGAATATGGCTTAAATACAGATTTTTCTTTCCCTCACTTAATATACTACAGTCCAGAGAGAACTTTCACTCATCAATAATTTAATTTCTTTTTTTTGTTGTTGCAGATGTACCTTGAGATTTGGAGAAGTAGCAAAAAACATTACACATATTTATGTTTCATTTGTTTTAATGTCATCATATTTGATATGCAACTGACAAGGGATAATGCCATTATGCAAAAATGTACAACTTCATGTAATCATAATGTGGTAGGGACAGAAAATATATGTTGCAATTTCTCTGCTAGTTCTCCATTCAGCAATGACACCATCATTGAAATAAAATTCAAAGTGAATGCTGTAAGCAGAATTGAAAATTTTACAATACTTCCTGAAATAAATGTCACAAAATTTGATATATATAACACATAGCACTCATATGTAAATTAGCATATGGAGAGTGTATGTGAATCACTGTTTCTGACATTTATTTCATGATGCTTTGTAAAATCTTTCAACTCTGCTTATTGTTCTTTTTTATTTTCTTCAAGTGAACAAATCTTTCTCAATTATAGGGAAAAGTTCACATTAAAAATACTGACACATGTGCTATCTCATTTATTTGAAATGGTTTTAAAAGAATGTCCTAGTTTCATTTGAATAATTTCTGTCTCTATGTAAATAATTTTAACTTTTGACTAATTCTCACTTTCAGTTTTCTTTGTTGTTTGAACATATAATACTGTGTCAGTTTTGACTTTACTCATTACCCTCCATTCTAATCAAAATTCCTTCGTAAAAAGAAGTACTTATTTGTTTTGTCTTTAAAATTAATCTTATTATTTTCTGTACACAGATTGCTTGTATTTTGTTCAATTATTTTTTGAAGGGCTTCCCTGATGGCTCAGACAGGAAAGAATCTGCCTGCAATGCAGGAGACCTGGGTTCAGTCCCAGGTCTGGGAAGTTCCCCTGGAAAAGGAAATGGCAACTCACCAGGATTTTCACCTGGGAATTTCATGGATAAAAGAGCCTGGCGGGCTACATCCATGGGGTTGCAAATAATTGGACATGAGTGAGTGACTAATACAACACCATGCCACATATTCCAAAAAGAGTTTTGACTGACTTCTTTCTAGAAGACCTTATGCTATGGAACAGAAAAAGCTTATATAGAAAGGCAAGACACTCCATTCTCTCAAGACTCTTGAGATCTCTTCCCTGAAATTTGAAAAAAAAAAATTAAATAACAGAAAACAGGAAAGATCTTTTTCTCTGACAAGTATCACACACTGAACTGAGCAATCTGGAATGTGGTTATTACAGAAGAATTTGAAAAATGAATAACATTTTGATTATGTGTTATTTTTTTCCTAAAATATAAGAAATGTCATTATGGCAGTGACATTCTGGGGGTAAAAACAACAACAACAACAACAACAACAACTGTAAATAAAGAAATAAAATGTGCTTCCCTGTGGCTCAGCTTGTAAAGAATCCACTTGCAATGTGGGAAATCCGGGTTAGATTCCTGGGTTGGGAAGATCCCCTGGAGAAGGAAAAGGCTACCCACTCCAGTATTCTGGCCTGGAAGAAAAAATATGGGGTGATACATAATATACTTTTTTTTTTTCTGATTTTGTTCACCATAACTTTCAGTTTTGGCCATTTCCAGTGAGTGGAACTTCAGAAATAGGGAAGAAAAGTTGTTCTAAGTGAAATAAACTTATAACAAATATTTAGAACGCCAAAGATGTGTTTAGAAAAAAGTTAGGCTAACTTGTACAAATTGAGGTGTGGTCAGATATGAACAGAGAGGAAATTAGGGTCATAATTTTGAAAATCTTATATATAATGCATGTGGAAATGGAGAGAAAGTGAAAGATTTTAAGTGGATTATAATATTAGGAAAATAAATATAATTTTGGAAATTTAACATGGCAGTGGTTTTTAGAATTTGTTTGCTCACCTAAGAAGTATGAGAGCTGTTAGGCAGCTATTGAAGTCCAGAAAAGAAGCCTGGAAGATGAACTCAACTTTGTGTTTGGATCATAAGTGATGGAGAAATGAATTGTTTCACCCTTTGTAACAAGGGAATTATAATAGTATCTACTTTAGTTTTTATAATGACATAAGATATTTTTAGAGAATGTTTAAGAAGTTGAATACCTATTACATAGAAAATAAAAGACAAAGCTTTTTTACAAGTGGTTGACCAGTTTTCCCAGCCCTACTTGTTAAAGAGGTTGTCTTTACTCCATTGTATATTCTTGCCTCCTTTGTCGAAGATAAGGGGTCCATAGGTGTGTGGATTTANCTTAGCAGCAGTAGCAGCACTCTGTCTTGAAGGATGACACTTCATCCCTTTTGGAGTGTTTCTTTCAGGCTGGCACTTTGTGCCTTTAGAAGCTCCATTCCCTTTTCCAGGGGATCTTCCCGACCCAGGGATCGAACCTGGGTCTCCTGCATTGCAGGCAGATTCTTTACCATCTGGGCCACCAGGGAAGCCCTCCTTTCACTGTCTAGTGTTCTGTGAAGTTAACTGGCTGCCTTTGGATGGTGTGAAGTGAAGTGAAATTGTTCAGTCATGTCTGACACTTTGCGACCCCATGGACTAGGCTGCACTAGGCTCCTCCGTCCATGGGATTTTCTAGGCAAGAGTACTGGAGTGGGTTCCCATAGTATGTGCTATGACCTGTGACTAGTAAATCCCATAGTCACGGGCCCATTCCTACACCTCTTTTGCTGTAAAGTGAGTCTTGTCTTTGGATGCTGTGCAATATGCAGTCTCATACTTGTGGACTAGAGAGTTCATAAATCCCCAGGTAGCAGTGCTGAAATAGGCTCTCTGTGAATAAAAGGCAAATTCAGACCTGAAATAGTTGTCTGTTCCTGTAGGTGAGGCACATCCTTAGGTTTGCCACAGCTTCTTAACTTGGATTTTGAAGCTCCCAATAATTAGTCCCAAACATTTTTTTTGAAACCCATTTTTCCACTGCTGTATTTCATGAAGCCTATATTTTGGTTAGGCTGTGGACTTTCTGGCTTTGGGCCTCAACACAAATTTGATAAGAGAAAGAGAAGAAATGTAACTCACATTTATAGCATGTCTCATGAATCAGGATTTAGTCTTACCATCCTTTTTGTTTATTTACTTGCTTACTTGTCTGTTTTACAGACAAGAAAACTGAACTTAGAAAGAAATTCTGCTGTGTTATAGACTTGCATGTCAGGCAGCTATGTAGAGTTATTCAGTGTGAGATAAGTAAATGCATTGTAATAACTCTCATAATCTTGGCTTTGTGTTTTATAAGGTTATTCAAAACAAGCTTGAAGATTTCCCTTTTTTCTTCTCCTAGAGAACCTAGATCTTTTCCTAGGTCAGAACTTTGAAAATTTTTGATTTGCTTTCTGCACGCAGTTTTGGAAAACTGGTCAACTGAGGTGAGAGTGCAAAATCTCTGTGAGTCATGGAAAATATTAACCTAGCTCTGTATGGAAATAAATGCAATTTTCTCCAGAGTTCAGAGGATTTACCATATGGTTCAATCTGCAGAACTAAATTGGAAGAATATCGCCTCTTCTTTTACCCCCTTTTTTCCTCCACACTTTTGCTATATGTAATCAAGCCCTGAGTTTTGTTTTGATTTAGCTCTAATTGGAGCCATGCTTTTACTGAATCTAATTTCAGTTGGAACTAATTACAGGGGAAAAGGTCATAGCTGAGCTGAGAGTATTACTCTGCTCGAAATATATTGGCATCATATAATATTAACTCTTCTTTTGTAGATATACAAATGAAGGTAAGAATAAACTACCAAAACATTCTGGCTCTTCCTTTTGTTTAAATCACTAGGGAAAAATTCCTACATAGTTATTGACAAGAAAACCTTTCTTGGATATGAATAAATACAAGCTTTTCAGTTGATTTGTGTCTATTTCCTGACAACAGTCTGGGAATTGCCAAGTAAGAGATGTATTTTGTGCCTATTGAGTTTGAAATGATGATACAATTGTGTTTCAATTGGTGTACCATACTCACCTATATAAAATGCTCTTTTATAATAATCTGGCAGTCTGTATGGAGAAAAGAAAAGACAAATACCATTCATTTTGTTGCAGAAAAAAGACATTTAAATGCATGTATGAGAGAAACATTTATCCAAACTGAGAGTAAGTCTTTGACTTCTGAATATCAATAGTTATGTGATATCTTGGCTAATGCTACTATTATCTTTCAGCCCAGGTCAGATTAATTTTCTTCACCACACTGGGTTCTTACTAATGTGCATCTCATAGGGCATTCTTTATCTCTATTTGCTCATCCACGGTTATTGTTCATCTCTGGTGTTTTATCCAAGTCAGTGTCAATTAGTGATACAATAATGGTGTCAGGGTACGAGTGTTATGAGATACAAAGCAGCATCCAAATATACTGTATTTTCTGCAGGAATTTGTTTTTCTCTATTGCTGTGATTCATGGGGTCGCAAAGAGTCGGACACGACTGAGCGACTGAACGGAACTGAAGTGGTCATGTAGATAATTTTCCTGTGAAAATTTGAAGTAAACATGTTTAATGATCTGCCTCAGTTTGCCAATGTGATGGGGAACTGATCCAGTATGAGAAAACTCAGATCAGATAAAGCATGCTTCCAAACTTTCTCTATATGAAAGTGTTAGTTGCTCAGTTGTGTCCAACTCTTTGTGACCCTGTGGACTGTAGCCCACCAGGCTCCTCTGTCTGTGGAATTCTCTAGGCAAGAATACTGGAGTGGGTAGCCATTCCGTTTTCCAGGGGATCTTCCCAACCCAGGGAAGGAACCTGGGTCTCTCACATTGGAGGCAGATTCTTTACTGTCTGAGCCATTGGGGGAAGCCAGCCTCTATGCAAATTCATATCCTGATCTCTTTTGGTGGTGTTGAGAGCACTATTGTCAAAAAGGAATGAGAAGTTGGTGTCCTTGACTCTCAAGTACCAAATGCAAATAAACTAAAGAAAAGTATCAGTGACTTCCAGCAACGTACCAGGGCTGGGGATCACCTGTCCTGAAATGTCAATAACGTATATTCTTTTAAGGAAGTGTATTAATACTAGAGGCTGCATGCAGGCCCTGGGATATCCGTTTAAAAAATCATTACTTTGATCTAAATATAAGTGATAAAATATTTTTCTTTAAACTAAGACTTCACTGTTTTGAAAATATGTGTACAGTCCAGATGTCAGATCTAGTCACGCTTCTGAGTGCCTAGATAGTGACGATGTGATGGTGGAAGGAATGCAGGAGCCATCAGAGTCAAATATTGTTATGCATTCTTAATGGAATTATTAGTGAAGAGCCCCATTGCTTTGTAAAGTTCTTTATAAATTTATTTGTTTAAATTTGCCCACTGCTCTACACTGCGTGTCTAAAAAAATGGAGTATTACATATGAGTGATTAACGTACCTAGAGCTGCCACCCACCCTTACTAATTGAACACAAGCAACTAGTTAGTGGAATGACTCAATTTACTCTGGGGATCTGATGTTGCCTTGTTCCTATATGGAGCATGTTTAACTCCAGGCAGTCAGGTACAGTAATCACGCCCTGCAGTAGTTCAATATGTACAGATTATCCTGGGAGGTCCCTTTCTTTCTGAGTCTTCTGGTCCATAGAAAACTGTGAGATATGGTTTTTATGTATTTATTCAAATGAGCTAACTGCTATCCTCTGGTTATAGTGAAACCATTTAGTTTAGAAATAACTAAACATATTTCTAGTAATTTCACCAGAAAGGGGAAACTTATAAGAGAGTAATACTCCACCAGGGTCCTATAACCCCATTTTCTCCCACTCAATACACTGACATTTTGTAACGCTAACACGAGTAAAGAATAATCATAATACTTAGCATTTATACAGCTCTTAACAAACATCAGCTAATTAGTCCTCATGCCACCTCTGAAAGGCAAGCACTGTCTATTGTTATCCACACTTCTGAAACCCTGGAACTGGAAAAATGTTAAGAGATACTCAGAAAGGTTAAGAGACTTGCCAAAGGTCACAAAATAAGATAGTAATAGAAGTTAAATTCCAGCTGAGATATCATACCATGCAGACATGTGGCCTCTTGGAGGTCCGAGGACCCATTAGTTATAAAAGGCCAGGCTGAATTATGTGAAACACCGGTTGTATTGTGGAGAAAATACAGTTCAGTAGCCAGAAACAGGTGACACGCACTCATCAGTATGTGATCAGAAGAAAGAAGCAATATGATCTCCATTTCTCAGGATACCCTTGTCAGGAGAGTGTGTGTCCTGGAGAGNTCACCTATTAATTGTAGAGTGCAATGTAGATACCACATTATTTCTATTTAATGAAAATATGTAAGATATATAGCTCTGAACATATATTAATTATTACCAAAATGCAGACTAATTTTATTAAGAGATATCCCTACTAGTTTCAAAAGGATGATCAAGCATGGCCTGAGTCCCATAAAGAAAATATATAGACTTCAAAATTCACTATTCTTCAACTCTATTCGAAATTTTTATGTGCTTATCTTTTGAGTACTAGCTGTATTTCTGATGTGCAGCTTCTGGAAATTCCATCAAGAGTCACATCTGTGTAGTCATAATATATGTTCATTGGAGGAAGAGATATTTAGGAGATTCATGAATTTAGCACAAAACTGTCCCTGATGGTAGAAATGCTCTTTACATAAATGAGTGCTATGAGTGAATGAAGCAGTACCTCACAGCAGATCAATAACCAATGTAATGTACTGTCTCATGGTAAACTTTCTCTTCTGAGGTGCAACATACAATAGATCAATAGTAAAATAATTTCAAGAAAAGAGTTACTGACATATGATTATATTTGAATTATTTCCATTGATATTTTCCCTCTGGTATTTTAGTTCTGTTTATACACCCGGGGTGGTGGGATGGGAGGGATGCAAACAGAGCAATACAATTTAATCAGGGAATGGAGAATTTGAAATATACTTGACCTACTTCCCATGAAAATATTAATTTGTCAATTATTTTGTTTAGGATAGCCACCCCCACTTCTGATAATTGTGTTTTATTAGTCAGTACCAAATATAGACCAAGAACAACAATGCAGTGGAATACAATTTCCTTCAAATTCTAGTCAGTTATGTGATGAGAATTTAGATAGGTGTTCCTTCTGTTTCAGATTTAGTGTGAAATGCTAAGAATACAAATAAAAAGGAGATAGCATGACTGTTTACAAGTTATGGGTACTCTGCAGGTAGATACACTTCTAGACCCTGCAGCTAGTTGGTTTCTAAGCATTAACAATGACTTGGAAAAGGAGACAAAGTCTAAAGTGGTATTAGAAGAAGGAATGAAAAGTTAATGCCAGATATGTCCCAAGAACAATGGAGGATAGAGAGACCAGCAAGGAAAAAGTCTCATGGTAATAGACAACTAGCTATGTTACAGAATACTGTCCATGTTGTTAATATTAGAGGTTCACCAGAACTAAAATACTGCCTTCTTAATAAAGCTCAGAGAGGAGTCAATGAGGTCTCATATTTGTCATAAGCAGATACTAGCATATCTGCCTCATTTCAGTCCTTAGAAGAAGACTGTAATTGGAAATAATTTTATTAATTGTACTGGAATTAGAAAACTGTCATATGATTGGCCACCCAGTTCTGGCTTTTGCATTATTGAAATTCAACCTTTGATACTGGAATGAATTCTAAATAAATGTGGTTATGTTATAAATAATTTTAATACACAATTTTCACTTCTTTTTTGCTAATAACTTATTACTTGCTATTTATTTTATATTTATTTTAAACTATGAAAATTATGTTAGACAAAAAGCAAATTTGAGTGATTTTCTTATTCAAGTTCAAAATAGGTTGTAGAGCAGCAGAGACAACTTTCAACATCAACAATGCATTTGACCCAGGAACAGTTAATGAATGTACAGTCATGGTTCAAGAAGCTTTGCAAAGGAGACAAAGGTCTTGAAGATGAAGAGCATAGTGGCTGGCCATCAGAAGGTGACAACATCAATTGAGAGCCATCATCAAAGCTGATCCTCTACTACCACATGAGAATTTGCCCAAGAACTCAGTGTCACCCTGGTCAACTCAATGTCAACCTGGAATTCCATGGTGGCTCAGAGGTTAAAGTGTCTGCCTGGAATACAGGAGACCTGGGATCCATCCCTGGGTTGGGAAGATCCTCTGGAGAAGGAAATAGCAACCCACTCCAGTACTCTTGCCTAGAGAATCCCATGGAGGGAGGAGCCTGGTAGGCTACAGTCCACGGAGTCGCAAAGAGTCAGACACGACTGAGCGTCATAGTTCTAGTTCTAGTTCAGTGTCAACCACTGTATAGGCATTCAGCATTTGAAGCAAATTGAAAGGTGATAAAAGTTAATAAATGGATGCCTCGTGAGCTGACCAAAAATCAAACAAAACAAAACAGAACATCATTTTGAATTGTCATCTTCTCTTATTCTATGTAACAACCAGGAGTGATTTCTCAATTGAATCATGACATGACGAAAAGTAGATTTTATAGGACAACTGACAATGACCAGCTCAATGATTGGACCCAGAAACTCCAAAGTACTTCCTGAAACTAAGCTTGCACCAGAAAAAGGACATAGTCACTGCTTGGTGGTCTGCTGCCCATTTGATTCACTACAGCTTTACAAATCCCAATGAAACCGTTACATCTATTAAGTGTGCTCAGCAAATCGATACAATTAACTGAAAACTATAATACTTGCAGCCAGAAAGGGTCCAATTTTCTCCCATGACTACACTTGACTGCATGAAGCACAAGTAACACTTCAAAAGTTGAATGAATTGGGCCAGGAAGTTTTGCCTCATTTGCCATATTCACCTGAACTCTTGCTAACAGACTAACACTTGTACAAGCATCAACTTTTTGCAGGGAAAAGTCTTCTATGACCAGGATGCAGAAAATACTTTCCAAGAGTTCATCCAATCTTGAAGCATGGATTTTTATGCTACAAGAATAACAAACTTACTTCTCATTGGCAAAAATGTGTTGATTGTAATGATTCCTATTTTGATTAATGAGATATATTTGAGCCTAGTTATAATGACTTAAAATTCATGGTCTAAAACTGCAATTACCTTTGTACCAACCTAATAAATAATACTTTCATTTTATTTGTAAATTTCTCCCACTTTTGGAGGAGCAGAAGTCATATGTCTTGATAGTAGTTCCCTCAGCCAAGTCTTCACCTTTGATGTAAGCATATGAAATGACTCAGCCAATCAGATACTGCCAGTAAACCTGTTTATTTAATAGCTAAACATACAAGAACAAAGATGTTGGACAATTCATTGTAGTGGTAGCTGTGGAAGTGATATCAAAATTATCAAGAGTTCCATGCAAAATGGTGCTGTCAATGTACTGGCAGCATCTACAGTGTAAGCTATGATATGTGGTATCTAGCAGTGACAATGGTGATTCTCAGCACATAGTTATCCTTGGGCTGATTTGTGCTGGAGGGTACCTTCCTATCCATGTTCTATCTCTACCCAATTTCCCTAGTCTGGTTTTCTATCATTTCTATTAATATTCTAAACTACCATAAATCCTTCTAAAANCTGATGTTGGTCTTTTCATTTAAAAAGACCCTGATGCTAAGGAGAATGGAAAGACAGAGGATGAGATGGTTTTATGGCATCACTGACTCAATGGACATGAGTTTGAGTAAACTCCAAGAGTTGGTCATGGACAGGGATGCCTGGTATGCTGGGTCTATGGGGTCGCAAAGAGCCAGACACTACTGAGTACTGAGTGACTGAACTGAACTGATAGCATACATGCATCCCATAGTTTGTCACTAGCTGACTTTCAGTTGGATAACTTAGGTTTAAATTTAGCGGATAATGTTATCTGCTTAATATCATGATTCATATGTTCTGTTGCAACCTTTCCTCCCCACTATTTTATACACTGTGTATGTGAAAGTCACTCAGTTGTGTCCAACTCAGGTAACTCCATGGACTGTAGCCCACCAGGCTCCTCTATCCATGGAATTATCTAGGCAAGAATACTGGAGTGTGTTGCCATTTTCTATTCTAAGTTTGTACACTATAACATACTATATGGAATCCTAAACTTGGAAAATTAATTATAGTCAAGTCTCTATCTTCTTTATAGTATGAAGAGTATACATAAGTTTTTGGGAAAATGATGATGTAATGAATTTATGCATTTGTGACTGAATTTAATTAAATTTTAATGAATTAGAAAAAAATTCAAAAAAGGCTGATTTATCCATCTTGCATGCCCTGGATACTTGGGTTGTGGCAATCATGTATGCCACAGTCAGAAGAAGGCTTTATGATAAGATTCTCTATACTTTCAAAGAAAGAAATCTTGAGATTTAAAATAAAAAAGTGACTTATTTGGAAAGCTTGTTTGTAGAAAAGCATGTGGATAAGAACATAATATTTACTGCTCTATGAAAATGTATATTTTAAGAACTTAAAATGGAAAGATAAAAAGTATTTTACTAAAGATGCTAGAGTAGTAATAAATTAGTGTATTGTACCATATCAAAACGTTTAATAGACAAGTATACTCTAACTTCTGGTGTGCATGGTTTTCTCTGAACAGTTCTCTTTTTCCAAATATCTCTAATTTATATTTGCTTATATTGTTAATTTAAAAGTGAAGAAGAAAATGTGTATTTTGTAAAATCTGCTTGCTTTGTGACTTACTATTTAACTTAGATTTAAAGAAAACAATATTTATAATCACCTATTAATTGTAGAGTGCAATGTAGATACCACATTATTTCTATTTAATGAAAATATGTAAGATATATAGCTCTGAACATATATTAATTATTACCAAAATGCAGACTAATTTTATTAAGAGATATCCCTACTAGTTTCAAAAGGATGATCAAGCATGGCCTGAGTCCCATAAAGAAAATATATAGACTTCAAAATTCACTATTCTTCAACTCCATTCGAAATTTTTATGTGCTTATCTTTTGAGTACTAGCTGTATTTCTGATGTGCAGCTTCTGGAAATTCCATCAAGAGTCATATCTGTGTAGTCATAATATATGTTCATTGGAGGAAGAGATATTTAGGAGATTCATGAATTTAGCACAAAACTGTCCCTGATGGTAGAAATGCTCTTTACATAAATGAGTGCTATGAGTGAATGAAGCAGTACCTCACAGCAGATCAATAACCAATGTAATGTACTGTCTCATGGTAAACTTTCTCTTCTGAGGTGCAACATACAATAGATCAATAGTAAAATAATTTCAAGAAAAGAGTTACTGACATATGATTATATTTGAATTATTTCCATTGATATTTTCCCTCTGGTATTTTAGTTCTGTTTATACACCCGGGGTGGTGGGATGGGAGGGATGCAAACAGAGCAATACAATTTAATCAGGGAATGGAGAATTTGAAATATACTTGACCTACTTCCCATGAAAATATTAATTTGTCAATTATTTTGTTTAGGATAGCCACCCCCACTTCTGATAATTGTGTTTTATTAGTCAGTACCAAATATAGACCAAGAACAACAATGCAGTGGAATACAATTTCCTTCAAATTCTAGTCAGTTATGTGATGAGAATTTAGATAGGTGTTCCTTCTGTTTCAGATTTAGTGTGAAATGCTAAGAATACAAATAAAAAGGAGATAGCATGACTGTTTACAAGTTATGGGTACTCTGCAGGTAGATACACTTCTAGACACTGCAGCTAGTTGGTTTCTAAGCATTAACAATGACTTGGAAAAGGAGACAAAGTCTAAAGTGGTATTAGAAGAAGGAATGAAAAGTTAATGCCAGATATGTCCCAAGAACAATGGAGGATAGAGAGACCAGCAAGGAAAAAGTCTCATGGTAATAGACAACTAGCTATGTTACAGAATACTGTCCATGTTGTTAATATTAGAGGTTCACCAGAACTAAAATACTGCCTTCTTAATAAAGCTCAGAGAGGAGTCAATGAGGTCTCATATTTGTCATAAGCAGATACTAGCATATCTGCCTCATTTCAGTCCTTAGAAGAAGACTGTAATTGGAAATAATTTTATTAATTGTACTGGAATTAGAAAACTGTCATATGATTGGCCACCCAGTTCTGGCTTTTGCATTATTGAAATTCAACCTTTGATACTGGAATGAATTCTAAATAAATGTGGTTATGTTATAAATAATTTTAATACACAATTTTCACTTCTTTTTTGCTAATAACTTATTACTTGCTATTTATTTTATATTTATTTTAAACTATGAAAATTATGTTAGACAAAAAGCAAATTTGAGTGATTTTCTTATTCAAGTTCAAAATAGGTTGTAGAGCAGCAGAGACAACTTTCAACATCAACAATGCATTTGACCCAGGAACAGTTAATGAATGTACAGTCATGGTTCAAGAAGCTTTGCAAAGGAGACAAAGGTCTTGAAGATGAAGAGCATAGTGGCTGGCCATCAGAAGGTGACAACATCAATTGAGAGCCATCATCAAAGCTGATCCTCTACTACCACATGAGAATTTGCCCAAGAACTCAGTGTCACCCTGGTCAACTCAATGTCAACCTGAAATTCCATGGTGGCTCAGAGGTTAAAGTGTCTGCCTGGAATGCAGGAGACCTGGGATCCATCCCTGGGTTGGGAAGATCCTCTGGAGAAGGAAATAGCAACCCACTCCAGTACTCTTGCCTAGAGAATCCCATGGAGGGAGGAGCCTGGTAGGCTACAGTCCACGGAGTCACAAAGAGTCAGACACGACTGAGCGTCATAGTTCTAGTTCTAGTTCAATGTCAACCACTGTATAGGCATTCAGCATTTGAAGCAAATTGAAAGGTGATAAAAGTTAATAAATGGATGCCTCGTGAGCTGACCAAAAATCAAACAAAACAAAACAGAACATCATTTTGAATTGTCATCTTCTCTTATTCTATGTAACAACCAGGAGTGATTTCTCAATTGAATCATGACATGACGAAAAGTAGATTTTATAGGACAACTGACAATGACCAGCTCAATGATTGGACCCAGAAACTCCAAAGTACTTCCTGAAACTAAGCTTGCACCAGAAAAAGGACATAGTCACTGCTTGGTGGTCTGCTGCCCATTTGATTCACTACAGCTTTACAAATCCCAATGAAACCGTTACATCTATTAAGTGTGCTCAGCAAATCGATACAATTAACTGAAAACTATAATACTTGCAGCCAGAAAGGGCCCAATTTTCTCCCATGACTACACTTGACTGCATGAAGCACAAGTAACACTTCAAAAGTTGAATGAATTGGGCCAGGAAGTTTTGCCTCATTTGCCATATTCACCTGAACTCTTGCTAACAGACTAACACTTGTACAAGCATCAACTTTTTGCAGGGAAAAGTCTTCTATGACCAGGATGCAGAAAATACTTTCCAAGAGTTCATCCAATCTTGAAGCATGGATTTTTATGCTACAAGAATAACAAACTTACTTCTCATTGGCAAAAATGTGTTGATTGTAATGATTCCTATTTTGATTAATGAGATATATTTGAGCCTAGTTATAATGACTTAAAATTCATGGTCTAAAACTGCAATTACCTTTGTACCAACCTAATAAATAATACTTTCATTTTATTTGTAAATTTCTCCCACTTTTGGAGGAGCAGAAGTCATATGTCTTGATAGTAGTTCCCTCAGCCAAGTCTTCACCTTTGATGTAAGCATATGAAATGACTCAGCCAATCAGATACTGCCAGTAAACCTGTTTATTTAATAGCTAAACATACAAGAACAAAGATGTTGGACAATTCATTGTAGTGGTAGCTGTGGAAGTGATATCAAAATTATCAAGAGTTCCATGCAAAATGGTGCTGTCAATGTACTGGCAGCATCTACAGTGTAAGCTATGATATGTGGTATCTAGCAGTGACAATGGTGATTCTCAGCACATAGTTATCCTTGGGCTGATTTGTGCTGGAGGGTACCTTCCTATCCATGTTCTATCTCTACCCAATTTCCCTAGTCTGGTTTTCTATCATTTCTATTAATATTCTAAACTACCATAAATCCTTCTAAAATTTTTTTTAATGATCAAAGATAAATACTTAAACCTAATAATCTGACTCATGTCACTCCCACAGTGTGACTGTTGACACAAAGTGCTTAATGTGCAATTTGATTGACTTGTAGCATAGATCTCATATATAGAGCTTATACAAATGCTTAATCCCATTCAAAATTCCCTATCTGGCCCTCTTCATACTGATTCTCGTATGATATAACATGTGATAATGATACATAAAAGCATCCCCATTTATATAATTTACTTTGTGGTATCACTGGGGGAAGAGTCAAGTATACAATGGGGATCATGCAGGTAAGAAAGTTGAATGAAAGCCATCACAAATAAAAAAGTCAATTGGATCTTCAACCTGACAGATCAGAGTGCTTAAAGAACACAACATGTAATGGTAAATCACTGGAGATAAGGTTGGCAAACGGATTAGCAAGGGTTAGATCAGGAGGAAGAGTTCATTAGACTATGAAGTTTGGATTTAACCCTGTTGACCAATGGGTCTTAAAATGTAATTGCCCATAAATCTTCAAGTGTAAAACAATTTTTTAAAATAAAAAGTCATTAAATCTCAACTCTGGTGATTAAGATTTGATTACAATTATGGGCAGAAATATGCATTTAAATTAGACACCTTGAATAATTTGCAGTAACTAGTCTAGTAACACTTTTTGAGAAGTATCATTTAATTTTTATGACAAATCACTGAATCCATTCATTTATTCAGTCATTCAACAAACTTTATTAAAATCCTAGTATGATTCTAAGCATTGGGGATATATGGTGGTTAATGTCTTAGGCAGATATCAGCTTTTGAATGGCTTACATTGTTGTATGTTATGTGTAATGGCAGTTGGGGGAGGAGAGAAACAATAAATAAATTAAAATTCTAGATGTTTATACTTTATATAATATTAAAGCAAAGTATGTGAATTCGGATGGTGGACTTAACATTTTATGGTTATTCAGTAAAGAGTATCTTTATAAGAAGATATTTGAGAAAGGATTCAGTTCAGTTCAGTTACTCAGTCGTGTCCAACTCTTTGCGACCCCATGAATTGCAGCACACCAGGCCTCCACCTCCCGGAGTTAACTCAGACTCACGACCATCGAGTCCATGGTGCCATCCAGCCATCTCATCCTTGGTCGTCCCCTTCTCCTCCTGACCCCAATCCCTCCCAGCATCAGAGTCTTTTCCAGTGAGTCAACTCTTTGCATTAGATGGCCAAAGTACTGGAGTTTCAGCTTTAGCATCATTCCTTCCAAAGAAATCCCAGGGTTGATCTCCTTCAGAATGGACTGGTTGGATATCCTTGGAGTCCAAGGGACTCTCAAGAGTCTTCTTCAACACCACAGTTCAAAAGCATCAATTCTTCAGTGCTCAGCCTTCTTCACAGTCCAACTCTCACATCCCTACATGACCATAGGAAAAACCATAGCCTTGACTAGACAGACCTTAGGATAGTAAGTGCAGATGGAGGGGAATCACAATATGTTGTTGAGAAGAGCAACTATGAGTGCCAGGAATTTGGAAAATATTTGGTGCATTTGAAGAATGGCAAAACCCTGGTATGGCTACAGGGAAGACAAAAACATTTGCCATCTGGGCATGAGATCTGTCAGCATTCCTTGGGACTATTGGGGCATTTTACCTTTTTCTAATTAAAATGTGAAATTATTGGAAGATCTCAGTCCCAGACTTGATCCTACTGTCATGACAAGAGATCAGGGACACTCCCTGCATATGCCACAGGATTCTCAAATGAAGAGTGTGATTTGAGGAGATGAACACAGTCTTTCAGGGTACGAGAGAGAATGAGAATTTATTGATACAGAAAAAAGTGGGTTGATAGAATTCATGAGATCACATGGAAATGTTCTCCTGAATGATCCCTTTTTTTGAGTAAAATAGAAAACAGCATTACTACTATCTCAAATTTTAATTGAGAGAGACAAATGCGTACATGGATTAGGAGCATGCAGTCGACTTGGGAAACATGAAGGAGAGTTTGGCATTTGAAATCATGAATGTCAAATGGGGCCAGGTAGCAAGCTTGTGAATCTCCCCTGCAAACTCAAATTCTGCTCTACAGGAAAGTGGTAGTAAGCAAAGATCTCAATTTTACCAGAATGTTTTTTTCAGGTGAGGTAAATGATGGGAGAAAGGTATAAGGGAGCTGGAAATACATAAAAATTACTGAATTTAACAAGTCATTAAATCTTTTAAACTAAGTGTACAAAAAAGTAAGGGCTGAGTTGTAGAGAAATTTTGAGTGATAGAGAAAATAAAACAGTGTGTACATACTGTAAATTATTGTTCAGTCACTAAGTTGTGTCCTACTCTTCCTGACTACATGGACTGCATCATGCCAGGCTCCTCTGTCTCCCACTATCTCCCAGAGTTTGCTCAAACTGATGTCCACTGATGCTACTTAACCATCTCATCCTGTCGCTGCCTTCTCCTCCTGCCCTCAGTCTTTCATAGCAATACAGTCTTTTCCAATAAATCAGCTCTTTGAATCAAGAGGCCAAACTCTGGGAGCTTCAACTTCAGCATCAGTCCTTTCAGTGAATATTCAGAGTTGATTTCCTTTAGGACTGAATGGTTTGTTCTCCTTGTAGTCCAAGGGACTCTCAAGAGTCTTCTCCAGCACCACAATTTAAGAGCATCAATTACTTAGTGCTCAGCCTTCTTTATGGTTCAATGTCAATTGTACATGACTCTTAGAAAAATCATAGGTTTAACAATATGAACCTTTGTTGACAAAAGTGATGTCTCTGCTTTTCAATATAATGTCAAGGTTTGTCATAGCTTTCTTTCCAAGAAGGAGTTGTCTTTTAATTTCATTGCTGTAGTCTCCCTTCATAGTGATTTTGGAGTCTGAGAAAATGCCCATGTTCAATCCTGCCATCTCTTTCTTGAATACATCCAATTTATGTTTATTCATGGACCTGACATTCCAGATTCCTACACAATATTGTCCTTTATAGCATCAGACTTTTTATTTTCACCACCAGATACATCCAACAACTAAGCATAATTTCCACTTTGGCCTAAAAGCTTCATTTTTTCTGGAGTGTAACTGCCTTCTTCTCTTAGCTAGTAGCATGTTGGACACCTTTTGACCTGGGGTTCTCATTTTAGGGTGTCATATCTTTTTGCTTTTTTCATACTGTTCCTGGGGTTCTAACAGCAAGAATGCTAGAGTGGTTTGCCATTTCCTTCTCCATGGATCCTCTTCACTATGACCAATGAGTCTTGGGTGGCCCTGCATGGCATGGCTTATAGCTTCATTGGGTTATGAAAGCCACTTTGTCACAACAAGGCTGTGATTCATGAAGGAATACTGTCAGTACAGGTGAATATAATCATTGTAGAATTTATGATTCTGGAAGTATTAAACTGAAAGTTTTGATGTGTTGGCTTAAGATCCTAATGCTAAATATTAAATTATGAATGTATTTCAGTTACTATGAATATAAAAGACCAAGACATGACTATAGAAATTTGGGAGAGATATAGAGACAAGAAAAAAATCATAGGAGGGAGATGACAAGTTAGGGAATGGCCATGGCAATTGTGAAATCATCTATATGGGTAATGCAATCACCAAGAATTACCAAGAATAATGACTGGTTTAATATTCAAGAATGAAACATTGAATCAGGAGCAAAAACTTCAAGGAATGAGGCAGAATGATCCAAGTCAGTCAATTCAGTTCAGTACAGTTGCTCAATTATGCCTGACTCTTTGTGATTCTATGGACTGCAGCACACCAGGCCACCCTGTCCATTACCAACTCCCAGAGATTACTCAAACTCATGTCCATAGAGTCGGTGATGCCATTCAATCATCTCATCCTCTGTCATCTCCTCCTCCTGCTTTCAACCTTTCCCAGCATAGGGGTCTTTTCCAGTGAGTCAGTTCTTTGCATCAGGTGGCAAAAGTATTGAAGTTTCACCTTCAGCATCAATCCTTCGAATGAATATTCAGAACTGATTTCCTTTAGGATTGACTGGTTTGATCTCCTTGCTGTCCAAGGAATGCTCAAGAGTCTTCTCTACCACCACAGTTCAAAAGCATCAATTCTTCAGCACTCAGCTTTCTTGATGGTCCAACTCTCATATCCATACATGACTACTGGAAAAGACATAGCTTTGACTAGATGGACCTTTGTTGGCAAAGCAATGTCTCTGCTTTTGAAAATGCTGTCTAGGTTTGTCATAGCTTTTCTTCCAAGGAGCAAGCATCTTTTAATTTCATGACTGTAATCATCATCTGCAGTGATTTTGGAGCCCAGGAAAATAAAGTTCATCACTGTTTTCTTTGTTTCTCCATCTATTTGCCATGAAGTGATGAAACCAGAGACTATGATCTACTATTTTTGAATGTTGAGTTTTAAACCAGCTTTTTCACTTCCAACAAGAGGTTCTTTAGTTCTTCTTCACTTTCTGCCATAACAGTGGTATCATCTGCATAATCTGAGGTTATTGAAATTTCTCCTGGCAATTTGGATTCCAGCTTGTGCTTCATCCAGCCAGCATTTTGTGTGAAGTACTCTGTTAAATAAGCAGGGTGACAATATATGGCATTGATATACTCCTTTGCCAATTTGGAACCAGTCCATTGTTCCATGTCTGTTTCTAACTGTTGCTTCTTGACCTGCATACAGATTTCTCAAGAGGCAGGTGTTCTGGTATTCCCATCTCTGTAACAATCTCCCACATTTTTTTTTTTGTCATCCACACAGTCAAAGGTTTTGCCATAGTCAGTGAAGGAGAAATAGATATTTTTCTGGAATTCTCTTGCTTTTTCTATGACCCAATGGGATGTTGACAATTTGATCTCTGCTTCTACTACCCTTTCTAAATCCATCTTGAACACCTGAAAGTTCTCAATTCTCATCAGATCAAAGTCTGTGGACAATAGCAATATGGAAATATCCATATTGCAAAGGAAATAACCTATGCAAGTTTCATATAATTCCATTATTTTTTTAATTATAAAATGTTACTGCTTTTGAACATGAAGAATTAAATGCCTTCCAAAAATTTGTTCTGACTTCTAAAGTGAGAACAAAGAAAATATTTTTATCTAGGGGTGGGTTTGGTACCACATTCATAAGGGAAGGGTAGGAGTTGAACACTTCATGGGAAATAGATGAGGAAACAGTGGCAGACTTTATTTTGCGGGGCTCCAAAATCATTGCAGATGGTGAGTGCAGCTATGAAATTAAAAGATGCTTACTCCTTGGAAGAAAAGTTATTACCAACCTAGATAGCATATTCAAAAGCAGAGGACTAAGGTCCGTCTAGTCAAGGCTATGGTTTTTCCAGTAGCCATGTATGGATGTGAGAGTTGGACTGTGAAGAAGGCTGAGCACCGAAGAATTGATGTTTTTGAACTGTGGTGTTGGAGAAGACTCTTGAGAATCCCTTGGACTGCAAGGAGATCCAACCAGTCCATTATGAAGATCAACCCTGGGATTTCTTCGGAAGGGATGATGCTAAAGCTGAAACTCCAGTACTTTGGCCATCTCATGTGAAGAGTTGATTCATTGGAAAAGCCTCTGATGCTGGGAGGGGTTAGGGGCAGGAGGAGAAGGGGACGACAGAGGATGAGATGGCTGGATGGCATCACTGACTCGATGGTCATGAGTTTGAGTGAACTCCGGGAGTTGGTGATGGACAAGGATGGCTGGCGTGCTGCAATTCATGGTGTCGCAAAGAGTTGGACACGACTGAGCAACTGAACTGAAGAGTTGAACATGTTAATGCTCTTTAGAATTTAATGGAAGCAATTGTTTATGGGATAATTTCTAAACTTATGGCTTAGTTTTCCTTGAAGAAATTTATCACTATTGTTTCTCTAAGGATTAAGAGTTTCAGTAGAGATAGGTATTTAGCGGGAAAGTTAATAGAGAGGGAACGGAAAAAGGAAATGGTGGACAAACAGAAAATGAGGGAAAAAGAAATGATTATAAAGATGCTTGGGGCTGGTGTATGGGGATGATCCAGAGAGACGTTGTGGGGTGGAAGGTGGGAGGGGGATTCAGGATTGGGAGCTTGTGTACACCTGTGGTGGATTCATGTCGATGTATGGCAAAGCCAATAGAGTATTGTAAAGTAAAATTTAAAAAAATAAATTAATTAATTAAAAAAAAAAGTAGGAAGGAAGAGAAGAGAAAGAAACATGGTGAAGGTAGATGAGTAAGCCCTGGAGAGTATGAAGGAAATAGGAGTTGTTTCCCATATTTTATTAAGCAAAAATTGAAATAAAAGACAGAGGGAAGAGAAAGAGGGTTAATTATTATTCAATACTTTAGACAAATAATTTTCTGAGGTGGAATTGTAAGCAGTAAGAAACAGAAGAAAAGTGGTGCTCAGCATGTGTATGATGCCAGGACAGGCACACCGTGGAAAAGGATCATTCAGTTGACAGCTTCCCACTCCTGGCATCAGATTGCACAGCCAGCCTAGGACAGTTTAATTGACACTGTTTATGCCAGGATGTGGCAGAGTGACACTGCACTAGGCTGAGAGAGGGAGACCATTGATATTTGCTTGTGAGGGATTGCCACAAATCAGGCTTTTATAACTTTATGAAATGGTTCATGTGGCTTAAAGCTTAATGTTCTTTTTCATTAGCATCAATAAGAGTTTAAAATGGAACACAATTAAAAGAACCTATATGACAAAAATTTCTCTAAAGCCGTGTATTCTCTAACATCTTCAGAGTTTCTACTTTACCACAATCTGTCATTGAAAACACAGCATGATTCTTTTTAAAATTCAGTATGATACATGACAAAAATTTACAAAGCAGTATCATACTTGTTTATGACTTTGTGTTTTAAATATATTTTAAATTTTTTGATGTCTTTCATATGTGTAAGGTTTACATGCATGAATCACATAAACAGAGGGGAAATGCATTGAAAACTCATGCTAAATATGCAAGAAATAATGGTTATAATTTTTTGGTAAATGATCCCTAACATGATTAAGCCTAAAATACTTCAGAAAAAGAACAATTGAACCACAGAAGAATCACTTAAGAAACTTACCAACCAGGGTATTTGTATGCAAGGTCCAAAAAAACAACTTCAACTTACCTAAGCAAAAAAGAGGATAGGGGCAGTTAACAGAACACAGAGCCAAAAGACAGAAGAGTATATGCTTTGGGTGGCCTGCATTACATCCCCTGGGCTAGTCTGTGAATGTGTCACAGCTGTGCATGACAGTGTCCCACCTGAAGCTAGTACTCCACAAGTGTCCTTATTTTTTCTGCCTCAAACCTTTCTCTGAAGCCTCTGGAGCCTGTTCTGCCAGCAGGTGTAGCCTAGGTGGGCAGGGGAATAAATGGCCTTCTGGGCAGCCCTCATACAATAGGGAATCATTGCAGAGGGTGACCATCCAAGCCTTCAGACATACCTGTGTCTAAGGTATCCTCCATACTTACCTAGCACCCACTCCTATGCCTAATTCAGAGATATAGATTAATCTTACTTTTTCATCCCTGCTGTATGCATTCATTCAAATTCTCATTTCAAGCTCTGCTTTTGGAGGAGCCCCAAATTAAGATAACAGGAGATAAGAAAGTACTGATAATGTCTCTAGAAGTAAGGTTTGTTCTTCAGAATATTATCACAGATTCAACTATTGTCATCCTTGAGTCACCATTCTAATTGTCCAAGGAGTGTTATTTTGCTTTACCTTAACGCATGGATCTACTGACTGACTGTCAGAGGGCTGTATTACTTTCTCATTGCCACTGTAACAAATTACCATAATCTAGTGGCTTAAAACAAGCCATGTTTATTACCTTATACTTTTGGAGGTCAGAAATTGGAAATGAGGTTACAGAGTTAAAATCAAGGTGAGAACAAGGCTGCATTCCTTCTGTAGATTCCAGAAGAGAATTATTTCTTAGCCTTTTCTAGTTTCTAGAGACCAACTGGGTTCATGAACCCTAATTTCACTTTCAAAGCATGTCTCTGTAACTTCTGCTTCCATCATGATATCACCTTTTCTGATTCTGACCCTTTTAAGTTCATACATGGTTACATTGGCTGATTCAAATAAATGATGACTTCTTCACAACCAGATTCTTAATCATGTGTATCAGGTACCATTGCTAAACAAAGTGACATATGTTTGGGTCCTGGTGTTGTAGACAAGGACATCTTTGAGGGGTATATTATTTTGTGTAAAGAGTTCAGCACCCTGACAGTGACAACAGATATGAGGAAGATATCTCTCCCAGAATAAATGTGGTGTTGTTCGGTCACTCAATTATGTCCAACTCTTTGCGACCCCATAGACTGCAGTACACCAAGCTTCCTTAGTCCTTTACTATTTTCTGGAGTTTGCTGAAACTCATGTCCACTGAATCAATGATGCTATCCAACTATAGGGTGCTGATGAGGGTAGCAGAAATCACAAGCAATGAATACCATTTCAAGAAAAATTACCATTTGTATGTGATTAATTTTCCCCAACCATTATTTTGAAACCACTAATTAATAGTATACTGTGTCTCAGATATTCAGCTGGGCCCTAGATTACTCCCTCCCTCTAAATATATTGCAGCATATGTGTTAAAAAAATAGAAAAAGATTAAGTTTCAAAAATGCATCATCTTTGTCTAATGGTACACTGGAGTTTGTACTGTGTAACTTAAGTAGAAATCCCAGCATGCAGATATAGCTTTCTTCTCAAATTTAACAAATCCTAAGCTCACCAGACCCCTGCAAACAACACTCAAATGGTAGCACACACATACATACATTCTTCTATGTGTGAGTATCTGAAAACAATCAGCTTTGGACTGAGAATTATTGAAAAGTATTCTCTAGAAGAAATATCTGTCATGACTGTTGAACTGCCTATTTTTGTAACATCTTACGTTGTTTCTTCTGCAATTTCATAAACCCTTTCAATAGAATATATCTACTGTACTTGTTGTGGACTGAATATCTGTGTCTCTCCTCCAAATTCAAATGTTGAAACTCTAATCCCAATATGAAGGTCTTAGGAGGTGGGGCTTTGGGGAGGTAATTAGATTTTGGTGGAGCCTTCATGAATGGGATTAGGGCCCTTATAAACAGGATTCCAAATGGTTTTCCTGCTCTCTTCACCAAATGAGGATAACAAGCAAACAACCCAAAGCAGGGTCCACTTCAGAACCCCAAGCTGGTACCCAGCCCCATACCTGGGAGAAATAAATGTCTATTATTTATTATTTATAACCCACCTGGTCTATGACACTTTGTTATAGCAGTTTGAACTAGCAAAAACAGTAGTCAGCCAAACCAGCAAGAAAATTCTATTCTATTTAACCTACTATAACAATATGCTGTCTCCCACCCCTAGCCCCAGCCTGCCACACACATCTTTAGCTAAAAGGCCATTTTCAGTCCCTACCTCCTTTCACATTTGCTTGGTAATGATATTTTAATTTTTCAATATATAATTCATAAATGTGGCCTCCTTTTTGGCTTNCTTCCCACATTGTCCCTCATGGCTCAATTCATCCCAGATGTGTATAAGAGACAGCATCTTTAGCTAAAAGGCCATTTTCAGTCCCTACCTCCTTTCACATTTGCTTGGTAATGATATTTTAATTTTTCAATATATAATTCATAAATGTGGCCTCCTTTTTGGCTTATTACTTTTCTCCACAAAGAAAATAAGTATTCTATCTTCACACAACTCACATGATATAATTAATCACATGCATATGTTTATTGTATATTACAACCCTTATTAAACATATACAACTTTTACTGATGAGTTCTCTGAGATCAAGATCTAAAACACTGGCAAAATATATAGCTGTAATAATGATTTTAAAAGATTTTACTGATATGGATTTAATTCAAGTGAAAGATAAAATGTAGTAAGATTATAGAACATTTAGGAGTTAGCTTTTTTAAGTGGCAAAGAGTGATTGGAGAGAGTTATAATTCCAAATATTAGCCTGCAAGTAGTATAAATTGAGGAAAAAATAAAAATTTGAATTTGAAGTAAGAATCCAATATAAGTTAGGTGAAGAGAAGTAAGAGAATTAGCACTATGGCTCTGAGAATGAGATATTGGTAACTTTGAAATCATCTTTCCAATTAAACTTTTATGAACTGTAATTATTCTGAAAATATTTGCTTAGGTCAACTTGTTCAAGAAAAGTTGTATTCCAACATATGGGGGAAGAGAAAAATGTTCTCCGGATGTTACCCTGCACAGCAGCAACAAAAGAATCTATCTGCTGTTACTATGTTTAATTTTTCTTCCTAGGACTCCAATTACATCTCAAGTTGTTTAATTTAGTCTAATCTTATGAATTTACTTTAAAGTTTATTTTGAGAGTTCTCTAGGTGGTCTCATGCAGCCTTTTGTAGCTAATGAGTGATAACAAATCATTTGTTTTTATAGAAGACAGGAGTGTTTTTCAATATATCATTAGTCTAGTGAAGGCATCAGATTTTGATTATTGGATTCTACTTGATCCTTGTGTTTGTTACCATGGAGATAGGAAAAATATTTTGATTGGCTAGAGAAGTACGTAGGAGTAGGACATAGTCTCTTTCCAATTTTGATCCTCAGCCTAAAAATAATAGGAATAGTTTTTAGCTATTTTTTCATATCTCATTTTTAATACTCTTCACTAAAATAAATGAATTCCTTTTTACATCATCTCTGGTGCATTTCCTGTATTTCAAAAATCACATTTGTTTTATTTTTCTCTACTGTATATGTGTATAATTTAATGAACTGTTGACTAAAGTAATGGTAGAGAAGAAAATGTATGCCTTAAGTTTAAACTTAGAAACAATACTCTTTTTAAAACTAAGATGGATTGTATTTTGAAATTTATATAAATTACTACTGTTATGACTGAGTTTTTTTTAATGGCTTTGTGTTTTCCACAATTTTGGCAATACATTTGTTTGTTAGTTAGATTAACTCCTGCTCATTTCTCTCACATGAAATATGAATAAGTAAATATAGAAGATATCATGCAATTTGTAAAATCACCATTTCACAAACCTACAAAAAATTGGTTGATGACAGAATCATGAATTGATATTAAACATTGAATTGAAGATTACTGAACAGATTATTTACATACCTTCAAGTTATCATCTCACAGATTATTCATTCATTGCAAAGGAAATTGTATATTTTTACAGTATAACAATCAGGCAGATACAACTTTAATTAAGTAATGAAACCTAACATCACCAACAATGAAACAAATTAACATTGCATGCCTCAGGGTGTGATACACTGAGAATAACACAACATCACCTATAAGATATTCTTGTAAAAACAAAATTAAGAACCTGAATCTAATAAAAAGGAAATAATCAAGCAAACCTAACTGAAGGGTGTTCTGTAAAACAAATGATGTGGAACTTCAAAAAAATATGGCAATGCTATGAAAGAAATTAAATAAACAAATAAATCAAGCTGGTAAACTATTCTAGTTTAACTATATTTATTTTTGATTAATTAATTAATTAATTTTTACTTTATTTTACTTTACAATACTGTATTGGTTTCGTCATACATCAACATGAATCCAGCACAGGTGTATACGAGCTCTCAGTCCTGAATCCCCCTTCCACCTCCCATCCCACATTGTCTCTCTGGATCATCCCCGTGCACCAGCCCCAAGCATCCTGCATTGAACATAGACAGGAGCTTTATTTCTTACATGATAGTATACATGTTTCAATGCCATTCTCTCAAATCATCCCACCGTCTCCCTCAGAGGCCAAAAGTCCATTCTATACGTCTGTGTCTCACAGACAGGGTCATCATTACTATCTTTCTAAATTCCAAATATATGTGTCAGTATACTATATTGGTGTTTTTCTCTCTGGCTTACTTCACTCTGTATAATAGGCTCCAGGTTCATCCACCTCATTAGAACTGATTCAAATCTATTCTTTTTAATGGCTAAGTGATACTCCATTGTGTATATGTACCACAGCTTTCTTATCCATTCATCTGATGATATTTAAAAGATGTGGCATTTATTGGGTTCTGATTCCAACAAAGAAACATGGTGAAAAAACATTATGTGGCGAACTGGAGTCTTAGAATTTTGACTTAAGAGGATAACTACATTGTTTCAATTTTCTATTTTTTATGCACAGCCAGTCTGGTCAGAAATGAGTTTGGAAATTATGACAAATGCAAACAGACCTTCTCTTGGCCTTACATGAAATTCTAGAGTTCCAAAGAAGAGCAAGAAGAGATAAGAAAGCCTTCTTCAGCGATCAATGCAAAGTAATNCATGTATACTATCATGTAAAACATGAGGCGCCGGTCTATGTTCGATGCAGGATGCTTGGGGCTGGTGCACGGGGATGATCCAGAGAGACGTTGTGGAATGGGAGGTGGGAAGGGGATTCAGGATTGGGAGCTCGTGTATTTTGTTATTTGCAAAGTTGTACAAACACTTTAAATAGTTCTAATTTCCATATAAATGATTTTTGATGTTAAAAAAAAAAGACTACATAGTTGTATACCACTGATAACTTCCTGATTTATGTACCCCCAAAAGCTGTCAATTACTACTTCATTTTGGAATTTATGAATTTTTCCATTAACACAAAAATTCTCAATATGTCAATGGTTATTTCTGCTTAATGTTTTAGAAAATATAAAAAGCAACTAGAGAGATACAGAAATGGACACTGAAATAAATATAAGTTTTAAATATCTGTCATCCAAACCTCTCTGTATTTCAGATTTCATCATAGTCACCTTCTCTATATGGC
This sequence comes from Neotragus pygmaeus, assembly GCA_006410875.1. Taxonomy (NCBI): domain Eukaryota; kingdom Metazoa; phylum Chordata; class Mammalia; order Artiodactyla; family Bovidae; genus Neotragus; species Neotragus pygmaeus. The sequence goes on from SJYV01036619.1 coordinate 89,254, forward strand.
CTTTTCAGAACCTCTACCCTGATTCTCCCACCATCTGTTCAGATTTTCTCAGATTGTCTCCCACCCTCCCTACATGTATACATATCTTGAAATACCCTCTAAATGCAGAGGCTTTAGGGCCTCAGGCAAACTAACTCACAGGAGGACTTTATTTGAAGTCTTATATTTCACTTTAAAAATGCATATATATCATATGTTTGTGTTTGTTTTAAGATAAATATAATATTTTAAATGGCCTCTAAAATGATTAAACCTTTAGAAAAGCATTCTAAGGCAATCTGAAACACTTCCATATATTTGGAACATCAGAAAACAGAGTAAATTATTCTAACATAGCACCTGTTACACTGATGACACTTACTTGACCATTTACATTTCTCTGTATCCTCAGTGCCTGGCACCCTGCTTGGCATACAGCAAGCACTCATTAAATGGTTATATCATGAAATGCTCTTCAAGAGTAGAGTTTATGGGTCAAGTGAGGGCATCTTGCTTAGTAGTAAGGATCAACTGTGATACTATATATAATAGTTTATATTATAGAAAATATATATAAAACTATATAAATACTGTATAAAATCACTAATAAGAACATACTGTATGGCACAGGGAATTTAATGAACTGTGGTGTCCTGAATAAAAAGGAATTCCAAATGGGAGGGAATATATGCATATGTATGGCTGATTCATTTTGCTGTATAGTAGATACACAACATTGTAAAGCAACTATACCCCAATAAAAATTAATTAAAAAACAAACAAACAAACAAAAGAGAAGACTCTTAAGAGTCCCTTGGACAGCAAGGAGATCAAACCAGTCCATCCTAAAGAAAATCAACCCTGAATACTCATTGGAAGGACTGATGCTAAAGCTCCAATACTTTAGCCACCTGATGCAAAGAGCCAACTCACTGGGAAAGATCCTGATTCTGGGAAAGATTGAAAGCAGGAGGAGAAGGGGGTGACAGAGGATGAGATGGTTGGATGGCATCTTTGACTCAATGGACATGAGTTTGAGCAAATTCTGGGAGATAGTGAGGACAGGGAAGCCTGGAGTGCTACAGTCCATGGGGTTGCAGAGAGTCAGACATGACTGAGCAACTGAATGATAGCAATCTCTCCGTCCAAACACATCAGAGATCCTAAATTCCAGCCCTCATCTCCTCCTTGCCTGACAGTCCTGGGCAAGTTCCCTTGTGCCTAAGTCCTTACTGCTGCTGCTGCTGCTAAGTCGCTTCCGTTGCGTCTGACTCTGTGAGACCCCATAGATGGCAGCCCCATCCCTGGGATACTCCAGGCAAGAACATTGGAGTGGGTTGCCATTTCCTTCTCCAATGCATGAAAATGAAAAGTGAAAGTGAAGTCGCTTAGTTGTGTCTGATTCTTAACGACCCCATGGATTGCAGCCTACCAGGCTCCTCTGTCCATGGGATTTTCCAGGCAAGAGTACTGGAGTGGGGTGCCACTGCCTTCTCCACCTAAGTCCTTGATTGAAAATCAAAGGATTTAAACCATTAGCAGTGAGGTCGCTCTTGGCTCAGAAGTTCCGCCACTACAAATGTACTTCATACCATAATTCAAGAGGAGGAAAAACTACAATCTGAGTTGGCCAGATTCCCGAGACACAATCCATCTCAACAGTTAAGAGTCTTTGGCCCATACCTTCTGCATTTTAAACTGCATTAGAGAGGATTTATAACCTCGTTTAGGTCTCAGACATTTTGAGATATGGTTTTTGTGGGTGGCAAGAAGACTGTTTTTCTGAGATGGAGGCTGGGGATCTGCTCCATTGAACCACAATGTAGACCAGAGATTCCAGAATGAATCTAGTATTTTCACACTCGATTCTCCAAGATATTCCTAAATGGGAACTGTAAACCTTCAACATTAGACATGGGTGTCCCTTGGCCTTTCATCCTATGTTCATTAATGACTCGAAATCCACTTGTATTTATTAACCTAGTATGAAGTACTTACCATTATGTGTGACCTATTCATGTGTTATCCATGTATGTATGAGTTGCTCAGTCATATCTGACTCTTTTTGACCCTATGGACTGTAGCCCACCAGGCTCCTCTGTCCTCAGGATTCTCCAGGTAAGAATACTGGAGTGGATAAGCATTCCTTTCCCCAGGGGGTCTTCCTGACCCAGGGATTGAACACACATCCTTGCATTGCAGGCAGATTCTTTACTGTCTGAGCCACAACTAAGCCCATTATTAGGAATCACAGAGGATAGGTTCTGTTTCTGAATCTGAAAGCCTCCTACATTCTCAACATCTTCCAGGTGCTGTGGGGGAGTTCCAGGTAAGATCTGCCAGTCTTGGCAAGTCTTAGACAGGGTGGTACAGGAAAGAAGCACCTCTGAGCCAGTGTGAAGAGGTTGGTGGGGTATAAGAAGCACATGGTGGTCATGGGCAGCCATCTGGAGGCAAACCATGTCCAGAGGGCTGGGAATGGACCTGCATAAGAACTGCAAGTAATGATGAGCTGGATCATCAGCCCTCAGTGATAAAATCAAGCAGCAAGATGAGATTGGACAAGGAACTGTAAACATCAGGGTAAGAGAGGGTTGCTGCTGAAACTGGCCTCTTCCCCCAGGGTCACTGGGGACAAGAGAGGAAGCAAATGACCTGCTGCTCCCAACAATAAGGGCCCGACTGCATAGGAGAGACACAGCCCAGCCACGCTGGTGCAGCCACCAGGATCCATGCCACTCCTCCTTCCAACAGTCACTAAAGGCAGTTCTTGTGCTCAGACATGAGAAGGTGAAGGCCTTGAAATCTCTGCAGAAAAATGGACATCACACTTTGGTTTAAATGTATATAAACGCACACAAGTGTGGCTGGTGAGCCTGCTCACTTTTGCTCCTCTGCACTGGCTCTTTCTACACCCAGTCGGATGGGTCCCCATGAACTTCAACTGTATCTGCTCTAACATTTTCCCAAAAGCTGATGCACTGATTTGCCCAAAGAAAAGTCTTCTTAATACGGAGAGCCCGAGTGGCTTGGCTCCTGTCCTCCATCCGTACCCCTCACACTCTGTACCATCCACAGTGGCCTCATGGTGGCCTGACCCTCCGAGCACACTCCTGCCTCTGGGAACCCACACAGGGTTTTCCCTCAATCAGGGTGGTTCCCTGGCTGCCCTCAGGTCTCTGCTCAAAAGCCTCCTTCATAGCAAGGCCCCTCCTGATCACCCAGCATAAAACAGAATCCCAGACCGCCGATCACAGCAAGTTCTAGTCCCTTCCTTAAATGCTCCAATGCACTGGGCAGCTCTTGTTCAATTGTTCAGTGTCTATTTCTGCCAGTGAGATGTGGCCTTCACAAGGCAGAGACCTTCATCTCCAAAGTCCAAGATGGAGTCAGCATCTAGCATCTCACGCAACTCTGAAAGTGTTAGTCACTCAGGCACGTCTGACTCTTTGTGACCCTATGGACTGTAGCCCACCAGGCTCCTCTGTCCATGGATTCTCCAGGAAAGAATACTGGAGTGGGTAGCCATTCCCTCCTCCAGTGGATCATCCTGATCCAGGAGTCGAGCCTGGGTCTCCTGCATTTCAGGTAGATTCTTTACCATCTGAACCATGAGGGAAGCCCAAGAACACACACAGCTGTGGACACTGGTCAATGCTGGTCCACAGATGGACAAGTTCATTTAAATGATGGGAAAGTGTGGAGAGGACACATTCTTTAGGGAAATCTGAAGGAGGCCCAAGAAGACTCAGTGGGAAGGACTCCATAGCTGTGGGGCTGCTCCACGGTGGGTGTCCCCTGCAGCTCCCCCTTGTCTAGGTCGGAAGAAGGCAGCCTCCTTGAGTGCAGCTGTTCCCCAGCGAGCCTGAGAGCAGGCTTCTGAACTGGCAAGAAGGCAGGAGGCTTTGCTGTCTGGATAATACAACTTAGGGCTGACTTGACCCACAGGCGATGACATGTGTGTCAGCAATTACTCTTAAGAAGGTGGTAAAAGTCCAGACCTCATCAAAAAAGAGCCAGGAGTTGCCACACTGAGGGGAAAACGTCTTCCTGCTCCAGGATCTCTACCAGTGGCTGTTATTGCATCCACTAAGCATCATCTCAGTCACCTCGTGTGCCCATTTGGGCTGCTCTATGCTTGCTTTTAGGATCACTTTAAAAAAAAAAAAAAGACTGTGTTTAAGATCACCTCACCTCTTAAATAAAAGAGATTATGGTAAAGTCAGGCTTCCATAGTGGCTCAGATGGTAAAGAATCTGCCTACAGTGCAGGAGATTGGGGTTTGATTCCTGGATGGGGAAGATCCCCTGGAGAAGGGAATGGCTACCGACTCCAGTATTCTTGCCTGGAGAATTTCATGGATGGAGGAGCCTGGTGGGCTATAGTCCATAGGGTTGCAAAGAGTTGGACACAACTGAGCAACTAAATTTACTTTTACGGTAAAGTCTGAGGAAGATTCTTTAAGTAGATGGATACTCAGAGAAAACACTTCTATTTCTAGGAAAAATTTAAAACACCAGCTGGGTGTGTCTCCACATTCTTGGTCACAGGGCTAACACTGCTATGTAACTGTCCAAGGCCAGGATGGGGCACCCAGTCGGCATGGCCAGGGAGTGATCACTGAGTAGTGACAAGCACAGGTGAGCGTACCACCGTCCCCTTAGTCACAGCATCTCAGGGGAATGAGGTCAACACCTGTCTGAGATAGCTCCTTGTCTTCTCTGGACCACCAACCCTGCCCCGAGGTGGCCTGCATCTCCAGCAGCTCTAGGACTGAGGTGCACTGACCATCGAGAATAATAGTGAGCAGGGCTTGCAATGCACACCTCATTTCTGAGATTATGAGGCCAGAATTCACATACCTGCCTGTGATCAAGTTCCTGCGTTAACCTTTCATATGAGTGACTATCAGAAAATTTTCTTTTCTATCTGCCCCATTGGCATGTCTCTCCAAGTAAAAAGAGAAGCAAAGTCTGAGATCTTGGGGCAAATGTGAGCAAACATATTGCACTGTTTTTTTTTAACATGGGTGGATGCATAAGATTACACATCCCATATTTGTCATTAAAAGCAGAATATGTGGCTGAAAAGACTTTCTTAAATGATGTCCTTCAGTGCCCAAGAAGAGGGTTCACTTTGGGGCCAGACTGAGCAAAACAAATGCTGAATTACATGAGATGGCTTCAATTTGAGATGTCTATGAGGCCAACCAACATGCACGTCTCAGTTGATAGCACATGATCCCTCTCCGAGGTCACCAGGAGTTCAAGGGTGGGAGGGCTGAGTGACCCCTAACTGTCCAAGCAGGCCTGGTGCTAGTGCTTGAAGGGAAAAGACACAGTACTTACAAAAACTTTCCATTTGTCTTTGATCCTATCAGGACAATCTGCTCAGATTCATCCCGAGAGATTTTTCCATGGAACCAGGGCATTTTTTCATGGGCTGTGGTGGCGATCAGTTTCTCCAGCTGAGGTTTCTGGCTGATGATGGCCTGCTCAAGAGCTTGACCCTGTCATGAGGAGAGGAGATGGAGCCATAATAAGTGAAAGTGACAAGAAAGACACATGAAGCAGGTCCAATCTGTCCTAAGTCCTGATAACGGTAAAATGAAATCACATCTGTGTGTTTGCTCATTCAATAAAGAAAGTTAACAGACCTTGTATGTTAAAGTATCTTCAAGTGTATAACTAACAAAATAGATTTTAGAATACAGAGGCTGGTCTTTGCAAAGACACATCGGGCTTTAGAAACCATCAGGAATAAGCCATGAGGTCTAGAGAATGGGCCTCCTGACCTCTCCCAATCAATCACCTCCTAGAACTGATTGTTTTATATTAGACCCTGATCATTTAATGACAATCTGGAAGACTTAAGATGTGTGCAAGCAAAGAGACATGCTTTTTTTCTGTCTTCCCCTAAAAGGCTTCACTCTTAAGTGTTTACACATGCTGCTGCCTATACCTGCATGGAAAACAAGAATGAGAAGGAGGCTGACAGCTGGGTGAATTAACTTCCTAACCATACTTAGTGGGAGAGAAATAGATACCTATTACGGTAGTAAATGAATAACACAAGTCGCTGATTCAAAGTTATAAAAAGAACCAGAAGAAGTGAAAATAAGAACATAACCAACCCCTGAGGAGCAGGAAGAGAGCAGGGGAGGTGGAAGGGAAGGTGAATCTGCACATTTTGTCACGCTTCACAGATGGGATGAAAAACAAAAGCAGTAAAGTTACATACCAAGGAGGTTCAGAGTCAGCAAAGGGCAAAAGCAACAGAGTGTGGAATACTACTCAGCCACAATAAAGAAGGGACCACTGACACATAACTGGCTCACAAATGTGTTATACTGGGTGTAAGGAACCAGTCTGAGAAGGCTACATGCTGTGTGAGTCCATTTACATGACATTCTGGACAAGGCAAAACTATAGGCACAGAAATCAGCTAAGGGGTTGCCAGGGGCTGGAGTGGGGGGTGGTCCTGAGGGTGCTTGATGGGTGATGGACCTGTTGTGTTTCTTGACTGGGGCTGGGGGTGGGGCTAAGTGATGTCACCTGTTTGTTAAAAAAAAATGATAGAACTGTACACTCAAAAGGGGTGAATTTTCACAGTGTGTAAATTATACCTCAGTAAATATACCTGATTAAATGGCAAACCCAATAGAGTATTGTAAAGTTAAATTAACCCAATAGAGTATTGTAAAGTTAAATTTAAAAATAAATAAATTTATAAAAAAATAAAAAATTAAAAAAAAAAAAATAAAAGAGTAAAAGGATGGTCTAAGTCTTGGCACCAGGGACCAGTTTCGTGGAACATAATTTTTCCACTGACCTCGTGGAGGATGGTTTCTGGATGATTCAAGCACATTACATTAATGGTGAGCTTTATTTCTATTATGACTAAAACAGCTCCACCGCAGATCATCAGGCATTAGATCCTGGAGGACCCCTGGTATAAATCATATCCAATAAATACTAATGAAAAATATGGAATCCATAATATTGATCTGCAAGACTGAATGCAGTCAGTGCAGAGCATATTATAGGAGTAAAGGAGTGAGTGGATGGAATCCTCAAAAAGCCTTTACTGTTATCCACATGTATATATAAAAAGCACACATCCAAAAAGTGCAAGGAAATGGTTTAACATGTGAGTCCAATCAGAAGACTGTCAACCAGCCTGGTATCTCCTGATACCAAGTGCTGTGGAGAATGTGGCGGGAATGTAAGTTGTCACAATCTCTGGGACCTTTTTGGATGACAACCTGTCATCACATCCAAATCCTTCACTGTGTTCAATCCAACCAGTTTGGGGTTACCCTGCTGATATTGATAAAAGGTTAGGAGAATGTTAGGGGGGGCATTGTTTATAAACAATGAAGGTGTCAACCAATATGTGCTAGCAAAATGAATTATAGTCCACAGGAGGGACTATCAGATGTCCACTAAGGGGCTGATGCAGCTGTGTGCTTATTGACGTGGAAAATTCTGGAAGAGATGTTAGGAAGGGGTAAAATCAAGTGCCAATCAGTGTGTTCAGTATGACCCTCTTAGGTAAATAAAAACAAGTATTTTCCCAGTGATCCTGCTTTGAAAGGGCCCAGCATGAATTGGGTTACAGTGGTTTCCTGTGGTGGAGAAACCCACACTGCTGGCACAAAGGGGCCCACCCTCTCAAGCATGACCACAAAAGAGGAAAGGCTGCCTTCTTGGAGTGAGGCATTTGGGGGCCCATGTTGATGACTAAGGGGAAGGTTGCTTATCTGAAGCACCACTGCATAGCTCTCATGCAACTGGGTGCCTGTGTGGAGTTCCAGGGTCCCTGTGAGCAATAAGACCCTTCATCACACCTGCCAGAGGACTGCCCACCACCCACCTGTAGGTTCCACGTCTGTTTCACATATTCTCGGATGAGGTTTTCCTTCAAGTCCTCAAAGGGGCCAGTCTTGGGCTGCACCCCTGGCGGCCGGTTGAAGGGCTTCTTGAGGAGGCAGATGAGGCCATCCAGCTCCTGGGTGTGGTAGTGGCAGAGCTCCGCTGGACTGCCATGGGCCCGGCCACCTGTGATGGCATAGGTGCCATTCAGCTCCCTCTCGATGGTGTAGTGATGCGCCTTTCTGTCGTGTGCCACTGACAGGGCGAAGCCACCCAGGTAGTTGCGGCTCTGGCGCAGCAGGTAGAGCCCATCGCTCATGCCCCCCTGGACCAGGTAGTCTTCCGCCTCCTCCCGAGTGATGTTGCCAAAGAAGAAGGGCAGGTGGTTGGCGCCGTCACCCATGCCTGTGCCTTTCCTTCAGGTGTCCACCTGGCAAAACAAAGACCAGGCAATGGGCAAGACCCGGATGGCAAGACATTGTTGGAGGACCCACCCTCCAGCTCTGGAGGAAAGTCCTCCAGTCAGCAGGATGCTCTTCCTTCTGGGACTCAGGTCTAGAGCCTGAGTTAACCTGCCCTTTTCCTTTCTGCCCACATAACCATTAGATTTCAATCCACACCCCTATGGACACCTTAATCTTGGACAAAGGAGGCAAGAATATACAATGAATTAAAGACAATCTCCTTAACAAGTGGTGCTGGGAAAACTGGTCAACCACTTGTAAAAGAATGAAACGAGCACACTTTCTAACAC
>SJYV01036620.1:0-34197 GCA_006410875.1 Neotragus pygmaeus
AATTTTGGCCACGCTGCACAGCATGTGGGGTCCTTCGTTCCCTGACCAGGGATTGAACCCAAACCCCCTGCATTGGGAATAAGGAGTCTTAAGCACTGGACCATCAGGGAAGTCTCAGATATGAGCTTTTTTGCATCTGACTGAAAAGGGGAGACACTTACACAGGTGTTCCAAAGCAAGACTGCAGAAAGTTTTCTTAACAGAGATTATGGAAAAGAATCTCAACACCTGAAACAAACCTGCAGATAAGCTTCCTTGCAACTTAAAAAACTCTGATGTTCTTGTGCTGGGTCATGTAGACAACTTGCTAGATAATACAGTTTTGAAGCAAAATCCTGAAATGTGTGAATGCATATGAGGAGAGAGATACAGAGAAAACAGAAGAGAAATTACAGTCGAAACACGACCTCCACGTTAAGGCAGCATCGCAAGGAAAAGTGCTCACAGTCAATTAAAATATACACCTTTCTTCCCAAATTCTCAGTTCCTGGCTCAAAGGAAGTCTTGAATTGTCAATTTGATATTGAAAGCAAGGCCAAAGGATGGGCTCAGACTGAAAAGATGATATGATTCAGCGTTCACACACCCAGTAGTTGAAGAAAAGAGCAGACACAAACCTTCTTCCTTTTCATTCATTTTAGCAGTTGCTATAGTCCTTCGACACACATAAAAAGTCAGAGATATTCTTCCATCAGAGATAGACTCTCAGCTTCTCAAGCATCTAATAAAGTTAAATAGGCATCATAATGGCATAGAAGCTCTCAACTCAAAAAGCTGATACTACATAAGTTTAGTAGGATACTTTCTGGGTTTCCAAGGTGACTCAGTGAGTAAATAATCCACCTGCAATGAAGGAGCTGCTGCTGCTAAGTTGCTTGAGTCGTGTCCGACTCTGTGCGACCCCATAGACGGCAACCCACCAGGCTCCCCCGTCCCTGGGATTCTCCAGGCAAGAACGCTGGAGTGGGTTGCCATTTCCTTCTCCAATGCATGAAAGTGAAAAGTGAAAGTGAAGTCGCTCAATCGCAATGCAGGAGACGTGGGTTCAATTCTTGGGTCAGGAAGACCCCCTGGAGGAGGGCATGGCAACCCACTCCAGTACTCTTGCCTGGAGAGTTCCATGGACAGAGGAGCCTGACGGGTTACAGTCCACGGGGTCGCAAAGAATTAGACATGACTGAGCAGCTTAGCGTGCATGCAGGGTACTTTCTACTCAATCATGTGGAGGAAATGGTGTGAAAAAAGGGTCATTAAGATGTTCTATGAAGCATAGTAATTAAGACAGTGGGGTACTGGTGAAAGAATACACAAGTGCATACATGGAATACAGAACCCAGAAACAGAAGCACCTGAATACAATCCACAGACTTTCCATTAAGGAGCAGAACTCATAAAAAGGAGCAAAGATAGTTTCTTCAGCAAATGAGGCTGGAACAACTAGGCATCAGCATGCAAAAAATATAAAATAAAATAAATGAATCTAGACACAGACTTTACACCCCTCCCAGAAGTTAACTTAAACTTGGGCTACGCTATGGGTCATAGACAGATAGATAGCATCACTGGCTCAATGGACATGAGTCTGAGCAAACTCCAGGAGACGGTGCAGGTCAGGGAAGCCAGGCCGGCTGCAGTCCCTGGGGTCATGCAGAGCCGGACACGACTGAGCAGCTGAGCAACAGCAGCATGGGCGAGAGACCTAAACGTAAACTGCAAAGCTATAAACCTCCTGGAAGATACTACAGGAGAAAGCCCAGGTGACTTCAGGTATTTGACAACTTTTCAAATTCAACACCAAAGGAACTACTCGTGAAAGAAAGAATAAGTAAGTTGGATTTCATTAAAATTTAAAACTTCTGCTCTGTGAAAGACAATGTCAAAAACAGAGAAGATAAGTCGTGGGTGGGGAGAAAATACTTGCAAAAGACACATCTCATCAAGGACTAATTCAAAATATACAAAGATTTCTAAAATTCAACAATAAGAAACAATCCAACTGAAAAATGGACCAAAGACCTTAATAGACACCTCCCCAAAAAAGATATACAAGCTGCAAATATGCATATGAACAAATGTTCCACAGCATATGTCATCAGAGAAATGCAAATTGAAACAGCTGATACCACTATACACCTATTGGAATGACCCGACTCTGAAACGCTGACCACAGCAAATTCTGGCAAAGGTGTGGAGCAACCGGAACCCCCATTCATTGCTGGTGGGAATGCAAAACAGTGCCATCACTTTGGAAGACAGTTTGGCTATTTATTACAAAACTAAATGCATTTGTACCCTGTGATCTAGCAATTGTGTTCCTTAGTATTTATTGAAAGGAGTTTAAGACTTGTGTTGTTGTTGCTAAGTCATGTCTGACTCTTTGCAACCCCCTGGATTGCAACAAGCCATGTTTCCCTGTCTTTTACTATCTCCTGGAGTTTGTTCAAATTCACGTCCATTGAGTTGGTGATGCTATACAACCATCTCATCCTGTTGCCCCTTTCTCCTCTTGCCCTCCATCTTTTCCAGCATCAGCGTCTTTTCTAATGAGTCTGCTCTTCACATCAGGTGGCGAAAGACCTGGAGCTTCAGCTTCAGCATCAGTCCTTCCAGTGAATATTCAGGGTTGATTTCCTTTAGGATGGACTGATTTGATCTCCTTGAAGTCCAAAGGACTCTCAAGAGGCTTCTCCAGCACCACAAGACTTGTGTGCACACAAAAAATATTGTTACACAGATGTTCACAGAAACTTTACTCATAATTGCCAAAACTGGAAGATATCCTTTAGAAGGTGAGTGGATAAATAATATACTGTGGTATATCCAGATAACGGTATATAACTAAGCGCTAAAAGAAATGACACATCAAACCATGAAGAAAAAAAAACATAGAGGAAACTTAAATACGTATTACTAAGTGAAAGAAGCCAGTATGAAAGGTCTGTGTACTGTGCGACTCTCGTGTGGTCTGCGGTAGACAGCTGCATGATCTATCTACTATACGACATTCTGGAAAATTCTAAGCCATGGCGTCTAAGAAGATCAGTAGTTGCCCCAGGGGTTGGACGAGAGGGAGAAGGAGGAGGGGGTGGGCACACTGGAGTGTCAGGGCCGTATAAATACTCGTTATGATTCTGTGGTGATGGATACAGCTCATGGTACACGTTTCCACAGAACATACAACGCCGAGAGGGATCTATGGACTTCGGGTGATCGTGACGGGCCGGTGTAGCTGCATCGGTTGTAACAAGTGTGCCCTCTGGTTGATGACGCTGATTATGGAAGAGCCTGAGTGTGGGTGGCTGGCAGTGGGCCCCGGGAGGGGTACGGTGAGTGTGAGGATGGTGGGGGAAGAGGGAAGGCGTCAGAGCAGGAAGGAAGGAGATAGTGCCCCAATGATGAAGAAAAACAATAATGGCAGGAACCATGATAAAATCTCAATAAATGGAATGTACGAGAAAAATGGTGAGAGAAAGATAACCTCAGCCATTTCAGTGGAAACTTATTCTGTGGAGAATAGAAATACTGCAAACAAGATCCGAGGCGACCGAGGAGATGGGTTACCTCGCCGAGGGTGCATCATTACTCGAGGGGTCCAGGGCTGATGAAAATGGCCAGCTCCCAAGTATTCGCTTCTGCCTCAGGACCTGGATCTGGGGCTTTTCCAGCCTTCCTGTGAGGGGCTCAGCTTCCTTTCCTGCCCAGAAAGTCAGGGCACTCCCTTTATTGTCCCAGCTCACTGCCTGCCTACATNATCTCCTTGAAGTCCAAAGGACTCTCAAGAGGCTTCTCCAGCACCACAAGACTTGTGTGCACACAAAAAATATTGTTACACAGATGTTCACAGAAACTTTACTCATAATTGCCAAAACTGGAAGATATCCTTTAGAAGGTGAGTGGATAAATAATATACTGTGGTATATCCAGATAACGGTATATAACTAAGCGCTAAAAGAAATGACACATCAAACCATGAAGAAAAAAAAACATAGAGGAAACTTAAATACGTATTACTAAGTGAAAGAAGCCAGTATGAAAGGTCTGTGTACTGTGCGACTCTCGTGTGGTCTGCGGTAGACAGCTGCATGATCTATCTACTATACGACATTCTGGAAAATTCTAAGCCATGGCGTCTAAGAAGATCAGTAGTTGCCCCAGGGGTTGGACGAGAGGGAGAAGGAGGAGGGGGTGGGCACACTGGAGTGTCAGGGCCGTATAAATACTCGTTATGATTCTGTGGTGATGGATACAGCTCATGGTACACATTTCCACAGAACATACAACGCCGAGAGGGATCTATGGACTTCGGGTGATCGTGACGGGCCGGTGTAGCTGCATCGGTTGTAACAAGTGTGCCCTCTGGTTGATGACGCTGATTATGGAAGAGCCTGAGTGTGGGTGGCTGGCAGTGGGCCCCGGAAGGGGTACGGTGAGTGTGAGGATGGTGGGGGAAGAGGGAAGGCGTCAGAGCAGGAAGGAAGGAGATAGTGCCCCAATGATGAAGAAAAACAATAATGGCAGGAACCATGATAAAATCTCAATAAATGGAATGTACGAGAAAAATGGTGAGAGAAAGATAACCTCAGCCATTTCAGTGGAAACTTATTCTGTGGAGAATAGAAATACTGCAAACAAGATCCGAGGCGACCGAGGAGATGGGTTACCTCGCCGAGGGTGCATCATTACTCGAGGGGTCCAGGGCTGATGAAAATGGCCAGCTCCCAAGTATTCGCTTCTGCCTCAGGACCTGGATCTGGGGCTTTTCCAGCCTTCCTGTGAGGGGCTCAGCTTCCTTTCCTGCCCAGAAAGTCAGGGCACTCCCTTTATTGTCCCAGCTCACTGCCTGCCTACATTAGCTTGGAACCAGGGAGTTCTGAGCACCACCATGCTCTCACTGCCTTTCAGACCTCACTTAATCAAGCTAAAGGCTCAGAACTTAAATGTGGAAGGAAGCAGAGAACATTCCGGGTCACTGGTAGAATATGACCAAGGTGACCGTTTATGAAGCTAAATGTCAAAAGACTCTACAGGAGAAGCTTAAAAGGAGTGCATCTGTGAGAGAGACAGCCTGGGTACCAGACTCCACTGAGATGATGATTGGAGCAGCTCTGGGCCATGATGGGGTCTTGGCTACAGAGGATGAGACCTGAGCAGACATACATTGTAGAGGAAGGGCTGTCAGAACTTGGTGCCACTGGGTTTGGGGGGTTTCTTCCTTGCTGGGGAGGGAGGAAAGATTGTGTACAATAAGTATTGCAGAGAAAGATTTTCTTGGAACCAACCTCTGACCTAAGTTTAGAAACTGTAGGCAGACCTACTCTGGCCATCAGGAGAAAAGTGCCTGGCCAGGCCTCCTCATACTCTCTCACAGCGTTCCTCACTCAACACAGCACCCTGACAAGCCAGGTTCCTATCACTATGAATGAAATGAAGAGCAGGCGTCACCCAGAAGAGATCAGACTGGGCCACCATGGATCGGGCGTGATTGCTGACAGCTCTAGACCACGGATTAGCAGTCCAGCATATGAGCCCCCAACAGCATATGGACCGGTTTCCAGAATCAGGCCTCACAAAGAGTGCATTCTTCCCCAGTCCCATGCCCAACTGGCATATTAGTGAGCGTGCCCTTTCCCCTGGCAGGCAATGAGCAGCTGGATGGCCCACTGTGGCTCTGGAAGCGGCAAAGAGCAAGTCAGAGATGAGTTCGGCTAATACACTGTCCACCACCAGATCCCAGAAGGGATCACTGTGGGCCTGTCACTATGATGTTGACTTAGTCAGGATGGCTAGAACCACCCGCTCTTCTGAATATTATCTTTGCTGTCAGTGATACCAGTGGACACAGATATTCTAGACCTAACATCCTGGTTGGTCCAAGACTGAGTGGTTTCCTGGATGTGGGACTTTCAGCACAAACACTGCGATCTTTCTGCACAAACCGGAAGAGCTGGTCACCTTAACACATCAAACAGAAAAACTGGAAAAAGGAGTCTACCCTTAAAGTTTTCAATTTTGCTTAAGTTTTCCAACTCACTTCAATTGATTAAACTTAAACATTTACATCTTCCAGCTTTCTGGAAACTAAGATCCAGAGTTAATTCTCGAGCCCACTTGGTCAGAAGAACTACTGAAATAGTGGAATTCTTGGCCCAATGCTTGGGCCTTGTCAGCAATCCTGAGAGAAACAGAGCTTAGTACAGACAAATCAAAGACGGCCAGTCTGAATTAGGAAGAAAACCTGTTTTGTTTTTTTGTCCCACTTTGAGATACGAAGATGTATTAGTTTCAGGTTTACAATTTTCCAGGTTGCTAATGGTGACTACTCAGATTTTTGGAGGGAATTGCTTCAATGAATAAAATGATGTGTTTGGGCAATCCAATTGTTTTTTAGGAACTAGATCATTCTAGAGCTTGAAAACAGAGTGACTGGATATTCAGCCACAGAGGACAGAAGCCACGTGGTGGGGGTCTGTTGACTCTGCAGAGACCGTGGTCCATGGGCAGGCGGCGCCCCGGGAAGGTGCCTTGAGCCCTTTCCCTTTAGACAGCCTGAGAGTGGCTCCAAGGGCTGAGAGGCTGCCCAGGTTACCCTGAATCCCAGAATCAGACCACGGCGGATGCTGCGGACAGCAAACGGCAACAGCCCCGAAGACGCGTGGCCTGCTGATGGCCTGGAGGACTCTATGGTGCTGCTCAGGTACAAAACAACTGTTTTCTAATAAAACAATTCAACCAGTGAGTAGTGTCACAAGCCTGGACTAGCTCCCAAGCTGTCGGACTAGAACCATAATTGGTCCTTGGGGAGGTCCAGCCTCTCCGAGGGAAGGCCCAGTTTTAGACTGAGTCCCGCTCCTGCAGTCCCCACCCCACCAAGCCCCAGCCCATCCCCTAAGTCAGCTCCTCCCTTGGGGAATGAAGAAACGGCTCTGTGCATCTATTTCTAACGTTAGAAACTGAGTCATGCTCTATTTTAAAGAGTCTCACCGTGTCCATCAAAGAAAAGGAAACTGCCTCTGTGAAACCCAAGAGGAGATTGGGAGCATAAACAAGGCCTTACTGCATCAAAGCTTTAGAAAAGCAGAAGCCTCAGGGCTGTCGTGAAGAACTATGCTCAAGCTGATTTATTATTTGGAGCTGTGACTCCCATGCCCCCTCCAGCCATGTGCCCTTCCGACGCCCGCTGGCCGGGGCTCAGACTGCAGCTGAAGGCTGCAGGATGGAAAACAGTCTTAGAGACAGCGGTCTTGTGAAACGAAACCTATCAGGTGACTGCCGATGGCAGACGCTCGCTGTCCTTGGGCAGCAGCGCCGGCATCCTGAGAGCTCGGTAGAGATGCGGACCCTCCGACTCCCAGCTTTGCTGCTGGTCACTCTTAGGGGTGTCAGCACTGGGCAGGAGAGGAGACCGAGGGTCCCACACCAAGTCCACTGCACCATGGACGCCACCCGGCAACAGGGCCACGTCACCGGCTCAGCCGATGGTGGCTACGGCAAAGAGACTTTATCTGCCAAGCAGTCGTTTAGGTGAATGTGTTAGGAAGCCTTGCTTTCACAGAAGCTCCCAACTGTGAAGGCTGTGGCTCAGGATTTACTTAGCAGTACATTTGGTTAATTCAAGTCTTAAGTGCAGGAAGAAATTCTATTTAAACCAGGATGTCAGAGGCGACAGAAAAAGGCAGGGCCAATTCCTTAGACCACAGAAACCCAAGGACGTAATCACCTCTCCATTCCGAGAGCAACACTAGAGCGCAACCTTTGTTTATCCCATTTGTCTCGGAAAAGCACTCTTAATGCGCATTCCCTTTATTGACTGGTAACCAGGGAATTATTTGAAAATGACTCATAATTACTGTTCTGATCTCTATGAGTAACCGGATTTCCGGTCCTTCTTCAATCATCCCCCAAACCTGGTGACATGCTCTCGGACTGGCTCAATCGACCTCATGGTGTGGCTGGACTCCCAGAGCCTCACTGGCCCTGTTACGCCCTCGGATCCTGTGTATCCCCCATCCCTGACCATCCCCAGGTGAGGGAGCTCAGCAGAGCTGCAGAGGAAGAGAGGCTACACGTTCTTAGGAACATATTTACCCTTGCTCTTGTTTAAACTGTGCAAATTCGAGCATCCATCTGCCTTCCTGCCATTTAACCTTGAGAAGAAAATGATTTCAATGAAGTAAAGATATCTACTGTGCATAGTTGCGATGAATTGTTCTCCCATTAAGAAGAGTTACTTTGAACAGTTCATCATAACTGTCTTCTGGCTGTTAGTGGGATATTAATGTCCTCGCCTTTTCTGTAAATTGCAGAACTCAGCGGGCAATTTTCCTGAATGAAAATAAGCAAAATTTCTCTAGGATTTACATCTTTCCCTTCTCTCTGTATATCCGTGTACATCCTTTAGTGTTTTCCTTTAAAAAGAAGAGCCAGAGAAACGCCATAAATAGCCTATTTCAGCCGAAGCAAGAGGTGGGCACGTTGCATCGTGTTTTCCACGATACGCAGCCCACATCCATCTTTCTGAAAAAGGGAGCGCTTCACCTGTTTGAGACACATTTTGCTGCACTTTGAATGATGTGTGTGCTTTTTATGTTTATGAAACTACCATCCAGCGAAAAATAGCAGCCTAATATTTTGATGTGAAGGTCATCGGAAAGTTTTATGGCCTGCAAGCCCAATCCGTTTGGTTGATAGAAAGCTCTTCCTGGGCCCTTCCAGATGCCCCCGCCAGCTCAGCTTCTCAGAGTCTGGCATTTTGGCCCCCTCCGTATATACCTCCTCCCACCAGACTAGTGATCAGCTCATTAAGGCCGTCCTCGTGAATTATATTACAGCATTAAGAAAGGCTTTGGGACGAATGTCTGGTATCAGTGGGTGAGGGGGGTGGGGATCGGGAACAGCAGTGGGTTGGGGGTCACCAACTCCGTCCGCTGCCCCGGAGTATGAGCTAGTACGAGCCTTCCCGGCACACACGGAAAAGTCATGAATGTTTCAGCTGCCGGGAAGTTCGGACTGATGGAAACATGTCTTGGGAGTTGCTGCCTCCTTGGAGCTCCTTGCCTTTGCAGGAACAGAAATCTCCCGAAGGCAACGTTGCACATGCGTGTGTGGCTAGAAGCCTGCCCGCCCGTCATCAGGGAGGGTGGCGGAGGGAAGGGGGCTCACGGGGGACCCTGTGGACACCCAGGCAGGACAGAGCAGGGCGTACACGACTTTTTTGCTGAGGAGACCACACCCTGCTGGTCTGTCTCTCTCTTTAAAAAAAACCCACCTCTGCATTGACAGTTTTCACTACTTGTCTATCTGATTCTTTGGGGTGTTCCAGAGGACAAAACAAGATACCCCCGTTTTCCTTCGACCTTCAGGACACAGAAACCATTGCTGCCCTGAGAAAAAGATGGCCTTTTACGCTTGGCATCTTCGCAGCAGAGCATTAACAGAAACAAAAGGACGCAGACAGCTACTCCAGACCCAATCAGATCCTACAACCACGTCGAAAACCAAATTACAGGGGAGCAAAGTGCAGCGCTACATTTTAAAATGCCAGCTGTATTTTAAAGGGCTCGGGTTTCCATTTTCTCCTTTGTTCAGAATTGTCGGTGATACAAACACAAGGGGACTGTTTTCTTATTCCAGTAATAGCCCGAATTTCAGTCTCAAGTCTTCTATTTACTACATCTGTCAAGGAAAAAAAAAGAAAACACCAAGCTTTTAAATCACATCACAAGCATCTGGCTTTTTTTTTTTTCCTGCTTATAATTATCCTGATGCTGTTCTCTGTTTCTAGCATCCCTAAGCACCATCAGCTGAGCGGCCCAGCCAGCTGAGCGGCCACACACAGGGGCCACTTCAGCCCCTAATGAGAGACAATCAACTGGCAGTTGAAGTATGCAGCTAATTAATTATCATATTTGGCAAAGAACCTTTTGTAGCTAAGCAGATAATAGAGATGATGAATATCACTCCATCTATCGATGTTAAAACTTTTTTTTTTTTTAGCATTAAGTGATGTTTTTCTCAGACAAGGCAACAGCAGAAATTCACATCAGGAGGAAAATGATTTATTTCATCAGTAATGCTCACCCTATCAGATTCATTACCTCTAAGCAAGTATAAATCTATGTTCAGCTGGAGCTAACATTCCCACACAGCTCCTCAAACCTTTTTAGGCAACAGTGGTAATTTTAATCTTGTCTTCACAAAAAGAGCCCAGCACGGCGTGGAGGAATCGCGTCTGCAGATCTGTAGATTTGGAGCAGTCAGTGGCAGGACATCTCACCCGCCAGCCGCCAGCTGCCTTCCCCATTCAAAGGGCACACTCCACACAGGGCTTCTCTAAACAGGACACTTCTTTACTCTTCCTATTTATTTTTCTTTGATACATCATCCATAATGCAAGAACTTATAGATTGATGACAGGAGAAACAAATTTTTAATGTAGGGAGGGATGTGTCTGAATCTTGGGCCAAGAAAGGGGGCATAAAAATAGATCAACATGAGAACTTATTACTTTAGCCACACATTAATTCATCCATATGGTCCTGGGAAGAACTTCATTTTCTGTAAATATCCAAATGATAAAGATACATCCAACTGCATGCTTAAAATACTTTTAATGCAACCTTTTCTAAGAAAATGGTGTGTGTGTGTGTGTGTGTGTGTGTGTGTCTGCGTGACGCTCAGTCATGTTGGACACTTTGTAACCCCATGGACTGTAGCCCACAAAGTTCTTCTGTCTATGGGATTCTCCAGGCAAGAATACTGGAGTGGGTAGCCATTTCCTTCTCCAGGGGATCTTCCTGACCCAGGGGTCAGACTCACATCTCTTGCATCTCCTGCACTGGCAGGCAGATTCTTTACCACTGTGCCACCTGGGAAGTGCAAGAAAATAGATCAGATAATAAAATTATATTAGGATAAATGATAAATAAAATTTAAAAGATAAATAAATAAATAAAATTAAACTAATATTAAAAATAAATAAAGCATAAATAAATAAATAATAAAAGATGATAAACACATTGAGAAACAACCATTCACCCTGCAACAGGCAGTGATGATTCATTTGATTCTCACAATGACGTTAAAGTGGGGGCACTGTTGCCACTTTACAGATGGGACTATTGAGGCCTAAGAAGGCTGTCATTGCCTGAGGTCACAGCGGAACATGGAAGCCTGCCTGGGGCTAGAGATCACAATATATATATTTTTTAACTTTAATGTTGTTGTGGTAAGAACACTTCACATGAGATCTCAACAAATTCCTAAGTGGACATGATGTCAATGTTGACTGTAGGCAGAGTGCAGTGCAAAGGATATTTAGAACTTATCCATCTTGCACAACTGGAATATTATGCCCACTGATTAGCCCTCCCCATTCCCCACACTGCCCCCCTCACCCCCGGCCACCATGCCACTCTTGGGTTTTCTAAATTTATCTGTTTTAAAGACCTCATACAAGTGGAATCAGACATGATTTGCCATTCTGTGACTGGCTTAAACCACTCCGCCTGATGTCCTGAAGGTTCGTCCATGTTGTTGCGTATGGTAGAACTGACTTCTTTTTTATGGCTGCATAATATTCCATAGCACTTCTGGTTGCATCCTCTTGATTCAGTTATCTACTGATGGATGCTGGCGCCGTTTCCAGGCTTTGGCCGCTGTAAGTGATGCTGCAGTGAACACAGGAGTGCAGGCATCACTTCAAGATCCTGATTTCAATTATTTGAAAGAAATATCCATCAATGAGATTGCTGGATTATATGGTAGCTCTAGTTTTAATTTTTTAAGGAGCTCTTATATTGTTTTCCAGGGCTTCCCAGGTGGCGCTGGTGGTAAAGAATCTGCCTGCCAATGGAGGTAGACATGAGACGCAGGTTCCATCCCTGGGTCGGGAAGATCCCCTGGAGGAGGGCACCCAGGGAAGGAGGGCACAGCAACCCAGCTCAGTATTCTTGCCTGGAGAATCCCATGGACAGAGGAGCCTGGCGGGCTGCAGTCTATAGGGCTGCACCGAGTCAGACATGACTCAGGGACTTGGCATGCACACGGCTGTTTTCCATTTTGCATTCCCACCAACAGTACGCAAGGGTTCCGCTTTTCTCCGCCTCCTCGACAATGCTCCTCTTTGTTTTTTTATTTTAGGCAGAAGTCATTCTAACCATTATGCAATGTCCCTGGTGCCAACGGCCTCGGGTCACCCTAGGTGCCCAGCCTGGATGCGCCTCCAACACCTGTAAGTAACGTGGTCCCCAGTGATGTGTGCTGGACATTGGGTCAGACAGACGAGGGCCTGAACAGAAGTTAGACCTTATGAAGGAAAGTGAAAACCGCACAGAGAGTGGCTCGGTCCTCCTCAGAGCCTCCCTTCAGGGTCTGAAGGGCAGAGAGAGGAGCTGGGTGCACTCAGACAGCCGGAGACGCAAGGACAGACCCAAAGAACAGCATCTCCTCTAATGGAGAAACAGCGCAGGCCTCCTCACATCTGCCCCTCCCAGGACCCTGGTGGCCTAGCGCGTAGGCCTGGATGGTTGGGACCGGGTGGCAGCGTGGCTTGGGGTGGGCATTTTCTGTTTGGCTGTTTCTTCGAGCCGACAGGAGGAACAAAGAGAGAAGGGACGCGTCACGTCTCGCCTTTGAGAGCATACCGGGAGAGTGTCAGCGCCCGCCCGCTGTAGGCGCGGTAACCGGGCACCGCCCCCACCTATCAGCGCGCTGGCAGCTGGGGAGATACATTTAGATAAAGCAGCCGCAATCGCTGATAACAAGCCCCTCAAATGTCAGGAGGCACAAAGGCCGCCATTGATTGCCCCGCGCAGCCCGGCCCCCCTTTCTGCAGCACTCCAGCGCTCTTTCCTCTCCTCTTTCACACAGTGGTGTCTCTGGCGGGACTGATCCGCCTGCGGAAAAGGCCATCGTGCCTGTACACGTATTGTGTCATTTGCTAAATGGAGTTGATCAACATCTTTCCAATTCCCGGGCTGTGCTCTGCCCCTCGGAGGGCGGCAGGTTTCTCTCCCAGCCAGGCCCGGGGCTGCGCAGCTCCCACCTCCCGCCCCAGCCCAGCAGCCCGTTTGCAGGCACAGAGGCCCGGGGCTGGACAAACCTCAGACAGCGGCGGGCAGGGGCCTGGAGCCCAGCCCAGCCTGAGCAGACTGGACGCAAGCCCGGGGCGGCTGCTGCAGCCCGGGGACGTCAGGTGTCGGGGAGATGCTCGGGGCTAATAAACTGTTCTCCCTTCCCACTGAGCAGAGTGTCTTTCCTGGGCAAGGAACTACCTTTCAAGTCCCTTTGAAGCCCCATGAAAGGATTCGGAGGAGGGAAGGAGTGGGCGTGATTACCAACAGCAGCTCTAGCCCTGGTGCATGACCCCGTCCAGCCCTGCCTCCTCTCCTCCCTGCTGGCCTGGACACCCACCATCGCAGTCGCCCTTGGATTTGCCCAACATGTTGATGACTGTGCAGATGCAAATACCCCGAGAAGGGGCTGTGAGGGAGAGAACAGCAAGTTCAACAGCCGTAGGTTTTGCTTATTTTAATTTTTGGCCCTGTCCTTTCGAGTATCCTACGTAGCACACTGCGTTCGCTTGGAGTCATTCCAGATCTGTTTAGTGGAAACTCACGCCTTGCCTGTCGAATGTTTGCTCACCCTCTGCTGGTTTTTATTGGCGCCCACCGAACTTAACATGTATTCCAGCGACGTAAGTGCCTCTGAGGGGGATCAATTCTAACATGCATTATTATTTTGCCTTTAATAGCTACGGGTAAATAATAGAACTCGACCTCTCTTCTGGCCCACTGTGCTTTAAATAGTTGCTTTGGAGCAAAGACAAGAATTAGACATCAAGAAGATTCCAATAGTAAGAGGGGTGTACTCTAAAAAGACAAAAAGAGCAATGTACCAAGTGAATCAGCATTTAAAAGATTCAAAGATAGCCCCCAGAGATGAACACATCCTGATACTCAAGACCTATGAATATGTCCAACTACTGGGCAGAGAAGAATTAAGATGGTAAATGAAATAAGGTATCTAATCAGGTGGCCTTAAAGTGAGGAGCTAATTGTGGATGATCCAGGCTTATCAAATTAATCAGAGTCCTTCCACATGGGAGACAGAGGTTGAAGGCTAGGCTGTAGCCATGGGATATGACGGTGGTAGGATCCTCCTGCTGGTGCTGGCTTTGAAGATGAAAGAAGTCTCCAGACCAAGGAGCAGGAGCACCCACAGAAGCTGAAGAAGGAAAGGGACCAGATTCTGCCAGAGTCTCCGGAAGGAAGCACCCCAGACCACATCTTGACTTCAGCCCTGTGAAACCCATGTTGGATTTCCAGCTCAGGGGACTGGAGGATAACACGTTTGCTTGAAGTGATTTATTGAAGCATCAATAAGAAACTAGCACAAAAGGAAAAGAAGAGCTCCTATTTACTGAGCAAGTATGTGCGTGCTAGGTCACTTCAATCATCTCCAACCCTTTGCGACCCCATGGACTGTAGCCCACCAGGCTCCTCTGTCCGTGGGATTCTCCAAACAAGAATACTAGAGTAGGTTGCCATTTCCTTCTCAAGGGGATCCTCCCGACCCAGGGATCAAACCCACATCTCTTAAGTCTCCTGCATTGGCAGGCGGGTTCTTTACCACTAGCACCACATGGGAAGCCCTTATCAAGCAGGTAGGAGGTGCCAAACCCTGGGCTAAGCATTTTACTTGCATTACCTCCCTCACTCCTCGGGGTCCTCCTAGGACATGAGTCCCATTGTGGTTCCCATCAGAAGAGCAAACTGGAGTTTAAAAGGTTATAAAGCTGAATTCAAAGCTCCAGCTCCCATCCACTACTGCTTATCCATGAAGATCCCTCCACGCTTCTGCTCTGTAGTTATTGATGCTAAGTCATGCCCGATTCTTTTGTGATCCCATGGACTGTAGCCCGCTAGGCTCCTCTGTTCATGGGATTTCCCAGGCAAGAATACTGGAGTGGGCTGCCATTTCCTTCTCGAGGGAATTGTCCCAACCCAGGATCAAATCCACATCCCCTGCATTGGCAGGCAGGTTCCTTATCACTGAGCCACCAGGGAAGTCCCATATCTGCTCTGTGTGTGGGTGGGTGTGTGTGTGTGTGTGTGTGTGTGTGCTAGTTGCTCAGTTGTGTCCAACTCTTTGCCACCCCACAGACTGTAGCCCGCCAGGCTCCTCTGTCCGTGGGGATTCTCCAGGCAAGAATACTGGAGTAGGTTGCCATGCCCTTCTCCAGGGGATCTTCGTGACCCAGGGATTGAACCCAGATCTTCATTGCAGGAAGATTCTTCACCATCTAAGTCACCAGGGAAACTAGAGTATAAAGTATTTATTCCAGTA
Organism: Neotragus pygmaeus; assembly: GCA_006410875.1. Lineage (NCBI taxonomy): Eukaryota > Metazoa > Chordata > Mammalia > Artiodactyla > Bovidae > Neotragus > Neotragus pygmaeus. Next base: position 15,346 of record SJYV01036620.1, read on the forward strand.
GTCGAATTATGGCACACACTGAACCAAAGCCATCAATCATTGTTGAGAGATTCAATTTATACAAATGAAATCAGGAACCTAGTGACCATGTCTCTGAGTCATTGAAAAACCATGTCAGTTGTCTCAGCCATGCAATATTGGAGATTTCCTAGATGAGTTTGTGGAATTGCCTTGCATGCAGCATTCACAGTGAATTCCTCCAACAATACCTTCAGACTGAACCAAATTTGACATTTATAATGGCCCAAGAAAAGCATCTCCCTCATGGTATCACATCACTGCATGCCACAGAAATCAAAAGTGTCACTTCTAATAGAAATAATGGCTCCAACATGATGTCAGGTGACTCCTTCAGAGGGTCAATGGAGCAAAGTGAAGAAGCCTCAATGGAGGCTATGGACGGTCAAACATAGGCGGTTTGCTCATTCAAGGAGAAGGCAGATTCTGCGAGAAGAAGCAACTTTTCAAGAATGTATACTTTTCCAAATCCTTTGGGGGAAAAAAAAATCCAAGCACGTGTCATTAGAATATCTTGATTCTTTAACAATAATGAAACAAAAGAATGATGCTATACTGTATCACACAGTCAGCTGTCCAAAAAGATGTGTGTTCCTCTTCCAAATTGTAGCACTGCAAGAAAAAGAATTTTCCAGGTCCTCTTACATTTAGATGGGACCATGATACTAGCTGTTAGAGCTTTCTTGGTGACTCAGCAGTAAAGAATCCACCTGCAGTGAAGGAGATGCAAGTTCAACACCTAAGTCAGAAAGATTCCCTGGAGGAGAAAATAGCAACCCACTCCAGTATTCTTGCCTGGAGAATCCCATGGACAGAGAAGCCTGGTGGGCTACAGTCCATGGGGTCGCAAAGAGTCAGACATGGCTGAGCAACTAAACCACCTCCATCATGATATTACCTCTTACCAACAGAGATTATCAACAGAAGTCATCTTGCCTTTTCTGTGCAAAGTATAGAACAGTGTTATTTGCTCAGTCGTGTCTGACTGTTTGCGACCCCATGGACTTGTAGCCCACCAGGCTTCTCTGTCCACCGGATTCTTCAGGCAGGAATACTGGAGTGGGTACCCATTTCCTGCTTCAGGGGATCTTCCCAACCCAGGAATCGAACCTAGTCTCCTGCATTCAGGGCAGATTCTTTACCATCTGAGCCGCCAGGGAAGCCCTTTCTGGGCTGAATTAGGAGGCCAGTGTGTTCTCACTACTACTTTATCCACTCTCCCCAGCGAACATGGAGCCACACGAGGGAAGGGGCTTGGGCCCCTGAATCACTGTGTGGAAGACCGTCTGCTGAACACAATGTTGGATGATTATATAAGCAACGAATTCGGTTGTGTTTAAGTCCCTGGAATTTCAGGGTCTGTCTTGTTAAACCTGTTACAGCTAGCTGGTAGCATTATCATAATCAAAACATACATTCAAAAGGTCAAGGGGAGCATGTCTCATGGCTTTTGGCAGCAATACTGATAAGGACCTGGGAGGGCAACGTGGGGTCATTTCCCTGGGTGGTCTGTGGCAATAAAGAACCCTTCACACTAGCTTCTCACAAGGCATTTTGCCAGAGTTATTAAGGCCACCAGTCTTTAAAGCTCAGAGGTGTGTGTGTTGGCGTGGAATTGACTCTGACGTAGAAAAGACTCTGAAGGCTGAAGTGTACTGTATGCCTCACCCTAAGAATCTGTGTTGATTCTGCCGGACCTTTTCGGGGAAAGAGTTTCTTGTGTATAGAAAATACTTTCTAAAAATGGTTCCAAAAGCTTCCAAGTTCAACTCAGAAATATGCCACAAGAAAGCATAGGGAATTTTTTTTTGTAAGAAAATATAGCTCTGTATGTACTACTTGCAACATATAAAAATAATTTTTCAGTGGAACTTCATAGACATCAGCTGAGCTTTAGAATGCTGTTGGGGGCGGGGAGGTTGTTTGGGGTATTTCCACTGCCGCAAAATTCCTCCAAGCAAGTAATGAGGCTTGAAAGGAGCAGAGAGAATGAAAACAGAGGAAGCATCTTGCTGAACGGCTTCGAGCTTCCCCCCATGGCTCAGCGGGAAAGAATCTGCTTGCAGTGCAGGAGACATGGGTTCAATCCCTGGGTCGGGAAGATCCCCTGGAGGAGGAATGGCAACTCACTCACTCCAGTGTTCTTGCCTGGGGTTGCAAAGTCCTACAGTCCATGGGGTTGCAAAGTTGGATGCCACTGAGCAACAGCATGCACACAGGAAGCGCCTTGTTGAAGGGCTTTGAGCGCAGGCTGTGAAATGTCTACCATGGACCAGAAGGAGTGAGGGAGCCTCAGCTTTCCCTCACTTGGAACCTCGTTTGCGTCTCACAGGCCCCAGGAGGCTTCTGGCTCTCCTTGCTGCAGTGGATAAGCAGGGAGCCGCGCCTGCCCCAGTCTTACCCCTGAGGTTCCCAAGGACAACCAGCGGAGTGGAAGAGCTGGGAAGCTCTCTCATAAGGAACTCCATCCCGTGGACAATCCCAGCTCCCCCATTCCTGCTCCACACTCTCCTCGGAGGTTTTCCCCACTCCCCTCTTGACTCCTTGGACCGGCAATCACAGATAACTTGTTACCAGGAGGTTATGATTACTGTGCTTCCATATCGCTGTTATAATAACCTATTACTCTCAGGGTGATTTGTATGAAATTGACATTTTCGTAGATCACAGAGAAGCAAATATTACCAAGTTCATGTGATTCAACTGACTGTAATGCAAGATATTTACAAACTAAGAAGGCCAATGAAACCGCAGTGCTGGCCTAGTTCTGGCCCCTGAAGTCCCCGCCACATCCCGGCTCCATGCTGCCTGCCGTCCAGCTGTTTCTGCCTCCATCGCTGAGCCCTTATCCCTCCTAAGAGCAGACATCGGAACAGCAAGTAGCATCACATTCTGAAGAGGATGCAAAATATATACTGCATATTTTATAAAACAAATCATTCTCTTGAAAACCAACAGACTCTCACTATAAAAATAGAAAATAAATAAAACATAGTCTTGATGTGTCCAAGAAATGGTGTGAAAGGGAAAATCACTCAGTCATATCTGACTCTTTGCAACCCTTTGGACTATACAGTCCATGGAATTCTCCAGGCCAGAATACTGGAGTGGGTAGCCTTTCCCTTCTCCAGAGGATCTTCCCAATCCAGGGATTTCAAACCCAGGTCTCCCGCATTGCAGGCAGATTCCTTACCGGCTGAGTCGCAAGAGAAGCCCAGGAAAACCGGAGTGGGTAGCCTGTCCCTGCTCCAGCAGGTAGGCGGCGTTCGAGGCACTGACCATGCCAGACACTCGCCCAGCCTCCTGGCTCCTCCTGCAGAACCAAAGGCCAATTTCTTGTTACCTCAGCGACCTGCTTTTCCCAGCACTACGTGTATTCCTGACAGGCTCCCAGTCCTGATGAACAGACATTAATTACAATTCTTTCTCTGACTCTTAAAATATTAAACCTGATTACTGTTGGGCATATGCTCCACCTGAAACATAACTGTTAAAGATATGCATTGTACATACATCCCCACCTCAGTAAGTGACACATTTTTTTGCTCATCAAGCTCAGCTTGCCTTGTCTCAATATCACTTTGTCCAGTTTTTTAAATCCTTTAAAGTCAAGTGGTGAACATTATCAGTGGAGAATCTTAGGAAACGAGATGAAGAGCTCAGAAAGCATCTGCTGTCGGCAGTATGAACTGGGGACAAACCCACCAGTTCACGTTGAGAATGCCAGAGCCTATTCCTCCACCTCCTGAACAAGCCTCATGCGAGTCTGAATCCCTAAATCCGTAGATTAAGGGGGAAAGCCCCGATCTTCTCACCGGCAACTCCTAGGTTTTAGAAGGAAACGATCCAACGTACTTTGAAAAGAATGTCCTCTTTGAGGAAAATCCTTTTGGTGATTATTTTTAATAATGATAGCCCATTGATCTGTCTGCATTTGACGTTGGCACATTAGGAGGGAGAGGGGGGTGGCGCTTGTATCTCCATCAGTGGAGTCTTGAAACCCACCCAGTCCCCTGAGCACCGCCTGTTGAATTCCCTCAGCGGTCAGCCTCCCCATCGAGCCACAAAGCCTGTGCAAGTCTGAGCAATCTGCTGGCAGCCCTCCTGCACTCCGGTCTGTACACCCTCCCAGGAAGCAGTGTCAGGCAGTTTAAGGAAAAGAGCATCATTCTGGATGACTAGACAGCCCTACCTCCCGGGGTGAGTGTCGGACTGAGGATGCTCCCTGTAGACAGCAGGGACTGGGCCCTGGGAAAGATGTTGATGTAGAACCAGGTAGACCAACAGGTTCACTTCCAGGCAGCTTTGCCCTTGCCGTGGGAGAGGGGGGGCAGCCAGGGGAAGGAGAGAAGTATCAGTCAGTTGCGCTGTGTGCTCAGTCACGTCTCTTTGTAAACCCTCTGGACTGTAGCCGCCGGGTTCCTCTGTCCATGGGATCTTTCAGGCAAGAATACTGGAGTGGGTTGCCATTTCCTCCTCCAGATTAGTCACAATCGGTATTTATCACTAAAAGAAAAAAACAAAAAGCCACAAAACTATGGGTCTTCTTACTCAAAGAAAACTAGGAATTCGTATTTGGTGGATATTCTTGCCTGGAGAATCCCCGTGGACAGAGGATCCTGGCAGGTTACAGTCCAACCGGCTACAAATAGCTGGACACAACTGAGCGACTGCGCACGCATGCGCACAGGAGCAGGTTTTTATGCAGAGGCTGCCGATGGTCATCTGAAAAGACCCCTCCGGTCCACGGCCACCCGCTCCCCGCTGTTGGTCCCAGCCTCAATAAGCCTCAACCAGGGACGTGGTTTGGACCAATCTTAGCCTCTGAAGTCAGTTAAGGGAGGTCCTGTCAAAGAGAGAATATGCCTCTTTTCAAAGAGAGTTGCAGAAACGAATGCAACATTGTAAATCAATTACATTCCAATAAAAAATAAAAAGAAGAGAGAAACGGGCTTGTCTGGGGTTTGCTCACCCATGAGGAATGTCTTCATTTCAGACAGGAAATGCCCTGCTCTGAAGGGATTTCTGTGTCTCTGGAGGCCCAGCTCCCAGAGACATTCCTTAGGCTCCCCCGCTCCTGAGCGGGAACTCAGAAGTGGTCACGGTGATGCGGCTGTGACCTCAGCCGTGGGCTCCAGGCCGCACGCTGGAGGACCGGGAAGCTTGCACGGAGAAGGCCACGCTGTGGGCGGAGGTGCAGGAGGCCACAGCCCTCACCTCCGCTCACACACCCGCTCACGGCAGGCGGGCCTCTCTGCAGCTGGTCACAATCTTACATCCGGGACTCTCTCCGGTTCCATCAGGGAGCCTCTCAAGTGAGCCAGGCAATGAAGGCGCACTTCGCAGCCCGACCCGCCACGCACGAGCCTGGTGCTCTTGAAAAATGTATCGGAAGTGGCTGAGCCTTGTTCAGCCTAGGAAGGGGGCTTCTCAGGTGGTGCCCTGGTAAAGAATCTGCCTGCCAATGTAGGAGATGCCAGAGGAGCAGATTCGATCCCGAGGTAGGGAAGATGCCCTGGAGGAAGAAATGGCAACCGATTCCAGTATTCTTGCCTGGGAAATCACATGGACAGAGGAGCCTGGCGGAGTACAGTCCCTGGGGGTCTCAAAGAGTGGGATACCACTTAGCTACTAGACAACAACATCCTGCAGAAAAACACCTCAAAATCCAGCTCTACTACTTATAAACTAAGCGATTTGGGCAAATTATTTACCTTCATTGAATACTTTCTTATCTAGAAGATGGAGCTAATGATAGAATTACAATTCTCACCTTACAGAATTCTTCTGTGAACTGAGAAAACTTAGGTAAAATACTTAGCATAATAGGCATCCATTAAATGTTAGACAGGATTCGTGTGTTCAATATTTGCCTGTTCATTTATTCAGCTCAAAAGGTATGGGAATTAATAAGAAAAGGCATGCCAAATGCCTAGCTAAGTGTCTCTGACACTGTAGGCACTAAACGCAATTTATTTCTCTTCTCCTTTTCACAATTAGAGAACTAAGATCCAGAGGTTCCAGGTCCATTCCAGCTTATTTAATGTTGCTGCTAAGCCATCTCTATATCTCGCAAGTCCCCCGCAGGAAGAAACGGAAAGTGAGAAAGGTACAGAGAGAAACCTGAGAACCCTGTATCTGCTTTAATTGATTTACTTCAGGTCAAATTCAAGGAGCAGGGACGTAAGTGGAAGTCCATTTAGCCGACTTGAAAGCTCCGTTACTGACCTCGGAGGACTGGGAGGTCTTTGAACCCATTTGAGTCTTTAAGTCTTTGGCCAGAAGGAAAAATTTCTCAGCTGCTTTTTCATGCCTTCGAAATGAATTAATTTCCTAAATGGAAAATTGAAGTAATTAGGTTATAGACTGAGTGACATTTACTAAGGTGAAAGGCAGAGAAATTTTTATATCCTTTATTAAACAGTTAGTTGTATTAAGCAATATGGAACAATTACTTTTATTCCCCTAAATGTGATTATTCTTTTCATGCCAAGGTACGCTCAGATTCACAAGAATCCAGCAGACCGTGACGATTCAAAAAATGCACCGTGCCACACTATCAGCCTTGTTCCCAAGACCAGCAGCTCACTGGGCAGGTGGGCAGAGGGGCTTGAAGAGACACATACAACGAGGTTCTCGAGATGGTGCTCAGCTTTCTTCCCGCACTTGGATATATCCTTCTCATGAATGTTGCACTCTATCCCACCAACCCGCCCAGCCAGGAAATTTACTCAAAACTACTATTAATAGCATCTTCTATGGGTCAGAGGCTTCCCTGATAGCTTAGTTGGTAAAGAATCTGCCTGCGGTGCAGGAGACCAGGGTTCCATCCATGGGTCAGGAAGATCCCCTGGAGAAGGAATTGGCAACCCACTCCAGTATTCTTGCCTGGAGAATCCCACGGACAGGGGAACCTGGCAGGTTACAGTCCCTGGGGCCTCAAAAAGTCAGACATGACTGAGTACCCAACATGCACGTCCTCAACCACTATATTCCAGACACTGTTCTAAGGTCTACAGCTGTGAGAATAACAGACAGGTCCTCTCATCTCCATGGGATTTGCATTCTAGAAGGGGAAGTCAGACAGAAAACGAAATAAGTAGAATCCATAGTAAGTTAGAAGGCCACTTGGGTGGAGAAAAGGGACAGTCCTAAGAGGTGCTGATAGGCCATCGAGGGAGGTGAGGTAGCTGGACACACAGCTGGCTGTGGAAGAACATTCTAGCAGAGGGAATCGCCGTGTGCAAAGGCCTGACATGGCTGGGGTTCCAGGACCCCCAGCAGCAGCACCTCCCATGACCAGTTCGGGGGTGGGCAGGTAACCAGGGGTCTGAGAGCTGGAGAAGGGCAGTCATTGGGAAGATTTTGCCTTTCCTTCTGAGTGAGACAATGAGCCTCTAAGAGATTATGAGCAGGGGCATTCCCATCAAGGAAACACACAAATATCCATAAAACAGTTACGCGTTGTTTCTCCAATGAGCCTCCCCTCCTACCTCCATCTCCCAAATGACAAATGACACCTTTGTCTTAGAGGCAGAGTTTCCGACCTCTGACCTTCACTGCTTTGGGATCTTGACAATGCAAAGAGGGAATAGGGCAAGCATCTGGCACAGGCTTAGACTGAGTTATAGAATACTGACTGATTCAGAGCCCAGAGAAAAGTTCCTGCATCTTCCGATCCAAAACAGTAACTTGAACAGGTCTCTGCATCTCTCTGACGCTCAGTGAGTGAGTGTGAAGATTACATGAGGTAATGCACTTGAAACGTTTGACATAAACCTAGTGGCTACTTTTATGAAAGGCGTGACTTCTTATTTCTGAGCCCACCTGCATCTCTAGTTCTGTGTTCTGGCCCCTTCTTCTTACCTGCTGAAGGTGCCTTGGCTCCACCCTGCAAACCCCCTTGCCCCAGTCCCACTTCCTTGCCTGGTTCTGTTTAGAGCCACCGACATCCCCAAAGCATTCCAACAGCTCCCTTTCAATCGGCAATTCTCACTGGGTAGTGATACTAACTTTCAGTGAACAGAGCCTGGGCATACTGCTAACCATCCCACATTGCACAGGACAGACCCACAGAGGCAACGATCTGGCCTCAGAAGGTAACCATGCTGCCACTGGGAAATCTTACAACGGAGAATACAGATGTAGTATCTCTCTTACATGTGTGTGCATATGCCCCTGAGACAGATGGTAAAGAATCCGCCTACAGTGCAGGATACCCAGATTTGACCCCTGGGTTGGGGAGATCTCCTGGAAGAGGGCATGGCAACCCGCTCCAGTATCTTGCCTGGAGAATCCCATGGACAGAGGAGCCTGGAGGACTACAGTCCACGGGGTCGCAGAGAGTCGGACACAACTGAGCGACTAAACCCCACTATACAGGTAACCCAGAAAGTCACATTTGTCCCTCACTGTGCCGACACGAAAGGCTAGATTTGCCCTCGATTCTCAGCAGGAGACGCATGTGACTGTGAATTTGGTGCTGTGTGCTGCGCTTAGTCACTCAGTCATGTTTGACTCTTTGCGACCCCATGAACTGAAGCCCGCCAGGTTCCTCTGTCCAGGCAAGAATATTGGAGTGGGTCGCCATGCCCTCTCCAGGGGATCATCCCAGCCCAGGAATCAAACCTAGGTTTCCTGCATTGCAGGTGGAATCTTTACCATCTGAGCCTCCAGGGAAGCCCAAGAACACTGGAGTGGGTAGCCTATCCATTCTCCAGGGGATCTTCTGGACCCAGGAATCAAACCGAGGTATCCTGCATTGCAGGCAGACTCTTTACAAAGTCCTATTTTCTGTGATGGGCTAGAAATGGGAAATGCCTCCTTGGGAAGGAGCTCAACACACATGAGCTGCGCTGGGGTCTCTGTGGTCAGGCCTCTTACTCCCACCTCCAAGGAAGGCAAGACTTTCGAGTCCTTTCCGAGCTCTGCAAGCACCCCAGGGCGTCCCATGCGAGAACTGCCTGAACTGCCTTCTGCTCCTGTATCAGCGCCTCCCGTCTTCACAGCCACATGCCCCCTAGTCAGCCCCCATCACCGAGGGGTGCATTTATTTAGCTCTCTTATGCGCCAACCTGCCCATTCTCTCCAGTCTGATGGTGCTCCTAGGAGAGAGAATTATTTCTCCAAAGGTGAAAATTTAAGTGGAGGAGCCTGGTGCACTGCAGTCCATGGGGTCATGAAGAGTTGGACACAACTCAGTGACTTCACTTTCACTTTTCACTTTTGTGCACTGGCGAAGGAAATGGCAACCCACTCCAGGGGGTTCTCCAGGCAAGAGTACTGGAGTGGGGTGCCGTTGGGCTGGACAGCTGGTCCTAAGTATATCCTTGAAAAAAGCAGCATAGATTAGAAACAGGGAGCCTGGTGGGCTGCCGTCTATGGGGTCGCACAGAGTCGGACATGACTGAAGTGACTTAGCAGCAGCAGCAGCTGTCCAGCCCAGCCTCTGAGACTTGTGAGGCAAAAGATGACTTGGCAGCAAGGTGTTCAAGTTCGAGCAAAGTCATGGTCGGCCGTGGGAAAGCCTGTTTCCAGGAGAGCGTTGCCCCCAGGATAGCGTTTCATAAAAAAGTCAGAGCAGGTCCTCCCCCTCTCCTCACAGCCCAGCTGTCCACTCCAGCCGCCCTGGGAGCCCCAAGATGCAGCCTTCCCCATCTCTTCGCCTTCCGCGCTCCTGCCTGCAGGCGTTCCCTGCCTCGACCCTCCAAGCCAGAGGAGTAGTTGGAGCTGCTGGCAGGCCTTGACATTTAGACACAGCGCAAACAGCCTGCAGTGACGTCACCAGCCACAGCAGTCCAGAGGTCTCAGCTACCAGCCGCCAGATGCATCAGGAGACTGGAAATACTACAGCCCTTGGAGATGCATGCAGAGACCAGCAGGGCCAACTCGGGGTTGCCGAATTAAGAAAAAGAGAGGCGGGAGGACTGTTTCCAGAGAGTTTTGAGCTGAGAAGAAAGGGTGGCCATGATTTTAGAGGGAGTCGCCACCCAGGGCTCTCACATCTAAGTGGCAGTGGACTCTAGCGACCTCACCCACCACCTCCCAACCTCACTCCAGTTCAGAGTCTATAAAGCTCTAACTAGTGCCAAGGTCTGGATATTTTTCTTAAAATCAAGAACTAGGTCACAGCCTGTTTCATGAAGTGTTATATTTTTATAAGCCCTAAAATACTCCAATACTTTGTCCACCTGATGCAAAGAACTGACACATTTGAAAAGACCCTGATGTTGGGAAAGATTGAAGGTGGGAGGAGAAGGAGATGCCAGAGGATGAGATGGTTGGATGGCATCACTGACTCAATGGACATGAGTTTGAGTAAAGTCCAGGAGTTGGTGATGGACAGGGAAGCCTGGCGTGCTGCAGTCCATGGGGTGGCAGAGTCAGACACGACTGAGCGACTGAACTGAACTGACCTGAAAATACTATGCCATCCTTTGATAACAAGAATGGGCTCAATTAAGCATGTAGTCCTAGAGAAACCTTCTCTGTATATGAGGCTCTGCTGAGGGCTGCGAGAGGACCAGGTTTAAGAAACACATCATTCGTGCCATTAAGATGCTTAAGTTCTCTTGGAGTAATTGGACACAGACATGAGTAACCATGAAATATGGAGCAAAGGGTAAGTGTTGTTGAGAAGCCTAAGATGCTGCAAGGATTCAGAGAATGGGGAGACCTCATCAGGTTAAGGACTGAGAAAGGCCTTGAAGGGTAGAAGTTTAGGAGTTATCTCAAAAACAGAACAGATTCGCCATCTTCAGCCTTGAGTAACCTCTTAAATAAGGCACGGTCACAAGAAAATGCAGGTATAATGGGAATGTATCCGCCAAGTCATGGGTTACGTTAACATTTGTCACGGACCTGTTACATGCCAGGCACTGCTCCAGACATCGGAAGCAGAGGCATGATGGGAGCAGGCACTCCTGGAGCTTTAGAGACAAGTCAACATCCATCAATTTAAAAACGTCACAATCAAAACAGGGCAACCGGAGAGAGCGTGACGTTCAGATGAGATCTGCCTATTGCGAAGCTGGCTGCGGGAAGGAAGGACTCTTGGTAGAAGAAAGAGCTGGAGCCAGGCCCCAAGCTGGGCATGGCCTGTCTGTCTGCAGAAGGGCAGCGTGGCTGGAACAGAGACAGAATGGGGGAGGGGCTCCCGGAGGACAGAGATGATGCGTGGTGCCACGACTAGGGTGGCAGCGGGGACTCCGGAAAAGGCGGGGCGTGGGGGAGAGCTGTTAAGGGCACGTTCAGGTGAAGCACTGTTGGGATCAGAGAGACGAGAGGTAAACGGTTAAGGGGGTTCACTGAGTTCAAATTGGTAGCATTTGCTGATGGCGGTGGGTTTGAGCACTGAAGGGAAAAGAGTGAAAGAGAACACCAAGACTTTTACCATAAGGAACTACGCCGGTGTGAGGCTAAATTTAAGGGGAACATTCTACTTTGTCCAACTTAAGTTTCAGATTATCGTATTTATAGTGATGAGATACCAAGAAGAAATACACACAGAAACACACACAAAAGTTGTTTTGAAAGAGAAACAGAAAAATAAGGCAGTAACTGGAAGCGGACGTAAACTTTTTTAGTCTTAAGACCAGAAATACTGGAATATTCTGACATAATCTTCTCTACCCAAATACAGTGGGGAAGCCAGAAATATATGCCACAATTCATAGCCATTTCTGATACAACAAGGACATAGAACAATTATCTGTAATAAACCCAAGAAATGCAAATTAAAAGAAGAATGAGATAATATTTTTCACCCAACAGAGTAGAAAAAGCAAAAAATATAAATAACACCCAGGGTTGATACAGATGTGGGGAAATGAGCTTGCTCATGCACTTTTGGAAGAACCCTAAATTAGTATACAATGTTTTTTGGAGTCAGTTTGGAGACAGCTATCAAAAGCAGTTAGAGCAAACGACTCCATGTGAAATTTATCCTGCAGAATCAAAAATGAACGTATAGGGAATTCCCAGGTGGTCCACACTGCCAGGGCCCAGGTTCAATCCCTGGTCAGCGAATAAAGACACCACAAGCCCTGTGGTATGGTCCAAAAACAAAAAAAAAGAATTAGAATGGTGCCATTGTCTCCTTTCTGATGAGGGAGTGATGCAGACAGTCATTTTACATCCACGTAAAGAAACATTGTCTCAACACACTGCTGTGAAAAGATATCTTTATTTTAAATGAAAAAAAAAAAAGACAAAACACATGATAGTGTACCCATGTGATTCTAATTGTATCCCAAATATTTACATTTGCCTGTGCACATGTACACGGTTATAAATGTGAGCAAGAATTAGAAAAGATGACTCGCTAAAGCTGTCACTGCAAATCAACAAGGAGAAAGGGGTCTTCCTTCTCACTTCCTATATTTCAGTGAGATTGAATTTATATAACGAGGAAGATCACCTTTGGAGTCTAACATTAGAAATCAAAGAGAAATATTAGAAGTTTAGACAAGACGAAACACAGAGTAGGACTCGGAGCCCTACACAAGCGCCTTCGCAGTCCTGGCGAGGCTGTGCGGCCATCCCGCTGCGACGGTGAGGCGAGAGCTTGGCACGTCCCTGGAGGGTGCCCTTGGCAAAAGTGCAGGCGTCTTTGAAGGATTTATATACTTAGATGCGCTAAATACACTTCAAGGAATCTATCCTAAGGGACCAGTCAGATACACAAAGATGTATAAAATAGGATGCTCGTTGCCACTTTAGCTATAATAGTGAGACACTTAAAGAAATATTATTTGATATCAGATCAATCATTTTGTAAATCAAATTCAAATAGACAATGGACTATAAGGCAGCATCCAAAATCACATTTTAAAGAGTACTGAATGATACGGAGAAATGTTTACTATATATGCTAAAGATTAAAGTAAAAAAAAAGACACACTTTCCCTCAAACTGCATAATCTCTGTTTCACACACGTGTGGCTAAACTGGGAAAGAATCCGCCTCCAATGCAGAAGACCTGGGTTCAATCCGTGGGTTGGAAAGATCCCCTGGAGGAGGGTAAGGCTACCCACTCCAGTATGCTGGCCTGGAGAATTCCATGGACTGTGTAGTCCATGGGGTCACAAAGAGTCGGACATGACCAAGCGACTTTCACTTTACACACACTTAATGTACATACAGCCATTGACAGTGTTGGTTTCATTTGTTTAGTTTATTCTGTTTATAGTTCCATTTTTTCCTAAATGTTCTTCAGTGAAGATTCATTCCTTTATAATCAGGATGATTTTTTGGTTTGTTTTTTACATGGTTGTTGGAGTACAGTTGATTTATAATGTTGTGTGAGGTTTTTGCTGTACAGTAAAGTGGATCAGTTAACATATACACACATATATTCACTTTTAGGTTCTTTTCCCACATAGGTCATTACAGAGGATAGAGTCGAGTCCCCTGTGCTGCACAGCAGGTCTTTATTAGTTTCCTATCGTATACATGGAACGTGTATCTGTCAACCCCAATTGTCCAATTTATCCCCTGTCCCTTTGCCTCCTGGTAAGCATAAGATTGTTTCTACATCTGTAGCTCTATTTCTGTTTTATAACTAAGTTTATTTGTACCTTTTTTTTTTCAGTTCTACATATAAGCGATATCATATAGTATTTGTCCTTCTGTGTCTGACTTACTTCACTCAGTATGATAATCTTTAGATCCTCCTACATTGCTACAAATGACATTAATAAGAGAATTAATAAATTAGTATATTTCTCCCAAAGCTCATTGGATTTTATTTTTGTCTTTTTGCTCAACTTGAAAAGCTGCTGAAGATAACTCAACTAAAGGGAAAATTACCTCAATAAAGCAACTGCATCTCACACATTCCTCACTGCCCACTTTTTACGCATTCCCACTCATCTTATCGATGTTAAGACACATTAACGTTCGGGGTCCCAGGCTCCTGGGAGATATATGGGCCCAAGCTCTGGGCAGCATCTGTTAGTCCAACAGAAGGGCATTCCTCAGCAGAAATTGAAATGGATGTTATTTACTCTAACAAACGCTGATCGCATTACAGGCGTATAAATCACCTGCACACGTGGGACCATAGGGTCCAAGCTGAGCGGAGCCAAAGTCTGTGCAAACGACACCTTGTCCATCCTCTTCCTCAGCCCCAAAAGCAAGTCTGCTTCCAGTAAAAGCCAGCTCATTCTGCACATAACCCAAACCAATTTCCACCCAGCGCATCCTCCACCACAAGGATGGCCTGGGGGTGCTGTATCAGTAGACGCTGCGGGCACTTCCAACAGCCTGATCCTCAGCTGGAACCCACAGCAACAAGCTTACATCCACTCAGGTCCCCTAAAACCCTCCTCAAAAAGCTGGGCCAACAGCGACAGAATGCCACAAGCGCCTTCTCTGAATTCATATTCTTTAGACTAACCAGGGTCAGGTTACTGGTTAATATTAAAGAGACAGCAAAGCAGCTCAGGACTTGACACGTGTTACCATCCCATCACTAGGACAGGGCTATGAGACACAGAGCTTCCGGTACCCCCATTTTCTAGACGAGCAGCTAGGACTCAGAGAGGCTAAGGAAAGTGCCCAGAGCCACACAGCTCGTACGTGGTGGGGCTGAGCCTGGAATCCAGGCAGTCTGGCTCTGAGTCCCCACACAAGATACCCGCCACGTGGGTTTTAACACCACCAGTGTCAGGGGTCTATTGTGACCCCATACGTATGGGGTCTCTTTTACTCCATACAATGTAAGTTTTCAATGAACATGAGCCCCTGTGGTTAAACCTCCTGTAAAAGGCAACGGGAAGAGATAAGGAAGAACGGATCTTTCCTGGGACTCCTGTTACCATCCATCCGTCTGTCCTAAGCTCACGACTCCCTCAGGATACAGTGATGTCCGAACTACTTTGCCAAGCCAAGTGCAGACCTCCGTGCGTCTTCCAGCTCTGACGGCCCAGAGAGAGGCCGGGCGCACGTTCAAGGTGACCCGTGTGACGTGACCTGGGTGGGCAGCCGCTGCATGCTGGCCGAGCAGGACAGTTAATGGTTCCTGCCCTCCCTGTCCTCACAACCTAATCAGAACTAATCGGCAAAAATCATTTTCAGCTCTGGGTCCTCTGCATCTTGGGACTTAATTACGATACCTCACTTGCTCAGAACAAGTACTTGGAACCTGCAGATGAATCCTCCTCGCCCTTTGTGCCTTGAATGGGGATTCAGGCCTGACTTGTGCTCAATCACGGCTTCTTGAAATTCAAGGAAAATAACAAATGCGGATTTTTTTTCCCCTCTGATTTTTTTTAACCAAATGGATTAAATAGGAGGATGAAGAGCCGTTTTTAAACTGTGGACTTTTTTTTCCTTTGGTAAGCACTGTAAGACTGTTCATTTAGTAGAACAGATGTTACTGCACTGTCTGGTCACACACCTTAAAGTCACAGAACGTTCTAGTCTCTTCTATGAGGGTCATTTGACGCTTTAGTTGTAAACTTGCTACATGTCAGAGGAGCCACTTGCTGCCAAGCCATTTCTAAACATGCGCACAGGACTGACACCCATTCGCACGTCCCCCACCCCTTCCAATTCACACGACGTTCCTGAGGCATCCGATGGTCCTTCTCATCGCGGCGTCTTCAGCCCGATTCCCAGCTTCCTCACTCTCAGCACCGAACAGAACCACAGGTACGATGACTCCAGGAAGAGACGCCCAGCAGAGAGCTCAGTCTCTGCATGAAGAAACCCAGTCGCACTCCGCCTGGGTGATCTGGAATAACTGAGCGCGTTTACAGTTGTGAGGACTGATCTAGAAAGAGCCTGGGGGCCCCTCCCCAGCCCACCCTACTCAAGTTTCTTTCTTTCTTTTTTTTTTTTTGCAGAAAATATGATTTTATTATAGGGATGCAGACATGTTTCTTACATCTAAGCTTTTTACTTGTTTGCTGTTTGTTCCTTCATGTTATCTATTTAGTAAATTTTTTATTGACGTGATTTACAATGTGCTAACTGCTGCTGTACAGCAAAGTGATTCAGTTATATACACGCTCAGTCTCTCGGTCAGAGCCACAGTTCGTGATCCCACGGACTGTAGCCCTCCGTCCACAGAATTCTCCAAGCAAGCATACTGAAGTGGGTTGCCATTTCCTTCTCCAGGGGATCTTCCCAACCCAGGGATTGAACCCAGGTCTCCTGGGTCTCCTGTATTATACTGGTAGGCAGATTCTTTACCACTAAGCCATGTGGGAATCAGTTATATGGGGGATGGCTCTATATATATGAGAGTTAGACATGACTGACTGGGCACACACAAACACACACACATATATTCTTTCCCATTATGGTTTATCATGGGATATTGAACACAGCCCCTGTGCTATACAGGAGGATATTGTTGTTTATTCTGTACATAAAAACGTACGTCTGCTAACCCCAACCTCCCACTCCAAGTTTAAGTCAAAGGAAACTGCTACCCTATAAAGGCTTTAAAACACATCTGTCTCAGCTTCTGTAAGCCATTCACATACAGCTAATCCCTTGGCATATGACCCCGGCCCTAAACCTGGGAGGTATTTCAGGACTTCCTGTCCTGCAAAAAACCTGTGGGGCATAATATGATGAACAGTTCTAGTCTCTGCGATTACCCCAGGCTCTGCTGCCAACATCCCAACCTGGCAAATCCACGTCCGTCTGTGCCTGGGCCCACCCCGCCCACACTTACCCCAGCCGCTTCCGGGAAGTTGCTGATTGACGGATCCCAGCAGACAACCCCAGATCCAAGGACGCCTGAAGGTTACAGCCTTGCTGTGCAGCCACATCTCACAGATGGACGAGTAACGCAGAAATAAGAAGAATCGCTCCCGGGGTAGGGGGATGAGTCAGGCGGCTCCAGGAATAGCCAGCAGACTTCCGTCTCCTATTACTGCTCGGCATCACCGGCAGAAGACGTCTGGGAGGGCATGGTGCCCTCACACATGTTCTCAGCCCAGAAATATTTGTCTTGAATCCTTTTCCAAATCTTCTCAAGCTGCAATAAACTCAACTTGAAATATTTTTTTCTTCCATTAGACAACTCAAAGTCTGGGCCAAAAACCCAACTGAAAATGTGTGTTTATGAGCTTGAAACTTTCTCTGGGGCCACCAGTATGACATGCAGGGTACAGAGAGCCTCTCTTTCTGGCCAGATTTATAAGAACACGGCAGGCAGTCTGCACCACTGTGTTACGGTGGCAGATAGGCAAATGCTACTGAAGGGCCGTTAGTTATTATATTTGACAGAGGAGATGGGAAATTCTCCGAGGCCTGGAAAGGGACAAACGACCCATATGAATAAGGAGGGAGGAAGACCTATCTCCGTGGCAATGACAAGCCAGTCAATGAAAGTTTGATGTCTCCCAAGACAAATGCAGTAACAATAACAAATAATAACCTTAACAACAACTCACACACACACACACACACTACTTCACAGCAAGCACTGTTCTAAGAACCAGTTCACTTGGGAAGCCAGGTGTACCCCATCTCCTCTTATCCACACACAAGGTACACTGGCACCTACAATCCGACAGGCCCTATAGCAAACAGACCTGACAACATTGTTTAATCCGAAACATCCTAAATTAATGGGACCCCAGTTCTGCCTAACATCTATTAATGACAGTTGTGAAATAGACTTATCCATTCATCCATTCCTCAAATACTCGTGGAATGTCATTTTTGTCAAGCATGGAAGTAAGCAAACGTTAGGTCGAAAATAGTAGTCAGCCGAAGATTCAGGTGAGAAATGCAGTAAAAGACTAAACCCATAAAGCTTATCTGTGGTCTCATTTTTATGAGAAACCAGAGGGTGAGGCCGGTAGATGCTTTGCAAAGATTGTCAGGCCCTGCGATGACCAGCCTGTGTCAGTGGCTTCTGCAGTCTGTTAAGCTTATATCGGCAAATGGGCTTAAGAGTTTTGAGAATCCCTATGCCTCAAAATAAAGTTTGTTTGAATCGTCTTTAAAGAAAGGCCCTAAATAATGTAAATTTGCATCAACTACAGNTGTCCATGGAATTCTCCAGGCAAGAATACTGGAGTGGGTTGCCATTTCCTTCTCCAGGGGATCTTCCCATACCAGGGAAAGAACCTGTGTCTCTTGTGTCTCCTTTTTGCAGGGCCATTCTTTACCCACTGAATAGGTAACCAGGGATTAAACCTTGGCCCTCAAAGTGAAACCACCAAGTTCTAACCACTGAACCGATAAGGGAATTCTATCTTTTTTCTCTCATATTTTCTCTCTTCCTTCTCACCAGGGTCCTTCCCTCAGACCAGGAACTCCGAATCAGACTACATTAGACTTGTCTAGGGAGCTTTCAAAAATGTACTAACACCTGAGCCACCATATCTGTGAGCATGGCCGGTTCGCAGGTCTGTTTTAAAGCTTCCCAGGTGGCCATGTTTGAGATCTGCTGCCTGAGTCATTTGAACATTCTCAGTTCTTTAATGTACAAAACCCCTTCATTTCCTTCCTATCTCCTCCACTTTAGAACCAAATATCTTGGAACGGTTGTTCATACTTGCTGTCTCTTTTACTATCAGGTTACCCCTAAGTGAAATTTGCTTTCTGCTTCTAACATTTTGAATTCCATAACCTCCTTGTTCGTAAAAATCAAGGACACTTCATCCCTGGTTACACTTGATCTGACCAGGGTATTAGATGCTTGTGGCTGTTCTTTGTAAAATCCTTCATTTCCCTGGCTCCACAAAGCCCATGGCTCATGGTTTCCCGTTTCCTCTCACTGCTCTCCAAGTATGTGGGTTTGATCTCTGGGTAGGGAAGATCCCTGGGAGAAGGAAATGGCAACCCACTCCAGTATTCTTGCCTGGA
>SJYV01036622.1:0-50150 GCA_006410875.1 Neotragus pygmaeus
TTGACCTTAGTCTAGAAGTTTATTTTTTTATTCTTAAATTGCAAGAGAGTCCCCACAGTAATCTCAGATGCCATCCCCTAAGCTATTTTTTTGCATAATTTTAGTGAAAAACGTGGTATTGTAACAATTTTACCGTATTTTGTATAAGCTATTATCTCTCCTTGTCTATATCTAATAGCTACTCCCCAGCCAGACATACTGTTATCCCTATTTTTAGAATTTCTTTTAGTATAAAGCAAAATCTGTCTTGAGAAAAAAGTGGGAAAGGTCAAGGTTACTTACTAGATCCCCAGCAGGGAAGTGTGGGATCCTTTCTGTCTCTGGTGTGGCCCCTCACTTTGACTTCTGGTTGACTCTCGCCCTCTCTACCAAAACACCTTCAGAAAAAAGACTCGCTGATATATTTACAGAAGAATGTGTAAACAGCTGATGCCAACTCAGTGAGTCTTCCATTGTAAAGATAGAGTGCTTGTAGAAATGGACTTCGAAGTCAGAGAGACCTGACTAAATGGCAGTTCAGACATTTACCAGCTATATGACACTGAGTGTGTTATTTCATTTTTCTGAGTATCACTTTTCTTACTTCTTAGCTTTCAAAAAGATTAATGAAATTTCTTAAACAATTAAGCAAAAAGTCTAGTAAAAAAAAATACTCAATAAATGTTATCTATTAACTCTTTTTAATCCAGGGCAAAGGCTTAAAAGTTATCACCAAAATGAAGAATTTCAGACGTCAGTAGACAAGCGTATGGAAGCGATGCTAGGGCAGGGAAAACTTTTTTTTCCTTTCTGTCTCCAAAGTCATATTATACCACATGTAGTTACTTTTTCCCCTTTTGACTGCATGTTTAATGTATAAAAATGTGTACTGGAGTGTTTAGTATACAAAATATTATATATGGCAATAAACTGTGTGATAACAATATATCAAAAACTTTTGTTACAATTAACAAAAATATTAAGTTGGCTTAAACAGTAGAAGGAATTTACTGTTTCACCCAATCAGAAAATCCAGAGGTGGGGCAGGATATAGTCACTTTGATTTGAGTTTCCCTTTTATTTCTCTGAGATATTCTAAGCACTGCAGTCCTCCGTGTCTGGGTTATTTTTAGACTGGCTTCCTTTTTGGTAGCAGGATGGCTTCTAATAATAAATGGAGCTAACTACACCATTGAACTGAAGTCCCAAACCACTCTGAGAGGACAATTCATTCGTCTACCCCTGAATCGCTGTGTCCAAGTGACTGCTATGCATTGATTGATTAGAGCTGGGGTTATATTCCCTTCTTGAATATTTGTTATGTCATATGCTTGCTTTCCGAAACTCTCTCATACAACCTTGGCAAATCAGAGATAGTTACCCTAGAATCTGAACCTGAAACTAGAGGAAAAAGAAATAGGATATACACAGAGTCCACTCTGGCAAGGGTGACGGCAGTGGCAATAGCTGCAGACATTTAGCAAAAATTAGCAGAGATAGCAAGCCACTCTAGTGCAAGCGTCAGGCTCTAGATGCAACAGGCACTGCTCTCTGGTGGCAGCCATGTCCTCACAGAACCAGTTCTATAGCTCAACTTTGTTCCCAACTACATAGCCTGCAAGACTAGTTCTCTAGTCATCCTAGGGATTTTTAATAAGTCATTTTATTTATCATTTGATGTTAACCTGAATACATTTCTATTTTGGCTGGGAAACAGCATTACCCTGAGCATGACCCCTCAGGGCCCACCCCTGGAGCTGGGAACCAGATTAACCTCACCCAAACCACATCACTGCTTTGCAGTTGGGGGAGGAGGAAAAGGTATTGGGATAGCCACCACTAAAAAAGACTATTAATGGTCTTTAACATCAACAAAGCAAACTTGCTAACTTGTTCTTTGCTTTCTTCTACCATTAAAGTAACATCAGTGACATTTCTGAAACAGAGGAAACTCTGATAATTATTGAAGCTATGAGAGAAGCTAGCTTACCAAAGTTTCTTCCTAAAGATGTCCTACTTTTTGAGAAGATTATGAGAGATATTTTTTGTGGAGCAACAGTTTCAAAAGTAAATCAGATTGTCTTGGAGGTAATAAGACCTTTGAAAATCATTACAAATCATTTATATGTAGAATATCAGTTAAGATCAGAAACTATAATAGATGTGAAATTAAAATGTTAGTTATCCCTGAAATTCTCTATTCATGTTATGACTTGGGACATAAAAATACTTGGAGATATATATTTCCCATGAATGAAGAACTTTCAGTACATCTTGCCATAATGGAATCAAGAACAAATTGTGCACCTTTAAGGAAGGAAGGCTGTTAACACATATTTTGCTCCTCAATTTTCTCATCTTTCAAGTGAGAATGATACTGTCTGCTCTTCCTATTTTCAAAAGGTGCTTAGAGAATCAAATTATATTAGAATTATGAATAAAGACTTTAATGTGTAAATACTTTGTGATCATTAAAATGACACAATTTCAAAGTCATTTATGGGGCTTCCATGGTGGTTTAGACAGTAAAGAAACAGAGCCCTTTATACTTTCTTTTATATATATAAAACCATACCGTCATTGCCTTAGTTTAGGTAGGCTTTCAGTGTCTTCTGTTAATATGATACAACCTCCTGCTACTCCCTCCATTCTAATATGTTGTCGTATGGCCACCAGAGTTGCTTTCCTAAAACATATGTTTGATCACATCAGCAAAGCAGCTGTTGAAGCAATGTTGTCTCTAGTACAACAGTCAAATTAATTATCTTGGCCATAATGCCTTTCACAATTTGGTCTGACCAGATTATCTTTCTCATACTGAGCATTAAAGTAAGAAACTAGGAAAAGTAAAACAAGTTTTCTGAAATGAAACCAATGAAAATAATGAAGGAAAGGGCAGAAATCAACCAAATAAAGAATAAAAACTATAGGAAAAACAACAAAACCAAAGTTATCAGTTTAATTATATACAGACCTCAAGCAAGAATGATTAATAATTGAAAAAGAAACAATATTAAGAGTTAAAAGTTATAAGAACATTATGAACAACCTAAGTTAATAAATATAAAGCTATGGACATGTTGCATTAAGCAACAGGGAATGGGAAGTAATCACTGAGTGAAAACAATTTTTAAAGATACTCAAAGCAACTTCTTCCCATCCCTCCTCCCCAAAATTCAGACCCAAACGGTTTTATAGTTTTAATTGGAGATTATATGCTATAATTCATGTATGTATCCTTTTGAGATAAGCTTTTTTCAGATTGCCCATATCACCTAATAAATAGCTTTTTTTGGTAAGGGTTTCATATATGTATTTTGTGCTTATTGGATATAAAGTTATATATACATAGCCTATTATATTTTTCAGAGCTTGATATCTATTTTTCCTGATTTATCAGTTTCTGAAAGGGGTATATCAAAATCTTAACTGAAATTATTGATTTATCTATGTGTCTTGCATATTTATTAATTGTTACTTTATATAATTTGACGTTATAAGTTGCATACATTTTGTTTATTCTTTAACCACTATGTCTTTTTCCAGACTGTATGCTATGTCTTGCCTTAAGATCTATTTAGTCAGATATTAAGATTTCTATCCAACTTTTTTATGTGGATTCGTATTTTCAGAATCTCTTTTTCCATTCTTGTATTTCTCCAAATTTTCTATGTTTCTCTGTTTGAACTATAAGTCTTATGGGAGATGTATCAATAGACTTTGTTTTCTTGTAATTGAGTCTTTGATTATCTGTCCTGTGTTGATTTTAACTTTTTATATTCATTATAGACTCTGTTATCTTAAAATTCATTACTGTTATAATATTTATTTAATTTCTTTTTCTTCATTGTTTTATCTCTTGCCCTGCTCTCTGTGGGATAGACTGAATTTTCTTCTGTGTTATTTTGTGTTTATTCTCTATGTTGCCTCTCTTAACTGAAAACTGACATCCAGCATTATATGTTCCTATTTATTAATTTTTTCAATATCTATATATTTTCCCTTTCAAAACAAGTACTTTAGCTTACTCTTTGGTCTTCCCCATACTTTCAAACTTATATATGTCATATTACAAATGTTTGTTATGGGAATATTTTTTCCTTTTCCTTGGGCCTAGTTTTTGTAAACACATATGCTTGCCCACACAGGCATATGCATGTGTTTCAGTTCAGTTCAGTTCAATTCAGTCGCTCAGTCGTGTCTGACTCTTTGCGACCCCATGAATCGCAGCACGCCAGGCCTCCCTGTTCATTACCATCTCTAGGAGTTCACTCAGACTCANTGAGCACCAAAGAATTGATGCTTTTGAACTGTGGTGTTGGAGAAGACTCTTGAGAGTCCCTTGGACTGCAAGGAGATCCAACCAGTCCATTCTGAAGGAGATCAACCCTGGGATTTCTTTGGAAGGAATGATGCTAAAGCTGAAACTCCAGTACTTTGGCCACCTCATGCGAAGAGTTGACTCATTGGAAAAGACTCTGATGCTGGGAGGGATTGGGGGCAGGAGGAGAAGGGGACGACCGAGGATGAGATGGCTGGATGGCATCACGGACTCGATAGACGTGAGTCTGAGTGATCTCCGGGAGACAGTGATGAACAGGGAGGCCTGGCGTGTTGCGATTCATGGGGTCGCAAAGAGTCGGACACGACTGAGCAACTGAACTGAACTGAACAGTGGATGGTAGGAAGTGTAGAAGGTCCATAGAATTCCTTGACAATCATCTCATTTTTGAGTGACTCTTGCATTAAAAGGTTGACACCATTGTCACGTTGAAAATGGTCCAGATATTCAAACACATGACACAAATTTCTTTCAACAGATGTGATGGTGTGCCTAGAGTTAGTCAGTCAGATTGAAATAGCAGGGCCATAGCTTGAATAGCGTTAATATCAGTGCAACACCACCAGTAGACCCAATAAAGGGGATCAAAAATCTGATGCAGGATCTGCCAGGTGTAAGTGGGGATCATTCGTGCCCTATGCAGTGTGGCTTCTCTCACTGAGACAACTGTGTCAACTTTTGGTAGGAGTCACCAGTCTGAAGTTCAGTGATAGCATCAGAAACACACAGTTCTTTATTTTCTCCAATCTGTGATGGTGAATGTGTTATGGCATGCAGTGTGATGTTGCATCCAGAAAGCTGTCCCAGCAACCTGGGAAGAGAAATAGATCAGCAGCTTAATTCTAATGCTGGATAATCTCATTAGAATGGGTCCTCACCATGGGCCCTTGAATGACTTAGGTAGTTAGATCAGCAGCTACCATTTGTCTCCACAGTACAAAGCCCCATATAGGATTATCTTTAATCTTCTGTTCTGTAGTTTTCCAAATGGCACACCAAATAGGCCATCAACAAAAGCCCAACTGTTGGAGTTCTTCCCAGGGAGCAAAATAAACAAGACTTCTTTTGATTCCTCATGGCTGACTCTGAGGCTGGACATCAAGAGACTTCAGGTTTCAGCTTAGTTGAACCATCAGTAAACCAGACCAAAGTGTTTGTGGAAATCTTTGTGAATCAAGGGTCAACTGAGCCATCAGCTTTGCTTTAGGAGTTTAAGTGGAGTATAAAATTGCTCCCAGAGAAATAGCTGTCGTTCTTTCATATAAAGCCATGATGCCTCAGGACCAAGCTGTCTGCTGTCCTGAATATATAATTTCCATCTGACAAGCAAGGCCTTTTGGATCTTTCTCACCTTTCCAGTTATAGAATGGGACTATCAGACCAGAGAATCACAAGGCCTTCATGAAGGTATAGGGGTTGAAATGGAAGTAGAAAGATGCTTTAACTTTATCCATATTTAAATTTTAATGTATGTATGTGAGACACTGTTAAAAATAATTATTTCTTCAATGTTCTTGCAATAGTCCAAAGGAGATGGTGAGGGGCCCACTCTGATGTTTAGCATATGACCTACTCAGTCCATTTGGACTGCTCTAACAAAACACAGTAGATTGAATGGCTTTTTCATAACAGACTTTTTTCTCACAGTTCTGGAGACTGGGATATTCAAGATCAAAGTGCTGGAAGGTTTTATTTCTGGTGATAACCTTCTACCTGCAGATGGTGAGCTGCAGGACACTTCTCACACTGTCCTCACATAGTAGAAGGAGAGCAAACTCTCCTCTCTCTTCCTTTTCTTATAAAGACACCATTCCAACATGCAGTCCACCCTCATGACCTCATCTAAACTTGCTTGCCTACCAAAGACCCCCACCTCCAATACTACTGCACTGGGTGATAGGGCTTCAACATTTGAATGTTAGGAGGGCACGAAAATTCAGTTCACAACACCAAGGTAAGGCAGGCTATTGTGGTTGGGATAAAGAAAAGATGATATCATGCAAAAGTTTTCAAAGAGATAAGAGAATGAAAAAGGCAAGTATTCTACTTTAGACAGTTGGTGCTATGCTGTACTTAGTCACTTAGTCATGTCCACCTCTTTGCAACTTCATGGACTGTAGCCCACCAGGCTCCTCTGTCCATGGGGATTCTCCAGGTAAGAATATTGGAGTGGGTTGCCATGCCCTCCTCCAGGGGATCTTCCCAACCCAGGGATCGAACCCAGGTCTTTTGCATTGCAGGCAGATTCTTTACCATCTGAACCACCAGGGAAGCACAAGAATACTAGAGTGGGTAACCTATCCCTTCTTCCTGAGCTAGGAATCAAACCTAGGGTCTCCTGCATTGCAGGTGGATTCTTTACCAGCTGAGCTACCAAGGAAGCCCAGACAGTTGGTACCTGGTGGTTTTATTGACTAGATTAGGGAGAAGGAAGGAGAATCCCAGGGACAGGGGAGCCTGCTGGGCTGCTGTCTGCAGG
This sequence comes from Neotragus pygmaeus, assembly GCA_006410875.1. NCBI lineage: Eukaryota > Metazoa > Chordata > Mammalia > Artiodactyla > Bovidae > Neotragus > Neotragus pygmaeus. Next base: position 6,801 of record SJYV01036622.1, read on the forward strand.
GTCACACAGAGTCAGACACGACTGAAGCAACTTAGCAGCAGCAGCAGGGAAATAACAGAAAGAACAAATGTAGGGGGAAAAAAGATACAGATTAGATTATGTTGACTTTGAAAAGGATGTGTGACATCCAGATGGAAGTATTCAGTAGCACATTGAAATTTCACTCTGGCATTTAGAATCAAAGACTGAGAAAAATGTACATTTTTAAAAGGAGTTATTAGAGTTCAGATGATAGTTAAAGATACTCAAATGGATGAAGTTGGATAGGGACAATGTGAAGGAGAGAGAGACAAGGATGAATTAGGAAAGATTAACATGGAAAGGACAATCAGAACTCAAAAGAGAAAAAATAGAGAACAGAAAGCCCAGATAAATCTTACTACAGAAGCCAATCACAGAGAAAGACACAGGAGTAAATGAGAATTAGAAAGTGAAATAAACTATTAAATATCAAGAATGAAAATCATTCTTTGAATTTTAAAATGGGGAGACTTACGGAGAAGGCAGTGGCACCCCACTCCAGGACTCTCGCCTGGAAAATCCCATGGACGCAGGAGCCTGGTAGGCTGCAGCCCATGGGGTCGCTAAGAGTTGGACATGACTGAGCGACTTCACTTTCACTTTTCACTTTCATGCATTGGAGAAGGAAATGGCAACCCACTCCAGTGTTCTTGCCTAGAGAATCCAAGGGATGGGGGAGCCTGGTGGGCTGCCGTCTATGGGGTCGCACAGAGTCGGACACGACTGAAGTGACTTAGCAGCAGCAGCAGCAGCATGGTGATTTTAATATTTGCCTAGTTAATAAAACAGAACCCAGATTACAACCGATTGAAAAATAGTTTGAATGAATGGTCCATGGATATAGTCAGAGATGTATTTGTAAATAAGAACTTTGAGGTTTCAGCTTTGTTGAATAATCAGTAAACTAGAATTAAGCCATAAATCTGCAATTCTGTTTTAGGCTTGTGTTGGTGTGATGTTAGTGGGTCCAACAGGTGGAGGAAAAACAACAGTCAGAAGAATTTTAGAAAAAGCATTAACACTATTACCAATTGAAGAATTCTTATTGATTGAAGAAAGGGACTCTATTTCACAGGTAAATATTCTACTAAATAAAGTATTTCTCTTTTTGTTTAGGTCTTATTTTATACTTCAATAACAGTTTTTGTTCTCTTTACAGAAGTGCGTTTTTTTACTTGTCAAATTTCTTGTTAAGAATTTTGTAAGTAGGAATCATTGTAGTGAACAAGATTTTTTTCACCTGAATCTCAGACTGATAGATGCTAGTGTAAAATAAAATTATAAAATATATATGTTGTATTTAGTCATTTTACCTAATTGACTAATAGTTTTAATTATATTTTTAGGTAATCTATTGAATTATCTTCATTCTTCAGTTTATATGGTGTATCACATTTCATTTCTATTTCATTTATTTCTAGCTGATTTTATGATTTATTTCCTTTTACTAACTTTTGGTTTCACTTGTTATTCCTCTAGTCGCTTTGAAATATCTTCAAATGGCTATTTTTTTTGTTTTCTAATATTTATATATTTTTATCTTATTGAATTAACTCTCCAAGACAATGTTAACTGTAATACTTTGTTCCTTACATTATCTAAAATGCAGTTGCTATGTCTGTATTTAATATGGTTTTACTCTCAGTCTATAATGGGTATTCTCTATCACACATTGGAAATTACCTTTTAGTCTCATTACATTTCAGTTTTTGACTCCTAGAATTTATGAAATGATTTCTCAGCATGTATTTTTAAAATTTTATCTGGTTAATTTATAACTTATAATGATAGACTTACTAATGTTGAATCATCCTTAGATACCTAGAATAACTCCTACCTTTTCAAGACATATTTTTATTCAATATAAAATTAGACTCTAATAAATAGTATGCATTTTAATTATCTTACTTAAAGATTCATTGTTGGTAATATAGTCCAAAAGTCTAAGAAACTCAGGTTCTCAATTACGTGGATTCTTTTAGTGTGCAATATCCTGCTTCAAAATCATTTATGTGGCAGCTCATAATTCTTTATCTATTATCAATAACTGTTAATCTTAAGCAATTATTATAATTAGTAATAGGTAAATTATCACATCAATAATAAAAATAAATAATATTCATGCAGTACTAAATATAGACCAAATACTGGTGAAAACACCTTGAATTATCTCATTCAGTCCTTACAACTTAGTGGATAGAAATTTGCTTTATTAAAAATATTTTCAAATACTTTGTTGTATTTCTTTTCATTATTTTTTAAACTAAATATATTTATAGATAATTGAGATAGTACTATGCATAAATGATTTCAAATTTTCTAATGTTGGCTTTTTCACCTAATGTTACATGCTGAGAATTAATCCCGTCATTAAAAGCTTCTCGCAACATCATTCCAATAAGTATATTCTGTATATATGACTATGTGAGTGCATGTCTGCTAAGTCACTTCAGTTATGTCCAGCTCTTCTGTGACTCTGTGGAGCGTAGGCTGCCAGGCTCCTCTGTCCATGTTATTTTCCAGGCAAGAATACTGGAGTGGGTTGCCATGCCCTCCTCCAGGGGATCTTCCTAACCCAGGATTCAAATGCACAGCTCTTACATCTCCTGCATTACCAGGCTGATTCTTTACCGCTAGTGCCACTGGGAAGCTCACATATGACTATTTGTTGTTTTTTTGTTGTTCAGTCACTAAGTCGTGCCTAACTTCTTGCGATCCCAGCAAGCTTTCCTGTCCTTCACTGTCTCTGGAGTTTGCTCAGACTCATGTCCGTTGAGTCGGTGATGCTATATAGCTATCTCGTTCTCTGCCACCCTCTTCTCCTTTGCCTTCAGTCTTTTCCATCACCAGGGTCTTTTCCAGTGAGTTGGCTGTTCCCATTAGGGGCCAAAGTTTTGGAGCTTCAGCTTTAGAATCAGTCCTTCAAATGAATATTCAGGATCAATTTCCTTTTGGAATGATTGGTTTGATCTCCTTGCAGTCTAAGGGACTCACAAGAGTCTTCTGCAACACCGCATTTCGAAAGCATCCGTTTTTCGGCACTCAGCCTTCTTTATCGTCCAACTCTCACATCCGTGCATGACTGCTGGAACTAACTTTGATTGTATGGATCTTTGTTGGCAAACTAATGTCTTTGATTTTTAATATGCTGTCTAGGTTTGTCATCGGACTTCCCAACTGGTACTAGTGGTAAAGAACCTGCATGTCAATGCAGGAGATTTAAGAGATGTGGGTTCAGTCCCTGGGTTGGGAAGGTCTGTTGGAGAAAGGCATGGCAACCCACTCCAGTATTCTCGTTTGGAGAATTCCACAGACAGAGGAGTCTGGAGGGCTACAGTCCATAGGGTTGCGAAGAGCTCGACACAACTGAAGTGACTTAGCACGCACGCATGCACTAGTTTTGTCATAGGTTTCTAAACCTGAGTCTTTCCTGCATTGCAAGTGGATTCTTTACTATCTGAGCCACCAGGGAAGCATTGTGTATGACTATGCTATAATTTAATTTATTTAATGATTTTTCATGTTTAATATCTTTTATATGCTGCTGCTGCAAAGTCGCTTCAATCGTGTTCGACTCTGTGTGACCCCATGGACAGCAGCCCTCCAGGCTCCTCTGTCCACAGGATTCTGTAGGCAAGAATACTGGAGTGGGTTGCCATTTCCTTCTCCATTTTATATATGAGGCTTTTAAAATATAATAAAAATATTTAGACCAATGGCAAGATCTTAGGTAATAGAATTGTTTTGATCATCCTCCTAGATTCAAAAGTTTTTCGAATTGATCTGATCAGGACCTTTTCTATATTTATCTTAGTTCAGTTTAGATTACTTTATTTCCTTATCTTCACTTCTTTTCCCTCTTCATCATAGGAAACTTCTATAATACTTGTACTAGATGCCCTTATGTATGTTGGTATCATTGTGGCTCAGATGGTAAAAAATCACCTGCAATGCAGGAGACCTGGGTTCGATCCAAGATTGGGAAGATCCCCTGGAAAAAGGCATGGCAACCCACTCCAGTATTCTTGCCTGGAGAATTCCATGCATAGAGGAGCCTGGCAGGTTACAGTCCATGGAGTCAGAAAGAGTTGGGCAAAACTGAACTATTAAGCATGCAAACACATCCTTTAAAAAACGTCTGTACCTCGAGTTGAATTGTTCTGTGGTGGGTATAAATTCATCATGCACTGCAAAGTAAAATTCAAGTGAATTTCATATATCATGTAATTAACCATTTTAAGAAGTACAATTTCAATAGCGTTTAGTACATTCACAGCATTGTGCAATTACCACCTCACTCTGGTTTCAATTTTCCAGAAGACACCCTCTACCCATTAAAGAATCATTCCCCATTACCTTTTCTCTCCATTTTCTGGAAACCACTGGTTGACTTTCTGTCTGTATGAATTTGTGTATTCAGATTCAGTTTAGTTCAGTTTAGTCACTCAGTCATGTCTGACTCTTTGCGATCCCTGGACTGCAGCACACTGGGCCTCCCTGTCCATCACCAACTCCTGGAGTTTACTCAAACTCATGTCCATTGACTTGGTGATGCCATCCAGCTATCTCATTCTCTGTCGTCCCCTTCTTCTCCCACCTTCAATCTTTCCCAGCATCAGGGTTTTTTCAAATGAGTCAGTTCTTNGGTTTTCCCTACTTTCTTCAATTTAAGTCTGAATTTGGCAATAAGGAGTTCATGATCTGAGCCATAGTCAGCTCCTGGTCTTGATTTTGCTGACCGTATAGAGCTTCTCCATCTTTAGCTGCAAAGAATATAATCAATCTGATTTTGGTGTTGACCATCTGGTGATGTCCATGTGTAGAGTCTTCTCTTGTGTTGTTGGAAGAGGGAGTTTGCTATCACCAGTGCATTCTCTTGGCAAAACTCCATTAGCCTTTGCTTCATCTGATTATTCAGATTATTTCATATAAAAGGAATCATGCAATATGAGACCTCTTATTCTGGGTGCTTTCACATGTGGTTTTGAGGTTCATCCAGGATGTAGCATGTATCAGTACTTCATCCCACTTTATGGCTGAGTAATATTCCATTATTTGGAATATTTGTTTGTCCATTCATTACAGTTTGTTTATCTGTTCATCCCTTGATGGATATTTGGGTGAGTTCAGTTTGCCAGTGCTTTATATATATATACTGGTCTGTAGTTTTCTTTTCTTGTGGTATCTTTGTCTGGGTTTGGAATCAAGGTATGTAGCTGGCCTCATAGAATGTGTTAGAATCTGTTTCCTCCTTTTTACTTTTTGCTTCGATGTTAATACTTCTTTAAATGTTTCATCAAGCTCATCTAACATTTCGGTTTGGACTTTACTTTTTAGGAGGTTTTTGATTACTGATGAACTTCCCTGGTGGCTCACGCAGTAATGCATCTGCCCACAATGCGGGAGACCCAGGTTTGATCCCTGGGTAGGGAAGATCCTCTGGAGAAGGAAATGGAAGCCCACTCCAGTACTCTTGCCTGGAAAATCCCATGGATGGAGGAGCCTGGTAGACTACAGTCCATGGGGTCACAAAGAGTCGGACATGATTGAGCAACTTCACTTGATTATTGACTCAGTCTCCTTACTGGTTATAGATCTGCTGAGATTCTCTATTTCTCCTTGGGTCAGGTTTTGGTCGTTGTCTGTGTTTCTAAGAATTTGCCTGCTTCATCTAGATTATATAGTTTGTTGGCACACAACTGCTCATAATGGTTTCTTATAATCCTTTAAATCTGCAAGGCAGTAGTAATGTCCATGCTTGTATTTCTGTTATTTGTTTTCTATTTGCAGTCTAGTTAAAAGTTTGTCTATTGTGTTGATCTTTTCAAGCAACTAGCTTTTGGCCATATTGGTTCTCTCTATTTTTTTTCTATTCTCTATTTATCTATTCTCTGATCATTATTTCCTTCTTCTTGCTGATCTTGAATTTACCGTGCCCTTCTTTTCCTAGTTCCTTACAGTTTAAATTAGACTGTTGATTTGAGGTCTTTTTTCTCTTTTAATGTGGGTGTTTATAGCTGTACTTTTTCTTCTTTGCATTAATTTCACTGTATTCCATAAGTGTTGGTATGTTGTGTTTTCATTTTCATTCATCTCAATTCCTTATTTCTTCTTTTACTCATTGGTTGTTCAGAAGTATATTTTTAAATTTCTATGTATTGGAAAATTTTCCAACTTTTGTTATTGATTTCTGTTTTTATTCATTTGCAGTTGGAGAAGAATATTTAGAATATTGATTTCAATATTCTAAAATGTATTGAGAGTTGTTTTATGACCTCAAACAAGGTAATTTTAATAGTCCTATCTTCAAATTTGCTGATTCTTTTTCCTGGCTGCTCAAATTAACTGATTACCTCTGCTGAAATTTTTTATTTCAGCTGTTATATTTTCAGCTCTGTAATTTCTATTTGGTTCCTTTTTATAATTTCTGTTTACTTATATTCCCTACTTTTCTCATATCATTTTACTCATTTCCTTTAGTTTGAGCTATGATTTTCTTCATCTCTTTGAGCATATTTACTACAGTTAAAATCTTTTTTTATTATGTTCAATATCTGAGCTTCCTCAGGGACGTTTTCTGTTTAGTTTATTACTTTGGATGGACAGGTTTTCATGTTTCTTTGTATTCCTTGTGATTTTTTTACTGTTGAAAACTGAGCGTTTGTAAAAAGAGCCACATTTCTCAGGCTTTACAGACTTGCTGTCTGCTGGGGTAGTTCTTCACTGCTCTAAGCCTAAGGATCAGCCCGAGATGAAAGTATAAGTCTTTTCACTTTTTTTCCCCCCTGTGACTGCATATCTACTGGGTCTGCATCTGACTTTCACAATTCCCTTGTATATGCGGCTGCTTTTGAATGTTTTAATCTCAAACATTCTTACCTTAGCTTCTCCCTAGAGCCTTAGATGATCTGTTGTATATCTTGATCTGAAATTTCTTATTTTAGGCTTCTGTGGGTCTGTAGCCTTCTTGTAGCTTTCGCAAGAAATGCCTGCCACTCTTCCTGCTTGAAATGCATAATTGTGACACAGACATCTGTTATTCCAGTAGCCACCAGACAGATTGTGTATATGTGTGTTCAGTCACTAAGTCATGTCCGCCTTTTTGCAACCCCATGACCTGCAGCACGCCAGGCTTCTCTGTCCTTCACTGTATCCTGGAGTTTGCTCAGATTCATGTCCATTGATTCAGTGCTGCTATGTAACTATCTCATCGTCTACCTTCTCCTTTTCCTTTTGCCTTCAATCTTTCCCAGCATCAGGAAATTAGAATGTTGTAAATAAAGTCTGAGTACCAATTATGACCTGAAGCTTAAAACTATATCTTACTCTTCCTGACTTCTATATCCAACTCTGACTCCAGACAAAACACATCCTAGCTCAAAGATTGATTGTGTTCCTGGATGAGGCATAATGGGAATTTTTTAATGGAAAGTTTTTTTTAGTTGAAATATAATTGATTTACTCAATTTATAATTGAGTTCTGTTAGTTGCAGGTTAGTTACAGGCGTACAGCAGTGATTCAGTTATGTCTGTGTGTGTGTATTCTCTTTTACATTTATGTGTGTGTATATATATGTATATATATTCTTTTTTATATTCTCTTCCACTATAGGCTATTACAAGATACTTATTTCCCTGTGCTATATAGTAAGTCCTTGTTGATTATTTTATATATAGTGAAAGTGTTAGTCACCTAGTCATCTCCAACTCTTTGCCACCCCATGGGCTGTAGCCCACCAGGCTCCTCTGTTCATGGGATTTTCCAGGCAAGAATACTGGAGTGGGTTGCCATCCCCTTCTCCAGGGAATATTCCTGACCCAGGGATTGAACCCAGGTCTCCTGCATCACAGGCAGATTCTTTATTGCCTGAGCCACCAGGAAGCCCTTTATATATATTACTGTGTATATTTTAATCCCAAAGTCCTTATCCCTGCCCCCCCTTCCTAGTTGGGAACCATAAGTTTGTTTTCTATATCTATGAGTCTATTTCTGTTTTATAAATAAGTTCATTTGTATCATGTTTTAAGATTCCATATATAAACAATATCATATGATATCATTGGTCTTTCTCTGACTTCCTTAACTTAATATGACAATCTCTAGGTCCATCTCTGTTGCTGTAAATGATGCTATCTTGTTGCGGTCCTTCAATGGACTGGAACCTGGTGGTCCAGAGTTGACCGATAAGAAAGTTAAAGGAGAGAGAAAGAGGCTGATATTCCTTGGTTTACGCAGAAAGCCAATAAAGCCCCTGGCACAGGGCTTGCTCTGTTCACGGAGGCCTCGGGTGCCCTCTCGATGGGGTGAAGGTGCAGAGCGCCTTCTCGAGATGGTCCTAGAAGCCTGGGCTGGAAATTGAACTCAGAGAGCCTCTGCACTCCAGGGGATCAGCCTGAAAAAGAGAGAGAGAGAAAGCAAGACACAGGGACCAAAGCTCTGATGGAGCAGAGGTGTTTTATTCAGCATTGTGTAGGTATTTATACTGTCTTACAAGATAGCTATTTTCAGCAGAGATAAAATCAAAACTTACAAGCAAACATGAGGTCATCCATATGAAAGAGAGAGGGTTGTAAATAATCACTTTTACCATATGGTTCATAAAAAGGAAGACGGTACTTACCACTGTATAAAAAAACTAATGAAGGAAATGCCTGGATTCCTCAGACCCCAGGAGAGGCTTGCCTCTCCTATTAATTCCTGAAAGGAACAGAGAATTCCTGTCAGATCCAAAACAGCACACAGTAAGCCTCCTGTTAAATGCTTCCTGACATTATTTTATTCTTTTTATGGCTGAGTATATATTGTATATATTTGTTGAGTACATTTCATTGCATATATATATATGAAATAGAAAATGTTCATTTTCTATTGCTGCTATAACTAATAACCACAATGACATGGATTAAAACTACACTCATTTCTTATCTTCAGGTTCTGAAAGTCAGAAGTCCAGTATGGGTCTCACTGGGCTATGATCCAGATGTCAGCAGGTTGAGTTCCTTTCTGGAGGCTCTAGGGAGGAACTCTTTCCCTTGTGCATTCAGGTGTTGGCATAAATAAGTAGGTCCCATTTTCTTGCTGTCTGTCAGCAGGAAGCTGCCCTTACCTTCTAGAGGCCTCTCTCAGATCTTTGCCCACTGTCCTTACCTCTAGATCCTTCTGTACTGCCCTGTTTCTGATTTGCTCCCTTGCTTTCCTCTTCCAATTTTTTAACTCATGCAATTAGATTGAATTCACTTGGATAATCAAGATAATTTTCCCATCTCCAGATATATCCCTTCGTTATATCTACTAAGTCCATTTAGAAGCATGATGCATTTTCTTTTTTCCCATTCTTTTCCTAGGGATTCATTTGTGTGTCTATGAAAGTTGCTCAGTCGTGTCCAACTTTTTGCGGCTCCATGGACTATAGTCTGCCAGGCTCCTCTATCCATGGAATTCTCCAGGCCAGAATAATGGAGTGGGGAGCCGATTTCTTCTGCAGGGGATCATCCCAACCCAGGGATCAAATCCAGGTCTCCCATATTGCAGGCAGATTCATTACCATCTGAGCCACCAGGGAAGCCCAAGAATACTGGAATGAGTAGCCTATCCCTTCTCTAGCAGAACTTCCTGACCAAGAAATCAAACCAAGGTCCCCTGCATTGCAGGTAGATTCTTCACCAGCTGAACTACCAGGGAAACCTTATTTGTAGTATTTGTAATTTTAAAAAATAATTATTTAGATATAATGGCTAATTTTAATAAGTCAATTTACTATTTCTTGCAAAGTGCTACTTTATAAAGAATCCTTCTTTGAAGGGAAAGATCTCTCCTAAAACCTCTAGTAGGAATGATACAAAAAAAATTAGACAATTGTTCTATAGTCAGTGTCTTTAAAAATCACACTGGATTTTTCTCAGATTTCAGGAAGAAGAGGAAAAATAGATATTTGTATTTTAAATCCAAAGTGTATCACTCTCAGTGAACTATATGGACATCTGGATCCTAATACTATGGAATGGGCTGATGGATTATTATCAGCAACAATTCGGAATTACGTATATTTAAACACTACAAAATACTCAAACAAAGACAGTGAATCAAAAATCTCAGATTCCGCTAATGTAAGTTCAGTATGGAACGTTTATTTTGTTTCGCTATGATAGATTATTTCATTGTTTATCTAATGTTTGATATCAAAGTTTCATTAGATACTTACTAGCGAGGCAACTTAGCAGCAGCAGCAGCAGCAAGGTAAATTTTTAAATTATTATGATCAGTTTAAAAAAGGGAAAAGTAATGAGCTATTAAAAAACAGAAAATATACCTTGTGGATTTGGGGTTTTTTTTAATTAATTTTTGTTGGAATAGAGTTGCTTTACAATATTGTGTTAGTTTCTGTTGTACAGCAATGTGAATCAGTTATACATATATTGCCTTGTTTTTAGATTTCTTCCCATTTAGCTCACCCAGAGCACTGAGTAGAGTTCCAAAGCACTGAGAATATTAGGTTCTCATTAGTTATCTCTTTATACACAGTAGTGTATATATGTCAATTCCAGTCTCCCAATTCATGCCACCCATCCATTCCCTCCTTGTTATTTATAAGTTTGTTCTCTCCATCTGTAACTTTATTTTTGTTTTGTAGATAAGTTCATTTTGCACTGTTTTTTAGATTACACATGTAAGCAATATTGTATATTTGTCTTTTCTTTCTGACTTAACTTCACTCAGTATGACAATCTTTACGTCCATTCATGTTGCTGCAGATGGTATTTTTAATGGCTGAGTAATATTCCATTGCATATATGTACCATATCTTTCTTTATCTGTTCCTCTGTTGATGGGCATTTAGGGTGCTTCCATGTCCTGGCTTTTAGAAATAGTGCTGCAATAAACATTGGGGTGCATGTATTTTTTGAATTATGGTTTTCTCCAAGTATATCCCCATGAGTGGGATTGCTGGGTCATATGGTAGTTTTATTTTTAGTTTTTTAAGGAACTCCATACTGGTCGCCAATGTGACTGTACCAATTTACATTCCCATTGAGTACGTGCTGTCTCTTATACACATCTAGATGTGTATAAGAGACAGGTACAATATCATGAACCTCTGTCCATAGTTCACAGGCACTCTGTCTATCAGATCTAGTCTCTTAAATTTATTTCTCACTTCCACTGTATAATCATAAGGGATTTGATTTAGGTCATATGTGAATGGTCTAGTGATTTTCCNATGATAAGATGAAGTTAAAGATAACTTTTAAACTTTATAATTGTTGCTTTTAAAGAAAAACACAGTGGATTAAGCATAAGTAGAGGATAACCTAATGATCTCAGCACCACCAATATAACTTTCAAACTAATGAGATTCAAAAATACTTCAGTAAAAAGTATAAACTATTTAATACAAAATTTATCAAAGAATAAATATGAATAGTAAAAAAACTGTAAGTTTATATTCTCATTAGTAATAAGTAGAAATTAGCAGTGAATTTCATTTACTATATACTATTTTTACCCTCTCTATATGTGTGGGTGTGTTATTTGATTAGTCGTGTCCAACTCTTTGCAACACCATAGACTGCAACCCACCAGGCCCCTCCATCTATGGGATTCTCCAGGCAAGAACACTGGAGTGGGATGCCATTTCCTTCTCCAAAAGAAACTAGAGAAAGAAACAAAGTGAAGTTGTTCAGTCATGTCCTACGCTTTTCGACCCCATGGATATAGCCTACCAGTTCAGTTCAGTTCAGTCGCTCAGTCGTGTCCGACTCCTTGAAACCCCATGAATTGCCAGGCCTCCCTGTCCATCACCAACTCCTGGAGTTCACTCAGACTGACGTCTATCGAGTCCGTGATGCCATCCAGCCATCTCATCCTCGGTCATCCCCTTCNATCTTTGAAATTCCCTAGTGTACCTATCTAAACCTTATGCCATTCCATCATCTGAGATAACTACCATACTGAATTTTGTGTTTATTAATATATTCCTAAGCAGTATATTTTTCAACTTTGCATGTTTTTACTTTAGTGGAATCACTACGTTCCTCTGTGACTTGCATTTTTTGTTCAAAGTTATATCCCTTTGACTAATCCATTGTACATGTAGGGGGTCTTCATTCATTTTCACTGCATACTTCTTTGTGAAAATATGTCACAATTTGTCCATTCATAAGCATAGGTTTTGACTATTTGGTGACATCCAGGTGTAATTTTCTCTTGTGTTGTTGGAAAAGGGTGTTGCTATGATCAGTGTGTTCTCTTGACAAAATTGTTAANATTTTCACTGCATATTTCTTTGTGAAAATATGTCACAATTTGTCCATTCATAAGCATAGGTTTTGACTATTTGGTGACATCCAGGTGTAATTTTCTCTTGTGTTGTTGGAAAAGGGTGTTGCTATGATCAGTGTGTTCTCTTGACAAAATTGTTAATCTTTGCCCAACTCATTTTTTACTTCAAGGCCAAACTTGCCTGTTAGTATCTCTTTACTTCCTACTTTGCATTCCAATCCTCTGTGATGAAAGGGACATCTTTTTTTAGTGTTAGTGTTAGTTCTAGAAGGTCTTGTAGGACTTCATAGAACCAGTCAACTTTAGTTTCGGCATTAGTGATTGGGCCATAGACTTGGATTACTGTGATGGTGAATGGTTTATACAACATTTTAAAGACATTATAGACAATCACTAAAGACAGTAGTCTATACAGTCAGCAAAAACAAGACCTGGAGCCAACAGTGGCTCAAATCATCAGGCCTTATTGCAAAATTTAGGCTTAACCTGGGCCATTCATTCTGACCTAAATCAAATCCCTTATGATTACACAGTGGAGGTGATGAATAGATTCAAGAGATTAGATCTGGTAGACAGAGTGCCTAAAGAACTACAGATAGAGATTCATAACATTNAGGCTTAACCTGGGCCATTCATTCTGACCTAAATCAAATCCCTTATGATTACACAGTGGAGGTGATGAATAGATTCAAGAGATTAGATCTGGTAGACAGAGTGCCTAAAGAACTACAGATAGAGATTCATAACATTTTACAGGATGCAGTGACTAAAATCATCCAAAAAAAGAAGAAATGCAAGAAGACAAAGTGGTTGTCTGCAGAGGCTTACAAATAGCTGAGAAAGCAAAAGACAAGAGAAGAAAAGGCAAAGGGGAAAGAGAAAGATATAATTCAACTTAATGTAGAATTCTAGGGGACATCAAGGAGAGGTAAGAAGACTTTCTTAAATGAACAATGCAGAGAAATAGAGGAAGACAATAGGATGGGAAAGACTGGAGATCTCTTCAAGAAAATTGGAGATATCAAAGGAACATTTCATGGAAGGATGAAATGAATACAGAACAGAAATGGTAAGAGCCTCACAAAAGCAGAAGAGATTAAGAAGAGGTAGCAAGAATATACAGAATTACACACACAAAAAAGGTCTTAATGACCTGGATAACCATGATGGTGTGGTCACTCACCTAGAACCAGATATCCTGGAGTGTGAAGTCAAGTGGGCCTTAGGAAGCATTACTATACACAATGCTAGTGGAGGTGACAGAATTCCAGCTAAGCTATTTAAAATCCTAAAAGATGATGCTGTTAAAGTGTTGCACTCAATATGTCAGCAAATTTGAAAAACTAAGCAATGGCCACAGGACTGGAAAAGGTCATTTTTCATTCCAATCCCAAAGACAATGCCAAAGAATGTTCAAACTACTGAACAATTGCAGTCATTTCACATGATAGTAAGATCATTTCACATGATAGTAAGCTCAAAATGCTTCAAGCTAGGCCTCAGCAGTACGTGAACTGAGAACTTCTGGATGTACAAGGTAGATTTAGAAAAGGCAGAGGAACCAGGGATCAAATTGTCAACATTCATTGGATTGTAGAGAAAACAAGGGAGTTCCAGAAAAACATCTACTTCTGCTTCATTGACTATACTAAACCCTTTGACTGTGTGGATCACAACAAATTGTGGAAAATTCTTCAAGAGATGGGATGGGAATATCAGACCACCTTACCTGTCTCCTGAAAAACCTGTATGCAGGTCAAGAAGCAACAGTTAGAACATTACATGGCACAACTGACTGATTCTGAATTGGGAAAGGAGTATGTCAAGGCTGTATATTGTCACCCTACTTGTTTAACTTCTATGCAGAATACATTACGAGAAATGCCAGGCTGGATTAATCACAGCTGGAACAAGATTGCTGTGAGAAATATGAATCACCTCAGATATGCAGATGATACCACTCTAATGGTAGAAAGTGAAGAGGAACTAAAGAGTTTCTTGATGAGGCTGAAAGAGGACAGTGAAAAAGTCAGCTTAAAATTTAATGTTAAAAAAACTAAAGTCACAGCATGTGGTCCCATCAGTTCATGGCAAATAGAAGGAGAAAAAGTGGAAGAGGTGAGAGATCTTCTTTTCTTGGGCTCCAAAATTACTGAAGTCAGTGACTGCAGTCATGAAATTAAAATATGTTTGCTCCTTGGAAGGAAAACTATGACAAATCTAGACAGCATATTAAAAAGCAGAGACTTCACTTTGCTGGGAAAGATTCATATAGTCAAAGCTATCATTTTCCAGTAGCCATGTATGTTAGAGTTGGACCATAAAGAAAGCTGAGTGCCAAAGAGCTGATGCTTTTCAATAGTGGTGCTGGAAAAGACTCTTGAGAGTCTGTTGATCTGCAAGGAGATCAAACCAGTCAATACTGAAGGAAATCAACCCCAAGAGTATTCATTGGAATGACTTGTGCTGAAGCTGAAGCTTCAATACTTCGGCCATCTAATGCAAAGAGCCTATTCATTGGAAAAGACCCTAATGATGGGAAAGGGGCAGCAGAAGATGATATGGTTCGATGGCATCACCAACCCAATGGGCATAAATCTGAGCAAACTTTGTTAGTGGAGGAAAGGGGAGCCTGGCGTGCTGCAGTCCCTGGGGTCACAAAGAGTCAGACATGATTTAGCATCTGAACAGCAACAACAACAATAAAGCGTAGGTTGTTTTTTCAATTTTTTGGTTTTTACAAATATTTTTGTGATTATTATTCTTGTGTGTGTCTCCTGGTATTTATATGCAAAAGTCTGATTTTTAAAAAAAACATAAATTAGAATGTTCCTTTGTTTTATGGCCATTTAATGACTTTGCATTACATTTAGAGTGGAAGGAGAAGCTTTGGCACAGCTTAAAATCCCCTGCCTATATCTCCAGACTTATCTTTTAAACTTTTCAACTAATTAGGTATGCTTCAAAGACACTGGATTTCTTTTTCAGTTCTTCAAACTTGTCGTAACCATTTCACCTCATGGTCTTCGCACATGTATGTCTTCTTCTCAAAATGTTCTTCCTCTTACATTTTTCAAAATTGCACTCATTCTTCAGGTCTCAATTTAACTGTTAGTTGTTCAAAGAAGTCTTCCCTGACTCCCAAACTCTAAATTAGTTATATCTACTAATATTCTTCACAGTATGCTTGACTCTTTATTCTTTACACATATCATTCATTTTCTTGTCTCCAAAATAAGTGATCATATTTGTTTTGTTCAGAGTAACTGAGATACAGTAGGAATTCAAAAAAATATTTGCTGAACAAACTCTTACATGTGAGGAGAAATGTCAAATAGGATTATATACATGCATTATACGTTAATAATTGCCAATAAACTTCAGTGATACATTTTTAAGATTTTCATAATTTATAAGTAATTTTATGAAAATTAAATTTTGAACCATACAAAATATCCTGAAATCAGGCCCAAATCTTTTGGTTAGCCCCATCATCATTGGTGCTATCACTATGTTATTTGAGAGTCCCAAAGGCCAAGATAACCTGGGTTGACCCAGACTGGAGAAGACTCTCCCCAGATTCTGCCTGCTTTTAGCCAATTTGATTTCAATCAACCTATAGGACTTGTATGAGAAGAGTACAGAGTGAATGACTATTCACTATGTCTTTCTACATTAAATGGAGACTTACCCGATTCTCTCCCAAGAGACAGATGAACTCTTAAGTAACAAATTGACCTAAAATAAAAGTGAACATCATTTATTACCTGAAATAAAGTTTGACTACAAATCTTTTACACATGTGGTATTTTAAAAATAAAAATAGTATCAGTGTATAATTTACATAACTTATCAAAGGTAAATTATACATTAACTCTAAAACTTTCATGTTAATACTTAACTATAAAAAATTTTAGTAACAAAATTTTGTGTGATGGTACAATAAATTGCCAGACTGCTTTCTAAAAATTTTAATCTTCACCTTTCCACATCTGCCTACCACAGGGATGAAAATGCATGGTACATGGCAAAAAATCCTATTAAGTTAAAAAAAACAATTCAAAAGCTTTTTGTGTTTGCATTTACTTGGGCATTTGGAGGAACTTTACAACGTGAAGATGAACATGAAGATGATATAATATTTTATCCAAGTTCTGAACCTGATTCACCTGCAAGAGTAACCTATGATTTTGACAATCTTGTTCGTGAATTATTTGAAGGCAATGCACAAATAGGTAAGTTCTAAGGGAAAATTCATAATTATGCATACTTCAAAATGTTAATTTGAAACTCATCATTGGACTTATATTTATGTAGCTCATCTGTTTATATGTGAAGATTAGTGGTAAAAGAGGGTTAAATAAGTACACTCTAATATCCTTAATAGGACTGTGACAACTGCACAACAAGGAGGAGGCCCAGCTCAACAACCAGTGTAGGCTCTGGCCGTCCCAACACCAATCACAACCCCTATCAAGGGGATAATGGTCAGCATACACCAAAGAAAGACAATGCAGACATTCATACTAAAAAGAGCCTCTAAAAAATTACTAGACTCATGGAGTCTACATGGGGACACTCTCACATTAAAACAGCCCTTTAAGACCACAGTACATAACTATTTCTCCTAAACTCATAGAGTCTGAGAAATATGAGTAGAATGAAGAAGCAGAGGAACCACTCCTAATTAAAAGATCAAGATAATTCCTCTGAAAGAACAAACAATGAAACAAGTATTTCCAGTCTACCAAATCACAAGTTGAAAAAGGAGTTAATGAAAATACTGAAAGAGTTAAGAAAGGTTATTAGTAGAAATGCAGATTACTGTAAAAGGACCTAAAACTACAAACAGAAGCCAACTAAAATTTGGAAACTCATTTCTAATACAAAAGCTGAGCTAAAGGCAATGATGGCAAACTGTACAAAGCAGAAGAATGAAAAAGTGACCTGGGAGATAGAATAATGGAAATCACTTAGTCAGAAGAGCAAAGGGAAGAGAAACAAAAAAGAAATTAAAGCAACATATGAGACCTATTGAATAATATAATGCATTCCAATCTATGCATAGAAAGGATATCAGAAGGATGAAAAAGAGAAAAGGGAATTAAAAATGTGTTTGAAAAAATTATGGCTGACAGAAGGTGGGAGGGAGACTCAAGAGGAAGGGAATGTGTGTACGCCTATGGTTAATTCATGTTGATGTATGGCAAAAATCAAACCAATGTTGTAAACCAATCACCAATCACTTAAAAATAAATTTCTTTTTTAAAAAGTATAAAATAACTTTAAAAAAGAGATTATGGCTGAAAACTATACAAATCTGAAGAAGGAAACAAATATACAGATATAAGAAACCCACATTAGGGCAAAGGACACAGAGAGTATATAACTTCATTGCTAACACTAACAAGCAGGCACTCTTTCTGTCCCCTTCTGATGTCTATGTCAGAAGCTTTCTCTATCTCCTTTATACTTTAATAAAACATTATTACACACACACACACACACAGAGAAAGAAAATGATGGGATGAAAAAGTATATTTTATGAAAACTGAAATGTCAAGCAGGGATAGCAATATTCATATAAGACAAAATAAACTTTTTTTAAAAGGCCATAAAGATAAATAAGGACATTATATAATGATAAAATGATCAATGCAAGAAAAGAATATTACAGTCATTAACATATATGCACCCCAAATAAGAGCACTCACAAAAATCAAATAAGCATTAGCATAAATAAAAGGAGAAACTGACAGAAATGCAATGATAGTAGGAGATATTAATGCAATGTCATGCCAGTGGACAGAGATCTTCCAGACAGAGAATCAATAAAGTAATGGAGATAATAAATGATAAAATAAAACAGTCTTAATTGGTATTCTCAGGACATTACACGCAGAAAAACCAGAATACATATTCTTTTCAAGTGCACATGGAATGTTCTTTAGGAGTGACCATATACTTGGACACAAAACAAGTTTCAGCAAATTTAAGAGGATAAAAATTATTTCAAGCACATTTTCTGACCACATATCATAAAAATATTAAAAATTAATCACACAAGGAAAAACGAGCAAAAGAAAGATTACATTGAGGCAAAACAAAATGCTACTACAAAGCCAATGGATCTATAATGAAATCAAAGAGGAAATTAAAAAATACTTTGAGGCAAATGGTAATGAAAACACTACTATAAAAAACCTATTGGGTTCTGCAAAAGCAGTTCATAGAGGAAGATGCATAGTAATATAGGTCTTCCTCAAAAAAACAAGAAAAATCTCAAACAAACTAACCTATCATCTAAAATAATTAGAAAAAGATTAAACCAAATCTAACGTCAGCAGAAAGAAGGAAATAAAAATCAGAGAGTAAATGAATAAAACGGAGATTAGAAAAACAATAATAAAACATCACCAAAACCAAGAGCTGGTTCTTTGAAAGAGTAAACAAAAATCAGTAAACCTCTGGCCAATCTCACCAAGAAGAAAAGAGATTGGGCCCAAATAAACAAAATAAGAAACTACAGAGGAGAAATAACAACTGACAACAACAACAACAAAACTATAAGGGAATACTATGAACAATTATTTGCCAACAATGACCCAGATAACCACAATGGTGTGATCACTCACCTAGAGCCAGACATCCTGGAATGTGAAGTCAAGTGGGCCTTAGAAAGCATCACTACGAACAAAGCTAGTGGAGGTGATGCAATTCCAGTTGAGCTATTTCAAATCCTAAAAGATGATGCTGTGAAAGTGCTGCACTCAATATACCAGCAAATCTGGAAAACTCAGCAGAGGCCACAGAACTGGAAAAGGTCAGTTTTCATCCCAGTCCCAAAGAAAGGCAATGCCATAGACTGCTCAGACTACCGCACTGTTGCACTCATGTCACACACTAGCAAAGTAAGGCTCAAAATTCCCCAAGCCAGGCTTCAACAATACATGAACTGTGAACTTTCAGATGTTCAAGCTGGATTTAGAAAAGGCAGAGGAACCAGAGATCAAATTGCCAACATCTGATGGATCATCAAAAAAACAAGAGAGTTCCAGAAAAACATCTTAAAACATCTCTAAAACTTCTGTTTTATTGACTATGCCAAAGCCTTTGACTTTGTGGATCACAACAAACTGTGGAAAATTCTGAAAGAGATGGGAATACCAGATTACCTGACCTGCCTCCTGAGAAATCTGTATGCAGGTCAAGAAGCAACAGTTAGAACTGGACATGGAACAGCCGACTGGTTCCAAATCGGGAAAGGCTGTATATTGTCACCCTGCTTGTTTAGGTTAGGGCTTTTCGCGTGGTAGCTATCCCACAGTCTGGTTTGCTAGCCCAAGTTAGTTCCCTCAGATTTCCCTCAGGACATTCAGGCCCGATCCTTACTCTAAGCAATGCAGCCCGCGCCTCCTTGCCCAGCCCCCGCCTGCTAGTGGCAGGTGCAGGCGTCTGCACTGCTTCTCCCCTGGGGGAGTTACCATTGGGCATGTACTCTGTGGGTTTTAATTATTTATTTTTCCTCCCAGTTATGTTGCCCTCTGTGGTTCCAAGGCACGCCACAGACTCGGCAGTGAGAGTGTTTCCTGGTGTTTGAAAACTTCTCTCTTTTTAAGACTCCCTTCCCGGGACAGAGCTCCATCCCTACCTCTTTTGTCTCTCTTTTTGTCTTTCATATTTTTTCCTACCTCCTTTCAAGACAATGGGCTGCTTTTCTGGGTGCCTGATATCCTCTGCCGGCATTCAAAAGTTGTTTTGTGGAATTTACTCAGCATTTAAATGTTCTTTTGATGAATTTGTGGGGGAGAAAGTGGTGTCCCCATCCTATTCCTCTGCCATCTTAGGACTGCCTCCCCTGCTTGTTTAACTTATATGAAGAGTACATCATGAGAAATGCTGGACTGGATGAAACACAAGCTGTAATCAAGATTGCCGGGAAGAATATGAACAATCTCAGATATGCAGACAAAACCACTCTAATGACAGAAAGTGAAGAAGAATTAAAAGAGCCTCTTGGTGAAAGTGGAGAGGCAGAGTGAAAAAGTTGGCTTAAAACTCAACATTCAGAAAACTAAGATCATGGCAGTTGATCTCATCACTTCATGACAAATAGATGGGGAACAATGAAAACAGTGAGAGACTTTATTTTCTTGGGCTCTAAAGTCACTGCAGATGGTGACTTCAGCCATGAAATTAAAAGATGCTTTCTCGTTGGAAGAAAAGTTATGACCAACCTAGACAGCATATTCAAAAGCAGAGACATTACTTTGCCAACAAAGGTCCATCTAGTCAAGGCTATGGTTTCTGCAGTAGTCATGTATGGATGTAAGAGTTGGACTATAAAGAAAACTGTGCACCGAAAAATTGATCCTTTCAAATTGTGGTACTGGAGAAGACTCTTGAGAGTCCCTTGGACAGCAAGGATATCCAACCAGCCCATCCTAAAGGAAATCAGTCTTGAATATTCACTGGAAGGAGTGATGCTGAAGCTGAAATTCCAATACTCAATGGACATGTGTTTGAGTAAACTCCATGAGTTGGTGATGGACAGGGAGGCCTGGCATGCTGCAATCCATGGAGCTGCGAAGAGTCAGACATGACTGAGTGGCTGAACTAAACTGAACTTAATAATATAAAGTACAAGATAATAATCAGAACTTCTGGGTAAGATTTCAAACAATATCAGATAATGAGTGATTCATCTTACCTTCTGGATCCAAAATAAGTCAGAGATAATAAAGCTTTGCTTTTATATAATTAAAGATTAGAAGGAAAAATGATAGGCCAGTTTTATGTATTTGGTTATACCTTTAATGAAGAATTATTATTTCTGACCAATCAATCACATCTCTCAGATAAAGATCATATTCTTAGTTAAACATTCCGTGAATGAGACTGTTTATTTATTTATCATTTTCAAATGTAGGTATCAACCTTCCAAATGGTGAACATTCTATCTTTGGGTATTTTGTGGATATACAGCAATGTGAATTTATACCATGGTCAGAATTACTTCCTAATATTCAGACACTAGTACAAAGAGGTAAGAATTATTTTAAGAACCATGCTCTAACGTCTATAAATTATTGATATTATTTTATATATAAAAGTGGTTATATCAGCAGCTTTGAGGACTGACGTATTCCAAGTCTGTCCAGGAACTCATTTGGATCTGTTTACAAGGTAGTCTTTAAAAAATAACCTTTGAATATTGCTTTCTGAGCAAATTTAAATGTATTAGTATTTGATTGAGACCATTGTACATTTTTAAATTTTAGTTAACTAAAAATCTTGCTAATGGAAGTGCTCGATATTTTAATAGCATGATTATTGAAAGGAAAGGACCTCTTCTAAAACAAGTAAAACATATATGTAGCAATTCGATTGTAAAGGAACTTGCTAATTAAAAATAAATAATCATAGTTGGACAAAATGCATATGTGCTAAATCATTTTTATTCTCAATCTTCTTCTATGTATAGAAGAAAAAGATAACAGAACATTGTTGTATTTTGAGAGTTTAGTTGAAATTGAGGCAGGAGCTTGATACGGACTAATATGCTTCATGTAGATTTCTTGCAAACATAAAAAATTCAATGAATGCTAATTGAATTTAATTACTTTGATATGAGCTTTCTCTCATAGAGAGTTTCAAAATTTAGTTATAAGAGTTTTTGACAGAAAACAACCAGAAATCTCAGATACATGAAGCATCCAGAAAATTCTAAATCTAAATTAATTTCATTGGAAATAACAAGGTTCTAGTGTACAGTATTTATCACAGTATTACAGTTATTTGAAACCCCAAATTGTGTATCATATGGTAATGCTAATATTGGTCATTTTTATCCTTAGTTTTCAGCATGAAAAAAAAAACTGAACTATCAATGCACATAACTCAGTGTCTTAGTGTACCATTCCACCTTTATGGGAAACTATAGAGGTGTTTTCTATAAACCTAAGACATTGCTTCCTCTGGCCCCAACTTACACTAATTGTAGCCAAGGGTTTAGGAGAAACTCAAACTCTCCAAGCTTTCAGACCCAAACTCATAACAGTAATCTTAGTATCACAGTATCATTTTTGATTCACCACTATATAATGCAAATCAGAAGTCCTGGTGTCAGACCAGGCTACTCTGGTCTGTGGGAAGATAGCAAGTTCCAGGGTCAGGAGCACTGTAAACCCATATGCAATTAGATCCAATCTGTTGAATGAAGAACACCTTGATTTGGTTCTTGCAGAGAGGTCACTGTAGATCTTGGTGGCAAGGAGCGCACTCCAAGTACATAAAGACAATGGGCAGACGTTCCAAGACTTCTCTCTTCAGAGAAGCTTTGCCACCTCCCTTTTTAAACTATTAATTTTGCTCTGGAAGGACCGATGCTGAAGCTGGAGCTCCAATACTTTGGCCACCTAATGCAAAGAGCCTACTCATTGGAAAAGACCTTGATGCTGGGAAAGATTGAAAGAAAAAGGAGAAGGGGGCAGCAGAGGATAAGATTAGTAGATAGCATCACCAACTCAATGGACATGAATCTGAGCAAATTCTGGGAGNAATTGTGGTACTGGAGAAGACTCTTGAGAGTCCCTTGGACAGCAAGGATATCCAACCAGCCCATCCTAAAGGAAATCAGTCTTGAATATTCACTGGAAGGAGTGATGCTGAAGCTGAAATTCCAATACTCAATGGACATGTGTTTGAGTAAACTCCATGAGTTGGTGATGGACAGGGAGGCCTGGCATGCTGCAATCCATGGAGCTGCGAAGAGTCAGACATGACTGAGTGGCTGAACTAAACTGAACTTAATAATATAAAGTACAAGATAATAATCAGAACTTCTGGGTAAGATTTCAAACAATATCAGATAATGAGTGATTCATCTTACCTTCTGGATCCAAAATAAGTCAGAGATAATAAAGCTTTGCTTTTATATAATTAAAGATTAGAAGGAAAAATGATAGGCCAGTTTTATGTGTTTGGTTATACCTTTAATGAAGAATTATTATTTCTGACCAATCAATCACATCTCTCAGATAAAGATCATATTCTTAGTTAAACATTCCGTGAATGAGACTGTTTATTTATTTATCATTTTCAAATGTAGGTATCAACCTTCCAAATGGTGAACATTCTATCTTTGGGTATTTTGTGGATATACAGCAATGTGAATTTATACCATGGTCAGAATTACTTCCTAATATTCAGACACTAGTACAAAGAGGTAAGAATTATTTTAAGAACCATGCTCTAACGTCTATAAATTATTGATATTATTTTATATATAAAAGTGGTTATATCAGCAGCTTTGAGGACTGACGTATTCCAAGTCTGTCCAGGAACTCATTTGGATCTGTTTACAAGGTAGTCTTTAAAAAATAACCTTTGAATATTGCTTTCTGAGCAAATTTAAATGTATTAGTATTTGATTGAGACCATTGTACATTTTTAAATTTTAGTTAACTAAAAATCTTGCTAATGGAAGTGCTCGATATTTTAATAGCATGATTATTGAAAGGAAAGGACCTCTTCTAAAACAAGTAAAACATATATGTAGCAATTCGATTGTAAAGGAACTTGCTAATTAAAAATAAATAATCATAGTTGGACAAAATGCATATGTGCTAAATCATTTTTATTCTCAATCTTCTTCTATGTATAGAAGAAAAAGATAACAGAACATTGTTGTATTTTGAGAGTTTAGTTGAAATTGAGGCAGGAGCTTGATACGGACTAATATGCTTCATGTAGATTTCTTGCAAACATAAAAAATTCAATGAATGCTAATTGAATTTAATTACTTTGATATGAGCTTTCTCTCAGAGAGTTTCAAAATTTAGTTATAAGAGTTTTTGACAGAAAACAACCAGAAATCTCAGATACATGAAGCATCCAGAAAATTCTAAATCTAAATTAATTTCATTGGAAATAACAAGGTTCTAGTGTACAGTATTTATCACAGTATTACAGTTATTTGAAACCCCAAATTGTGTATCATATGGTAATGCTAATATTGGTCATTTTTATCCTTAGTTTTCAGCATGAAAAAAAAAACTGAACTATCAATGCACATAACTCAGTGTCTTAGTGTACCATTCCACCTTTATGGGAAACTATAGAGGTGTTTTCTATAAACCTAAGACATTGCTTCCTCTGGCCCCAACTTACACTAATTGTAGCCAAGGGTTTAGGAGAAACTCAAACTCTCCAAGCTTTCAGACCCAAACTCATAACAGTAATCTTAGTATCACAGTATCATTTTTGATTCACCACTATATAATGCAAATCAGAAGTCCTGGTGTCAGACCAGGCTACTCTGGTCTGTGGGAAGATAGCAAGTTCCAGGGTCAGGAGCACTGTAAACCCATACGCAATTAGATCCAATCTGTTGAATGAAGAACACCTTGATTTGGTTCTTGCAGAGAGGTCACTGTAGATCTTGGTGGCAAGGAGCGCACTCCAAGTACATAAAGACAATGGGCAGACGTTCCAAGACTTCTCTCTTCAGAGAAGCTTTGCCACCTCCCTTTTTAAACTATTAATTTTGCTCTGGAAGGACCGATGCTGAAGCTGGAGCTCCAATACTTTGGCCACCTAATGCAAAGAGCCTACTCATTGGAAAAGACCTTGATGCTGGGAAAGATTGAAAGAAAAAGGAGAAGGGGGCAGCAGAGGATAAGATTAGTAGATAGCATCACCAACTCAATGGACATGAATCTGAGCAAATTCTGGGAGATAGTGAAGGAAGGGGGAGCCTGGCATGCTGCAGTCCATGAGGTTGCAAAGATTCGGACATAACTTAGCACCTGAACAACAACAATAACAACAAATAGATATACGTGAAAGTATAGGTACAATTATGTATTAAAATATGATATAGGATCAGTTTACTTATTTATAAATTAAATAATATCATGCATCAATTTTAATCTAAAATAAAAGACTAAATATTTAACATAATTTATTCATAACATTTAAGGATATCTATATAATTTTTCCCATGGTAACCCATAGTATAAAAGATTGTTTGAGCATCACACTTCAAAAATTACCTTTTATGATTAAAGTTTTTTTCCCCAAAGTATTTTTTGTTTGAAAAGAGTACTCCTAATCTGTAGTCTTTTCATACTGATTATGATGTTCTTGAGGCAAGAATGCTGGCGTGGTTTACCATTCTTTCAAGACCTTCTAGAACTAACATCAAAAATCGATGTCCTTTTCATCATAGGGGATTGGAATGCAAAAATAGGAAGTCAAGAGATACCTGGAGTAACAGGCAAGTTTGGCCTTGGAGTTCAAAATGAAGCAGGGCAAAGGCTAATAGAGTTTGTGAAGAGAACACACTGGTCATAGCAAACACCTTTCAACAATGTGAGAGGTGACAATAATCATACTGATTATTCTTTGCAGCTGAAGATAGAGAAGCTCTATACGGTCAGCAAAAATAAGACCTGGAGCTGACCTTGGCTCAGATTATGAACTCCTCATTCCATATTCAGGCTTAAATTGAATAAAGTAGGGGAAATCACTAGTCATTCAGATATGACCTAAATCAAATCCCTTATGTTTATAGTGAAGGAGATGAATAGATTCAAGGGATTAGATTAGGTAAACAGAGTGCCTGAAGAACTACCAACAGAGGTTCGTAACATTGCACAGGAGGTGGTGACCAAAGCCATCCTAAAGAAAAAGAAATTCAAGAAGGCAAAGTGTTTGTCTCAGGAGGCCTTACAATAGCAAAGGAAAGAAGAAAAAAACAAGGGAAAAAGGAAAAGGTGTACCTAGCCGAATGCAGAGTTCCAGAGAATAGCAAGGAGAGATAGGAAGGCCTTCTTATGTGAACAATGCAAAGAAATAAAGGAAAACAATAGAATGGGAATGATATAATGGGAAAGAATAGAGATCTCTTCAAGAAAGTTAGAGATACCAAGGGAACATTTCATGCAAGGATGGGCCCAAGAAAGGACAGAAACATCAAGGGCCTAACAGAAGCAGAAGAGATTATGAAGAAGTGGCAAGAATATACAGAAAAACTTTACCAAACAAAGATCTTAATGATAAAGATAACCACGATGGTGTGTTCACTCACATAGAGCCAAACATCCTGGAGTATGAAGTCAAGTGGGTCTTAGGAAACATTACTACACACAAAGCTAGTGGAGGTGACAGAATTCCAGCTAAGCTATTTAAAATCCTAAAAGATGATGCTGTTAAAGTGCTGCACTCAATATGTCAGCAAATTTGGAAAATTCAGCAGTGACTGCAAGACTGGAAAAGGTCAGTTTTCATTCCAATCCCAAAGAAGGGCAATGCCAAAGAATGTTCAAACCCATACAACTGCACTAATTTCACATGCTAGCAAGATAATTCTCAAGTACTTCAATCCAGGCCTCAGTAGTGTGTGAACCGAGAACTTTCAGATGTACAAGCTGGATTTTAAAAAGGCAGAGGAACCAGAGATCAAATTGCCAACATTTGTGGGATCACAGCAAAAGCAAACGAATTCCAGAAAAACATGTACTTCTGCTTCATTGACTATGCTAAAGCTTTTGACTGTGGATCACAACAAACTGTGGAAAATTTTGAAAGAGATGGGAATCTCTTACCACCAGACCGCCTTGTCTGCCTCCTGAGAAATCTGTATTCAGGTCAAGAAGCATCAATTAGAACTGGACGTGGAGTAACCGACTGGTTCCAAATTGGGAGAGGAGTACATCAGGCTGTATATTGTCACTCTGCTTATTTAACTTATATGCAGAGTACATCATGCAAAATACCAGGCTGGATGAATCACAAGTTGGAATCAACATTGCCAGGAGAAATATGAACAATCTCAGATATGCAGATGATGCCATTATAATGGCAGAAAGTGAAGAGGAACTAAAGAGTCTCTTGATGAGGGTGAAAGAAGAGAGTGAAAAAGCTGACTTAAAACTCAACATTCAAAAAACTAAGATCATGGCTTCCAGTCTCACCACTTCATGGCAAATAAAAGGGGAAAAGGGGGAAACAGTGACAGATTTTATTTTCTTGGACTCCCAAATCACTGCAGACAGTGATTGCAGCCATGAAATTAAAAGTCACTTACTCCTTGAAAGGAAAGCTATGACAAACCAAGAAAGCATATTAAAAAGCAGAGACATCACTTTGCCAACAAAGGTCCATATAGTCAAAGCTATGGTTTTTCCAGTGGTGTATGGATCCATCCAGTCATGTATGGATGTGAGAATTAGACCATAAAGAAGGTTGGGCACAAGATTTGATGCTTTTGAACTGTGGTGCTGAAGAAGACTCTTGAGAGTCCCTTGCTCAACAAGATCAAACCAGTCAATACTAATGGAAATCAACCCTTAATATTCATTGGAAAGACTGTTGCTAAAGCTGAAGCTCCAATACTTTGGCCACCTGATGCGAAGAACCAGCTGATTGGAAAACACTCTGATGCTGGGAAAGATTGAAGGCAGGAGGAGACGGGGGCAACAGAGGATGAGATGGTTGGATGGCATCATTAACACAATGGACACGAGTTTGAGCAAACTCCAGGAGACAGTGAAGGACAAGGAAGCCTGGTGTGCTGCAGTCCCTGGGGTTGCAAACAGTGAGACGTGACTTAGCAACTGCAACAACAAAGCTGTGGTCACCAGGGATGTATTCTAAAGCTCAACATTCATTAATATTCAATAAATACTTATTCATTTTTATTAATAAAGCAATTTCCAGTGAATCCTGAGTGGGGATATAGGAAGACATATTATGTTTCCTTCTTCAATAACAAGATGGAATAATAGGACTTTGATGGTGGTAAAGTTAATTAGTAATATTAGACAATTTGGGACTATTATGCTAAGTTGATCCTACTTTTCTTTCCATATTCCTCTTATGTTAATTCCCTGTGTGGCGTAAACTGCTTCTTGTCAATCATCTCCATGCTTTCCTGTCTCTCTGTGAATAAAGTATTCATGTGGTCAATTGGTTTTCCAATTAAACCTTCCTTGTAGCTAAATGTGGCCATGTAACCCAGTTCTAGACAATGAAATGTGAACAGAGGTGAACAATGGCACAAGAAGAGGGTGGGATGAATTGAGAAAATAGCCTTGAAACATGCATATTATCGTGTGTAAAAGAGATAGCTAGTAGAATGTTGCTATATAATACAGGGAGCTCAGCCCAGTGCTCTGTGATGACCTAGAAGGGTGAGATGGGGGGAAGCGGGAGGGAGGTACAAGAGGGAGGGAATATATGTATACTTATGGCTAATTTGTGTCATTGTACAGCAGAAGCCAAGACAACATTGTGAAGCAATTATCCTCCAGTTTAAAAAAGAAAAGAATGTATTAATACTAATGTTTTCTGAGTTGCAAATTCTGGCTTCTGAGTTGCAAATATGGTGGCAGGACCTAAAATAACCATCTGGGACCTAAATATGGAAAGTACTTGTTAACAATGGCAGAAAAAAGATGAAAGAAGCCAAGTGTGGGTTCCTTATACTGTAGTGCTTACGTATAAGCCCTGGACTGTTTTGTAAGAGAAGAATAAAATTCCGCCTTTGAAACACCATTGTTATACTTGTATCCTTACTAGAGCAGACAGAACATGTATCATAATTAATATAGATTTTAGTACCTATAAATAAGGCAGTAACTTGAAAAAAATCGTGATACCTGACGCTAACTTAAAAATCAGATGTTGGCAGCAAAGACTCAGTGTAGAAGTCTTGCTTGAATGCCCATGATCCCTGTATGCCATGGCTAACCACTTGGCAAAACTGTTAACCTGTCATATCTTGGGAGCAAATCACATGCTTACCAAAACTGTTGTTCTGCCCATTAAGTCATGTATTACAAAAGCTAATTTTTTTAATATGTAAGTAGCTTCTACAGTCCAAAATAAAAGACCAGTTGCCCATTTTCTATGAAAAAAAAAAATAGATAAAGAATATAAATAAATAGTTCATAGAAAAACAAATGGCTCTGAGATATAGTTGACTCATAAATGCAAAATAAACTAGAATTAGATACTTTTTTTTTACCTATAATACTGATGAGGATCTGTAAAAAAAAAAGTTTGATACTTTTGGCAAAGGGGTAAGGCCTCAGAGACTTTCAAACATTAGGGGACAATTTGTCAATATCTATCGAAATTATAAATCTACGTAAGTTTATAGTGACCCAGAAACTCTACTTATAAGAAATTATTTGACATATATCCCAAAATGACATAAATTTAGCTTTTTTTGTAATAACAAAAGATTGGAAACGCCATAAATATCTCTCACTGGAGCACTGGTGAATATTTTATTATACATTCATTAAATGCAATGTTAATCAGAAAAAAAGTCTTTAAGGTTATAAAAGGATCTTTAAAATTACACTAAACTTTTTAAAAATTACAGAACAGCATCCACATATTGGGAATTAGGTAACTAAGACATAGAGAAAGAGACCATGTATGCATACCATAGTTTTGAATTGTGTACCACCATATGAATGTTTTAATTTTTAATTTAAAAAGGAGTAAAATGAAATATGAGGAAGTGAGGCTATGTAGAATTTAACTCTTTTGAGAGTTTTGGCTGTGTAATAGGAGGCTATGGGATCAAGAGAGATTTGGTTTTGTTTGGGGCGTGTGTGTGTGTGTGTGTGTGTGTGTGTGTGTGCATGTGCATTTTATTTCACATGAAATTGGCCATATTCACCTGATTTTTAAGAAAAATATCAATTTCATATGGTTAAATCACTAAAAAGATTGGCAATACTAGCACATATATGTTTATACAATGGAAAATTCCAATAGAAAGGACAGACTGATAGTGATGAGGGGGAAGAATTACCAAAGAAGTGATGTTCTTAAAAAAAGGATTGAAGGAGTTTTTGGCAGGAGAGTTACTTTCATTTTTACTGGAGGGAAAGTAGAGACACTTACGTTGCATATGAGGGCATTTGAGTATGTTTGGTGGTAGAAAATCAAAGTTTGTATGTGGTGGACTTAGAAATGTGTGTTGTGAGTTCAACAGCCTAAAGTATGAATGAAAGGGAAATTTTCTGAGATCAGCAGAGGTGCCCAGGCACTTGCAGCAATAGTGGCTTATATGTATATATTTAAATTGTTTTATAATGTACAGACTTTTCCAGAAAGTATTTAGTATCTAAAAGATGAAATTGACATTTATTTATAGGTCATTTAAAACTTTTTTAAAATTTTAACAGGAACTTCAATACTAGCTGATCCTCAAGGATCCAGTGAAAACCTCTTGAAGATAACAGAATGTGGAGAGAGCATTAATTATATTGCTACCAGAGACACAACATGCCTTTCTTTTCTTGTAAGCCTTCTTTTAAAGAATTTCTGCCCAGTACTTCTCACAGGTATTAAAAATATTTAAATATAATTTCAGAGTTAGGAAGAGCTTAATCGTTATGTAGTCCAAATATTTTATTTTACAAGTGGGAAAAAATATGCCCTGAAAAGATTTAGTACCTCTTTCAATATACATTCTTACTAACAGTGTATGAATTCCCATTTCTCCAGGTTTGCCAATTTTTGCTGTTTAGTCTCTATGTTTGACTCTTTGCGACCACAGGGACTGTAGTCTGCCAGGCTCCTCTCTCCATGGGATTTCCCAGTCAAGAATATTGGAATGGGTTGCCATTTCCTTCTCCAGGGGATCTTCCCTACCCAGGGATCAAACACACATCTCTTGCATTGCAGGCGGATTCTTCATTTGCTGAGCCACCAGGGAAACCCTGTTTGCCAATACAGAACATTATAAACCTTTTTCCTCTTTTCATTAGCTTCAAGGCAAATTCCAGAAGTAGAGCTATTGGATTAATATAAGTATGACCTACATATCCTCTAGGCTAAGGTCCTTAGAGAGCCATTGGCATCATTGATTGATTTACTTCAATTTACACATATAACTACATGCAAGTCAAAAACAAAAAGAAACTGCCTGATTTAAAAAAAAAAAAAAAACATGTACACATAATTCCTCAACCCATTGTTAAAATATTTCAACTCTTTACCATTATCAAAGGAGAAATTCAATACAGATTCTACTCTTTCTTAACATTTATTTCAGTCCATTCAGTTATCTTTTCCAAGTTGTATTGCCTTTCATCAAAGGCAATAGTATCACTTTCCCAGCTCTGTATTCAAAATATTCAGGCAAAATGAAGCTGGAACTCTCAGATAATCCATACCTTGCCTTCAGTTTGGTCAAAGGAAATTCTTAGTTTTACTTAATATTTGGTAAATTATAGGATCATGATTTCTGTTCTGTTGCAGTAAATCACTAGTCATCAGATTTGTCTCCCAGATTTCGTTGGCAAAAAATTTCAGGGAAAAATAATTTCATGTAGTAGTTCTGCTGTGTTGTAAGCAAAAAGATTTGCCATAGATGTAAATGAACATTAGATAAAAGATAATTATTAACTCCTAATCTTTTCTTTTTAAAAAGATGTAATTAACTCAAATGATTTTGAGAGGTTTACATACTACCTTGTTTACCCATTCTTAACCACATTTTTTTTAATGGAAGAGCAAAAATACAGTTTTCATGCAATTCTCAATTATCAAATGTTATTGTTTCATTTTAATATGTTAGCATCTACTAATTTTCTTGTATATAAATCTAACCTAACATATTTTTCCCCTTAGGAGACTTTGGAGTTGGAAAAACTGCTGCCATTAATCAAATGCTTGAAAAGTTAGAGGGCTCAGGAGCATTTGATGTGAAATATGGATCAATTTTAGGAGAAGTCCTATTATATAATGAAATTAAAAAATCAAGGTTGTATACATTAAATTTGATTTGTCTGGTAAAAACATAGTTTGCCTTAATGTATAACTGCATCATATTTTAAAGAAGCAAACCTGTTATGTGAAAATGCAGAATTATTCAAAAGAGAAGTGAGAAGAATATCTCTACTTTTCCAGAGTATTAACAGCTAGATTAATCTAAGTGAAAATTTCTTACATTTATTTTAAATAAAAAACTAAATTTAAGATCTCAGTTTTTTCTACATAACAAAATACAATTACAAGCTATTTTCCTTCCTGGAAAAATGCAACTAAAACATACAAATATGATGTAGCATATATCTGGGGTTTTAGTTTTTGTTTTTTTTATTAAAAATAAATTTCCTTCTTATCAAATATAAAAAGTATTCTTTACATAAATATATAATATGTATGTAATATATATAAATATATATCAAATATTAAAAGAATTCTGAAGTTTGTCATTCTGTGTCTCTTCCTGAGGGAAAAAAAGTAATGAAAAAGAAATCTAAATTGTGCAAATAAAGATTGTGTTTTAAGTTGATTCTGATTCTGTTAAAATATTAGCGAAGCCCAACGTTGTTTGAATTGAATAAGAAACTGTAATTATGGAAATATTCATATTGGACCTTTCCTCTAATCATGAGTCTTATATGTCCAATGACCTGTGTCACATGTATACTTGGATATCTCCTGAACATCTCTACATTAACATAGACAAAGTATAACTCTTGATTTCTCTTCCAAATCAATTCTTCCTCCAGTGTGTCTCGCTGCAATAAATGAGACCCAGTTATTCAAGCCTGAAATTTACAAATCATCTTTGAATTCCCCCTTTTCGCCTCACCTGCCTATCCCCAATAACCTGTCTGATTCCTCCCAACCCCTGTGTCCCCATTTTCCTCTGCTGCATAGCCAGTCTTCTATTAGTCAAGTCTATGCTGTCTTCAAAATACATCTGAATTCTTCTGCTTCTTTTTATTCAATGTCACTTTTAGTCCAAGCCTCCATAATCTACTTCTCACACTGATGATTTTGGAATATTAATAGTATCCTTCTACACCTAAATAAGGCCTTTAAAAAGCAGAGAAATAATTTTTGAAGCATTTAATACAATAAGAATCTTTACTTATCTGAAATATTATAATCAAAAATAATGGAATCTGAAAAAATTGATTTTACTATATGTTCAGTATTTAAACTGAAGTGACCATAAAGAAAGATAACATAAAAAAAAAAAAAGAAACCCCTGAAGACAAAACCAAAATAAAGGTGAATGGGCCTTTTGTTGAGTGAGCCGTAAGGCAAAATGCATTTTATAAAGGGACAAAAGAGTTAATAGCTTACCATCTGTAGAAAATATCCTATAGCCTGGCATTTTAAGAATTTGTTCAGTTTGTTTTTTAAGAGTAAGCCCATGTTTTGTTAAATTCGAATATCAATTCTCGTGGTAACTAATTTTATCTTTCAACGTGTGAACAGGAAAAAGTGTATAGTTGTTTCCTAGTAGGCAATAAGAGTAAAATCAGCCAAACCCTGATACTTTCATTATATTTTGTTCAATTGGTTACTATGGTAAATACGCTAATTTTGAATCCTTAAAACATTTTATTCCAATAGCTTCAAACAGAACATCAGTATCTTGCTTTCTGAAACTCATAAAACAGCAACTGGAGGTCTAGGTATGTATTACAGTAGTTTTAAAACCTTCCTATCTCAATCATATGCATGTCATTTCATACCGTCAAATATCTCAGAATAAAATTTTCATTTGTTAGTTTAAAATTTAAAATCTGAGAAACATCCTCTATCATCTGAAACTCTTCTCAGTTCAGTTCAGTTCAGTTGCTCAGTCGTGTCCGACTCTTTGCGATCCCATGAATCACAGCACGCCAGGCCTCCCTGTCCATCACCATCTCCCCGAGTTCACTCAGACTCACGTCCATCAAGTCCATGATACCATCCAGCCATCTCATCCTCGGTCATCCCCTTCTCCTCCTGCCCCCAATCCCTCCCAGCATCAGAGTCTTTTCCAATGAGTCAACTCTTCGCATGAGGTGGCCAAAGTACTGGAGTTTCAGCTTGAGCATCATTCCTTCCAAAGAAATCCCAGGGCTGGTCTCCTTCAGAATGGACTGGTTGGATCTCCTTGCAGTCCAAGGGACTCTCAAGAGTCTTCTCCAANCCAATGAGTCAACTCCTCTCATGAGGTGGTCAAAGTACTGGAGTTTCAGCTTGAGCATCATTCCTTCCAAAGAAATCCCAGGGCTGATCTCCTTCAGAATGGACTGGTTGGATCTCCTTGCAGTCCAAGGGACTCTCAAGAGTCCTCTCCAATGTTTTAAAAAGTAAATGTACTTTTCTCCTTATTTGGTTCCTTCACTAGAAACCCTGGTTTCTAGAACCGACTTTATCATTTCAACTTCCTGAGCCTTGTTTCCTCATCTGTAAAATTAGATGGTTGTTTCATGTCTCAGATAAACTTGGTCCTAGGATCCTGGCTGACATACACTTGCTGGTGAGTGACATCAACTCAGATACCACTTAAACTGTCTAAATCAACCATCAACCCAAGGCGGAGAGCAGAACGGAGATGCAGGCCCCCAGGAAGAATCCAGGAGACTGGGATAAAAAGAAGGCAAGAAATGGGTGTGAAATGCACAACCTAAAGAATTTTCTTGAAGTGACATGAAAATAATGAGGCAGCCTCTTAATGGTATTTCTAAGGCCTTGGGCATGAACATATGCAGGAAAAAACTGAAAAATATCCCATCATGCATAAACTGTATTATTTCGTTATGATTCTAGCTTTACAATGCCATGTTGAAATATGTCAAAATACTATGTAAGCAGTCAAACTTCTTCTCACCCAGCCAATCCTATCTTCTCTACAGACACATTCACCAGGCTTTTCTCCTCATTTCTCACTTATTACCAGAATCNTTTTGGGCATGAACATATGCAGGAAAAAACTGAAAAATATCCCATTATGCATAAACTGTATTATTTCGTTATGATTCTAGCTTTACAATGCCATGTTGGAATATGTCAAAATACTATGTAAGCAGTCAAACTTCTTCTCACCCAGCCAATCCTATCTTCTCTACAGATACATTCACCAGGCTTTTCTCCTCATTTCTCACTTATTACCAGAATCCTTTTCACTAGCTTCAGTAACATATTATTTATTTTCTAATGACTTGGGGTGGAAAACAGCGCTATTTCCAGATGACATTTAGAAGGCCTCCTAGAAGTAACATGCCTTGGAAATATATTTAAGATGGGTTACTTCTTATATGCAGAGTACAACACCCAAAATGCTGGGCTATATTCTGGCATTACAGTTTCAAAAGCTGAAATCAAGATTGCCTGGAGAAATATGAACAGCCTCAGATATGCAGATGATACCACTCTAATGGCAGAAAGTGAAGAGACACTGAAGAGCTTCTTGATGATGGTGAAAGAAGAGAGTGAAAAATCTGGCTTAAAATTCCACATTCAAAAAAGTAAGATCATGGCAGCTGGTCCCATTACTTCATGGCAGAGATTGGGAAAAAGTGGAAGCAGTGACAGATTTTACTTTCTTGGACTCCAAAATCACTGCAGATGGTGACTTGAAGCCATGAAATTTAAAGGCACTTGCTCCTTGGAAGAAAAGCTATGACAAACCTAGACAGCATATTAAAAAGCAGAGACATCACTTTGCTGACAAGAGTCTGTATAGTCAAAACTATAGTTTTTCCACTAGTCATGTACATATGTGAGAGTTGGACTATGAAGAAGGCTGAGCTTTGAAGAATTGATGCTTTCGAATTGTGGTGTTAGAGAAGACTTTTGAGAGTCCCTTGGACAGCAAGGAAATCAAACCAGTCAATACTAAAGGAAATCAGTCCTAAAGATTCATTGGTAGGACTGTTGCTAAAGCTCCAATACTTTGGCCACCTGATGTGAAGAGCCACACCCTGATGCTGAGAAACATTGAGGGCAATAAGAGAAAGGGACGACAGAGGGTGAGANTCAAACCAGTCAATACTAAAGGAAATCAGTCCTAAAGATTCATTGGTAGGACTGTTGCTAAAGCTCCAATACTTTGGCCACCTGATGTGAAGAGCCACACCCTGATGCTGAGAAACATTGAGGGCAATAAGAGAAAGGGACGACAGAGGGTGAGATGGTTGGATGGCATCATCAACTCAATGGACATGAGTTTGAGCAAACTCCGGGATATAGTGAAGGACAGGAAAGTCTGGTGTGCTGCAGTCCATGGGGTTTTAGAGCGTCAGACACCACTTAACAACCGAACAACAGTAACAACTTCTAAGAAGACAGACTAATGCTGTCATTGATAAGGACAGAGTAAAGTGATAAGGTAAGGTAATTAATAGTTAGTCCCACTAAGGAATCATAAGTATTAATAAAGGAAAAAGTATGGGAGACCCCTGGAAGTTAATGATCATTCGAGAAAGCAGGTTTGTTTAACCACAAAGCCATGTAACAGAAGTGTGAGACATGCCCCAAAACAAAGCAATAATTTGTTGATCGTGAAGACATGTTTCTCTGTGCACACTAATAACAAAAATATAAAGACAAGGTGACATTATACTGAAACCTCATATGATTTACCATTTTTAGCATAGACAACCTTTCTGCTGATTTGAATGGTGCAATGACAGTCCCATTTTCACCGTGTAGGAACAAGAAAGCTCCCACACCTGATGTGGAGGAGGAACTGATGATGTTAGCTTGACATCTACTCAAGAATGAGGAAGAATGTGGTCTTTTCCCACTCCCCACTTTTCCCTTGATTATAAAACTATAGCCTACTAAATTCTGGGTGAGGCATCCTCCTGCCCACCTGCTTATTAACCTCACAAGCATCTTATTCTAATAAATCACTCTTATCACTTTGTCTCTTGTTAAATTCTTTCTGCACTGAGACATAAAGAACCAGAGCTCCTCAGAGCCCTCCTTGTGCCTAACCATTAAAAACTTTTTGTCCTTTTGGAGCTGGGAAATAGGTATATATGTTTCACTTTCTATAGATACATTCAGTTACTCTTCCTTTTTACTCTTCCCACAGAATATCCAAGATCTCTCTCTAGTTGCAGCTTGTGTTTTTCCAGTTAGTAGGAGGTATATTAGCCCACGTCTGCTCAAACATTTTTCCATTCTGGTATTGCCTCATCTCCCACAAACTGCCATAAAAACTATTTTCCAGGTAATACTTCTAATTTGTTTTCTAGTAAAAAAAAATTTAATTCTATAATATAAGGGGAAATATGAGAAATTAAAACCATTAATATTAAGAGAAAATTCTCTTAAGGGGATGGATTTTTTTCCCTCTGTATTTTCTGGCTTACTATTATAATTTGTCTCTAAATATAAAAAATGTAAGTTATTGTGCATAAGAAACACAGATGAGCCATGTTTAATGAATGTTTAAAACAAATTCCAAGTCTTTTTTCTCAGCGATTCTAATCCAATATATCTGAGATGGAGCTCAGCAATCTGTATTGCCAACAAATGCGCTTGGATTTTTGCTAATATTTGTTTTTTTTATTTCCTTATAGAATAAAAAATTGAGAGAAGAAATTCTGAAATATCTATTGGAAAAATGCCTCAGTTTTAAACCTAGTTTGATTAGAAATATATATCATATGCAAGTTTACTAAATTCTTCAAAACTAATTATGTCTTTTTCTTTTTTATAACAAAATTTAAAGATTATTTTTTAATCTATTTTTCAAAAAGTACTTAGTAATTCTACAGGTGATAAATAATCTACACTTCAAAAAACCTGGTATAGAATATATACACAGACCAATCTTAACTGAGATAAAATAGTTCTATCACTTTATATTTCTTCTAGTAACATCTCCTGGGCAACAAGGATATGGAAGAATTTTCAGTATGCTGGTATTATACACACAGGTGGAGGTGGAGCATCAGTTGTCCCCAGAAAACACATAACACAGGCCTCTAAATCTTTCACCAAACTAGGACCGATTGAAATTTTTTTCCTCAGTTCTCAACATCCAGAATGTCTTTGTACTAGTCTGGCATCTGGTTAAAATGAATTCTGATTACTTACATTTTAAACAAAATTGATCTTCCATTATAGCATATACATCTCCTTTCTAGTAGGGATTAACTAAAAATAGTCTGTTCTTAAAAGTTTGGGCAAACTAAATTATAAAATTTCTCTTTAAAGGTTCATTTGGGAATGTATTTCTCTGTCAATAACTTTGCACCAGAAGTTCAGAAAACTAAGGATCAAATAATATCTTGCTGTCTAGCTGTATACTATCAAGTATGTCAGACTATGTTACCAACTCCAACAAAATGTCACTACATGTTTAATCTTCGAGATATATTTAAGGTTTGCTTTAAAATTTCATTCTCTAACTTAAGTTTAAAATTCAACTTGAGAAAATGCAATTGTACTGAACTGACTTTCTCTCTCCGTTTCCCTACTCACTGATACTATCAACACTTAATTGTTAGAAGGGGAAAAACAGAGCAATTCAAGTTGATTAGTTTTGCTATTAGCAGCTTATCCTATAAGCCAGTTAAAAAGAATCATTAAAGTAATTCCATGCAAAGAATTCAATGATGAAACCCGTAAGACTGTTAAAAAGTAAAGCCAATCTACTGACACCAGGTTGTGGTGAATGAAAGTTCAGTGTTTATTGTAAGGCGCCATACAAGGAATCTGAGACAACTAGTACTCAAGCATCTCCAACTCCCCAGAGGGTTTCAGCCAAGGACTTCTAAGGATCAAGTGAGGGAGGGAGTGATCAGCTCGTGCACAATGCTCTGATTGGTTGATGGTGAGGTAACCAGGCCAGGTCACAGGGGTTAGCATTATCAATCCTTAGGCTCCAGTAGGACTGGGGCCTATGTTCTCCTGGTCATCAGTAGTAAATTATTCTATTTGGTGGGGGTTTTAGCATCTGTATAAAAATTCAAGAATTGTGCATCTAGGTACTTCAAAGAGGAGCTAAAGCAGGGAATATGAGGGGGAGGTCTGTCCCCATCATGGGACATACTGGCTAAAATTCTCGTCAGGGAAAAAATTGACCAGGCTATAATGTAGATTTTGGTTTTGCTTTATTTCTGAGAGTTTATTGCAGCTCTCAGACAAATGAAAGCATGTATGCATTTCATAAACATGCTGAATTTTCACAAGCCTTGCTTTTACACCAGAGAATGTTGCCAACAGTGCTGATTTAGTCAAAGAATTTTCTGGATTAAATTTTTTTTTTAATTTTTTTTTGGTTTGCTTTTTATCTCCATGCTATGGGACTTTAGCCCAAAATAGTACATATATTTGAAATGGGTTATAAATTTTTTAACCCAAATTGGCAATCTTAGAACATTAAGAAGCATCACTTATCTCCAGCAATCCTGTGAGGAGTTTTTGAGCCCTCTCCTTCTAAGGATGACACTATACAAGTTTTCTCTGGTTTATAACTTGTTCATCTCATCAGAAGTTCAGATTATCACTTGTAGGAATTGACAATCCTTGCCTGGGATTATTGCTCTATTTTTATAAAAACATAAACCTGCAAAAAAAAATGAGGCTTTACTTTGCAATCTACCTGATAATGGTTTTTTAATTGTTGTTTTTAAATCTCTAAAAGCTTCTGCTAGGTTTGCTACAAGCTGACAAGTATGTTATTAACTCCAAAGAGATGGCCGCTCTGTTCTTTGTTCATGAAGCCACCCGAGTGTTTCATGATCGCTTACTTGAACAAGCTGAACAGGTGCTTTTCTATCAGATTCTCTTGAAAGAACTTGAGAATTATTTTCAGGTAAAATTATTTAAAAATTTTTTGTAAATGGTATCTTGAGCAAAAGTGTTGTTTTATTAACATCATCAGACATTTCTATGATGTTAACTAAAAACTTTATTAACAATTCTATTTTTTACTTGCAAATGTCTAAATAATTATAGATTTGGAACAACTGAAATGATAAGATCTTGATGCCTTTGAAAGTGAAAGAAAGTGAAGTCCCTCAGTTGTGTCCGACTCTTTGCAATCCCATGGACTGTAGTCTACAGTCCATGGGGTATTTCCAGGCAAGAATACTGGAGTGGGTTGCCATTGCCTTCTCCAAGGAATCTTCCCCACCCAGGGATCGAACCCAGGTCTCCCACATTGTAGGCAGATGCTTTACCCTCTGAGCCACCAGGGAAGCCCATGTATTTGGCCTTTTAAGAGCCTTGAAATTTCTCATTTTCCTCCAGGACTGGCAGGCATGAACACTTTGACCCCTCACCCCTCTCCAGCCCTTTGAATTTTAGTTTGTGCATGCTTCTGTAGTCCAGGTCACAAAGGAAAGTGCTTCAGTAACTGATTAACTAACAGTTGTAACTAAACGAAGTGGTGAGCTCAACTCCATTGCCGTACCTCTCTGCCGCTGCTGCTGCTGCTGTCAAGTCACTTCAGTCATGTCTGACTCTGTGCAACCCCATAGACGGCAGCCCCCCAGGCTCCCCCGTCCCTGGGATTCTCCAGACAAGAACACTGGAGTGGGTTGCCATTTCCTTCTCCAATGCCTGAAAGTGGAAAGTGACAGTGAAGTCACTCAGTCGTGTCCGACTCTTAGTGACCCCATGGACTGCAGCCTACCAGGTTTCTCCGTCCATGGGATNCGTCCCTGGGATTCTCCAGACAAGAACACTGGAGTGGGTTGCCATTTCCTTCTCCAATGCCTGAAAGTGGAAAGTGACAGTGAAGTCACTCAGTCGTGTCCGACTCTTAGTGACCCCATGGACTGCAGCCTACCAGGTTTCTCCGTCCATGGGATTTTCCAGTCAAGAGTACTGGAGTGGGGTGCCATTGCCTTCTCCTAACTCTTCTCAATTCCTTTCCAAACATGATGGCTCTTTTCTTTTTTCTCCTCTTTGGTAGCACTATGGGAAATAAAATAAACTCAAAGGTACAACTTTATTTACAACAGTGAAGAAGAAATTTGGAATACAAACTTTATACATAGAGATACACACATGCACGTAAGCCCAGCATACAACACAGATACATAAATGTAAACCTCTGTCTTTATGTATACATACATTTGTATACACATATATATTTTTTTCCTTTTATCTTTTTGCCATGCCATGTGGCATGTAGGATCTTAGTTCCCCAACCAGAGATTTAACCTGCACCCCCTAGATTGTCAGCATGGAGTCTTAACCACTGGACCACCAAGGAAGTCCCCATATATGTTTTTTAGATAAATCACAAATTCAGAAATCTTTAAAAAAATTTTCTAGACACTCATCATTACTTTTCTTTGATCCAAGTTTCCTGCTCCTCAGCCTAGACCCTTCTTGGTATCATCATTCATGTTAATCCGTAACACTTCTGCCCTCCAACTTTTTAAACATCTGGTAAAACAGTCTTTTCACTAAGTAGCTATCTCTACATCCACCAACAGCTCCATCTACTTATCCAGAGTTTCTCAGGGCTCTACCCAGTGTGCAGTTCTGGTCCCTCTTTGGGGCTGCTCTTTGGTGATGCTTCACACTCATCTTACTCCTACTTTCCTTCACATAGGCAGTAGAATCCTCAGTCCTTTCTTTTCTCACTTTCCTTCCCTAACAACCTGAGAAGCAGTTGAATACAGAGGTAACAAACACAGGCTCTGCCCAAGTTCAAAGCCCAACCCTTCCATTTATGAGCTATGAAACCTGTAGCAAGTGACCCCTCTGTGTTTCGGTTTACTCATCTCTAATGAAAAGGTAGTATTTGTACCTACTTTATAGGACTGTGGTGATAATTAATGGCACTAACTTGTGTAAAGTGTTTACAATGGTGTCTGACACATGCTAAGTGCTCAGTAAATGTAAGCTATCATTGTATTAAAAATGACCAGATCTTATATCTACTGTTCAAAGACAGGCTGGTGGTTTGGCAGAAAGAGCCTGAATGCTAGAATTAAAGCTTGGCTTGACTTCTAAATCTGTCTCATATTACTCTAGGCACTTCATTCTCAACGTGAAAAACCATTTGCAAAACCATTGCCAGTCTTCCTTCACTGCATTCTATGTACTACTGTGATGACTCCCCCACCCCTGGTATTTCCTGCCTCAGTGCTGATGCTATCATTCAAGCCTCCATCCATGTCAGAAATGTGAGCCCCTCACCTCATACTCTGGCCAGTGCAGAGTGGTCTCTGTTGTCTCTTCCTTTACTCATATAGGTCCCTTCCCTTGGCTCACTCCTGACCATCCTTCTAGATGCAATTCATGCTTCCTCTTCTGCTGGTCTTCTCTAGCCTAAATCACATTGTTTCCAGGTTAAATGTCTTTGTATTGTCATAGGACTATGGGGTTTTCCTATCCGTAGAACTAATTAGAATGTAATTGCCTATGTCTTTCTCTAACCGATGAGTTCCATGAGAACAAAATCGTTGCTGTTTATCCCCACCTAAATCAGAGTTTGACATCCACCCTTACCCCTAGCTGGTACTTGATAAATACATCTGGGATGAATGAATAGATAAAGGAATGAAGGAAGGAACGCAGAGACTTTGCTAAAATAGCCATCTAAAGAGAGCTTATTTCTGTCCTGGAAGAAGATCCTAAATTCTTGCCTTATACATTCCAACTGCAATTTAGTTTTAAGACTCTGCTAGACCAAAGAATAGATGTAGAGGAAGTAGAAAATGAGTAAGTAAATACTTAGGGGAGACAGGTCTTTCCCTAGTAGGAGTTAGTCCCACAGACAGTAAGAAGAGCTACAGTACCCCAAAATTAAAGAACTATTACCCAAATCTACTTTAAAATTTTAAGGATGTAAATTATTCCTGTAAGAATTGGGGTTTATACAATACCATTTGATCAGTTGTTTGACTGGTTGACTTTTTAAATAGTAAAATGTGATAGCTATAATAACAGTTAACACAATGTGCGAGGCACTGTTTTAAAAGCTTTACCCATTGTTACTCAATTAAATCTTCATAACATCTCTGTGATTTAAGTCCTGTTATAATCCTCATTTTACAAATGAAGAAACTGAGGCAAAGTGAGATTAAGAATTTGCCCAAGGTTGCATAGTTAGTTAAGTGGTGGAGTCCTGGCTATCTGACTTCATATAGTCTCTTAACCACCATGTCATGTTGTCTTTCAACCTTCCTTTAGCCTTTTGCTTAAACAAACACCTTCTGAGAACCTATGGAGAGGGAGAAGGTGGGATAATTTGGGAGAATGGCACTGAAGCATGTATACTATCATGTAAGAAACAAGGCGCCAGTCTA
>SJYV01036624.1:0-14058 GCA_006410875.1 Neotragus pygmaeus
GTTTAACATAGTTATATGGCACAGATGGCTAAGAAACTGAGTTCTAAAGCAAACTGCCATTCCACTGAGACCTTATTACCTTACAATAGCTCCTTTACGTCGATTTCTTAAGGTTGGCAGACTTTAATTTAGAAACCATAGGATATTTTTGACAGAGATATCAAGGAGATTGTAGGTGATTGCTAGTCATTGGCAGTCACTCAAATATGGGACAATTATGTGCCTTGACATAGTAGATAATTGAACTGATATTTAGACTGAAATTTAATCACTCTCTTACTCTTTACTTTCTGAAGCTGAAATTCAAGGCATGTTCAAATAAATCCTTGAAATATTTTTCTGCCACTGAAAGGAGTATAAGGTATAATTCTTTGAATTATGCCAGAAGGAAGACTAACAGCCATGGGTGATATTATATATCTTTTATTAGGGCATTCGCCAGCAAAAGTTCTACTGTTCTGTGATAGCTAAAGGTATCTCAGGGACATCTTGGGCTTTCTGCATAAGGAACAAGTTGGAAACTTTGCTGATATTCCCATGTGTGTGAACTCAGTCGCTCAGTCATTTCCAACACTTTGTGACGCCATGGGCTGTAGACCACCAGGGTTCTCTGTACATGGGATTTCCCAGGCAAGAATACTGGAGTAGATTGCCATTTCCTTCTCCAGGGGATCTTCCCGACCCAGGTATCAAAC
Source organism: Neotragus pygmaeus (assembly GCA_006410875.1). Taxonomy (NCBI): domain Eukaryota; kingdom Metazoa; phylum Chordata; class Mammalia; order Artiodactyla; family Bovidae; genus Neotragus; species Neotragus pygmaeus. Next base: position 696 of record SJYV01036624.1, read on the forward strand.
CCAACCCATGTCCCTTGTGTCTTCTGCATTGGCAGGCAGATTTTTTATCACTGAGCCACCTGGGAAGCCCCTGATATACCCATATATTCACCTAAATGTGTTCTTTTTTCAAACTAAGATGTGTATGTGTGATATATTGATCCATACATATATATTTATGCATATATACACATGTATAATATTTTTATATAATTTACATAAATATTTTTATGTATTTATAACTTACATATATAGTCAAACAACATACCCATATTGAAAGACCACACAATCACGCAAGAGAGCATGTATAAGGCAAATATATATTTAATCACTTAACTATGTGATCTTAGAGAAGGCTTAAACTGATTTAAGTTCATAAGAAGAGAAGATCCATAGTTATCCAAAGCTTGATCTTCTGCAGCAGCCATGAGAGCTATTACCTAAAAAATATTAGAAGGGATTTGGGAAAGTGCTAATGATTCTGGTCCCTATTGCTTTAGCAGCATGTTTGCCTCTCCTAAAGGGTTACTTTCCAAGGCTAAGGCTCATATAAATAAAGTCAAACACTTTTCAGAGTTCATACAGTATAGGCCATCCTACTTTCCACCATTATATTTACACAAGTAGTTAATGGACTGAGACCAGATTTTATTTCCATTAAACTAATGAGTGAAACATTACTTTGCCAACAAAGGTCCATCTAGTCAAGGCTATGGTTTTTCCAGTGGTCATGTATGGATGTGAGCGTTGGACTGTGAAGAAAACTGAGCGCCAAAGAATTGATGCTTTTGAACTGTGGTGTTGGGGAAGACTCCTGAGAGTCTCTTGGACTGCAAGGAGATCCAACCAGTCCATTCTGAAGGAGATTAGCCCTGGGATTTCTTTGAAGGGACTGATGCTAAAGCTGAAACTCCGGTACTTTGGCCACCTCATGCGAAGAGTTGACTCATTGGAAAAGACTCTGATGCTGGGAGGGACTGGTGGCAGGAGGAGAAGGGAGCAACAGAGGATGAGATAGATGGANCAGTGGTCATGTATGGATGTGAGAGTTGGACTGTGAAGAAAGCTGAGCGCCGAAGAATTGATGCTTTTGAACTGTGGTGTTGGAGAAGACTCTTGAGAGTCCCTTGGACTGCAAGGAGATCCAACCAGTCCATTCTTTAGGAGATCAACCCTGGGATTTCTTTGGAAGTAATGATGCTAAAGCTGAAACTCCAGTAGTTTGGCCACCTCATGCGAAGAGTTGACTCATTGGAAAAGACTCTGATGCTGGGAGGGACTGGGGGCAGGAGGAGAAGGGGACGACCAAGGATGAGATGGCTGGATGGCATCACCGACTCGATGGACATGAGTCTGAGTGAACTCTGGGAGTTGGTGATGGACAGGGAGGCCTGGCATGCTGCAATTCATGGCGTCGCAAAGAGTCAGACACTACTGAGCGACTGAACTGAACTGAACTGAACTGAAAGAATTTTAAAATTACAAAATTACAACAGTAAAATATATCTAGGAATTTCTCTGGAGCTGTTGAGGGCAGTGTGGTGTCAGTTCAGTTTCAGATAGTTCCTTGTTCCAGCTGATACTTCTTCTCAAGGTCTATAGGCCCCTTCCAATGTAGTCACTAAAGGGTTTTAATCTGTTGCACCCATCACTTCCAGTGCAATTCCCTCTTTGTTTATTTTGGCTTCCTCTGTTTGCAAGTCTCTTCAGTGTCTAATTTCCACTCTGACACAAAGGGGCAAAGGTGGTCACTTATTTAAGCTCAATTGTTCAGTTGTCCTGTGGGGTGGGAGAAACACTACAAAGACATATCACTGGTGTGTGTGGGGAGTGCTCACAGTGTCTGGGCAACACTGGGTTTGCCCTACTCCTGGCATGTGTGCTTTGCTGGTCTACACTGCTCAGGCTCCAGGTTGCTCTGCAGGGGAACTGTCTAAAGTGGGCCCTGGGTTGCGTGCACTTCCCAGGTCTAAGCTGCTCAGGTTCAGGGTCTCAGGTACTCCACAAAGGCACAGACTTGGTTGGAAGTCACAGCTAGGTGTGTAATCTGTGGATTCTTTTTTCTTTTCCCTTCCAGTTAGGTTGCCTTTTGAGATTCCAAAACTCCCCAGAGACCTGCTGGTGAGAAGGTTTCCTGGTGTTTGGAAACTTCTCCCCTTTCACAACTCCCTCCCTGGGATGGGTCTCCATCCCTAAGTCTTTTGTCTCACTTTTTATCTTTTATATTTTACCCTACCTCCTTTTGAAGAAAATGGGCTGCCTTTCTGGGTGCCTGGTGTCCTCCGCCAGCATTCAGAAGTTGTTTTGCGGAATTTGCTCAGTGTTCAAATGATCTTTCGATGAATTTGTGGGAGAGAAAGTGGTCTCCCCGTCCTATTCCTCCATCATCTTCTAGAATACAGCCAGTTAATTTTTTTTAAGTAAGCTGTCAAACCAATGGTCTTGATAATGCGAGAAAGAAACTGTCCATCATACTGACAAGAGCAGTGAAACTCAGTCATTCTCAAACTGTGGCCCCAGATAAGTAGCATTAGCATTACCTGAAAAGTTGTTAGAAATGCTAATTCTCTGTAGATCTCAGCCATCCAAGAGCTACTGAATCTTAGGTTCAGCATCCCCTTCAGGTGATTCAGGTGCATGCTTATAGTCTCTGAAATGGGTCCTTCCAAAAATCCTGGAAAATTTCAGAAAATCTGATTTTTCTAATCTTGATCTCCTAATCTTACATGTCATGAATCTCTATAATTTTCAGTGTCCTTTGTTGACTTTTCTTCTGTTTAGGCTGTGTGTGTGGGTATTTGATTCTTGTTTTGTTTTCATTGTTGTTGTTTTTTCTCAAAGGTAAGCCTCTTAAATAGTGTTTTTGAGAGACTTAGAAACTTTTTTTAACAACTCCCATTGTTCCCTCACCCTAGTGGGAATTGTTTCAACTCTGCTTCCTGAGCTCAGTCCAATAATTTCTCCCTGAGAATATGCACTCTTCCCCAGGGTCATGACTCATGTGCGTCAGTGATGCCAGAGATGAGGAAAGTGTGAGGCTGTATGGAGATGGTCTCCCAGAAAGTGTAAGACATGAGCTCTCTTCTCCCATCCAGGACTGAAGAAAGGTGAGAGCCTGAGGGTTTCCACACCCTCAGATAGGTCAATGATAGTTGGGTTCTTAGAAACACTTGTTGGAGGGTGGGGAGAACAAACAAGTGACCTAGACTTGATGGTACTAAGTGTAATGTTGGAGAAGAGCTTTAGGAAGAAATCTGAGGGTGGGTATATACTATTAAAACAGCTGCTTCAGGTTGCATGTAAAACCCAGTACTTTTAGCAACCAAATATAGATCTGGCCTTGTGAGACAGGGAACAGAAGATAAGTAAAATCACTTTTAAAATCTCCACATAATTAATTACCTACTTAATACATTAATTGGACAATATTCACTGAGCATAAGGTGTATCAGAGTTTCTGTTCCAAGTTCTGGGTTTACCAAGATATTAAAATTATGATGTGGTTGGTTGAGGGGAGAAGTTTAAAAAAATGAATGATAATAAATCTGTAACAGAGGTTTGTTTTCAATGTTTGCATGTGTATGTTTGTATGTATGTCTGTTATTCACTCAGCTGTGTCTGAGTATGATCTCATGGATTGTAGCCTGCCAAGGTCCTCTGTCCATGAAATTCTCCAGGAAAAATTACTGGAGTGGGTTGCCATTCCCTTCCCCAGGGGATCTTCTTGACCCAGGGATGGAACTGCGATTTCCTGTATTGCAGGTAAATTCTTTATCATCTGAGCCACAAAGGAAGCCCCATTTTTTATGTTTAAGAACACTGAAAAATGAGGAATTTTTTCTGCATGAGAGAAATAATGAGACAAGTGATGAAAACAGTGATATTCGCATTGACTTTTTCTATGGTTGAGAAGATGATGAAGAAAATTGCAGGAAACAAAAATGGAAATAAATACATAGCATCTTTAAGACTGTTTTCCATTAAAGAGCTAGTGGTTCACCAGAGGTGGGGGTACTGATTAGAAAGGCAGATGGAACTTACATTTAGAGCCCTGTGTGACATGCTGAATTGTGTGCACATGTATATGTTTCTACCCTGACTTGATCCACAAAGTATTATATGTGTCTCCTAAGGGGCTCTGGTGGAACCACTACAAGAATAGATGTGAGAGAGGAACATAATCAGATTAGCATTCTGAAAGGTCTCCTGGACAGCTGTGTAGAAGGTGTACTGGAATGAAAGATGAAAGGGAAAATTAAAAAGGGAGTGATCCCTGAGAGATAATGGATTTTGGGAAGTCAGGTGAGAGTGGGTGGAGATTGAGAGGAAGCCACAGGAGTAGGGAGGGCACTCAGCCCTCACTTTTTGCCTCTGTCTCTCACCCTTAGAGTCCGTCTTCATTTTTGTTCCCACTCCCTCCCCTGCCACACCACCTTTCCTTGTCTTCTTCCTTCACCATCGTATTCCCCCGGCTTCCTTCCTTATGATAAATTTTCTCCTTTGAATTCTTCATTTTTTTCACTTTCTTTTATGTCAACATTTTTTCTTCTACCCTTGGATCAATACCACCTTCTGAAATTGCCGTCATTTCAGAAGAACTCTAAGTCCCCTTCAAACAATGTATTTATGTATTTCTTCACTAATGAAATACTTACCCCTTGCCATTTTCCCACATATAATCTGAGGAGCCTCATTCAGTAAGGGTTATCTACCCTGGAGGTTGGAAAGAAATGGAATGTTCCAGATGTGCAGCTGTACTCAGAGACTCCCTCACATGTCCTGAACCCCAATAACTTTTAACACACCTAGCAGTTAACCCCAGTTAACACCACCTAAATTGGAATATTTAGGACATTCTCTGCTTTGGGGATTAGCCCCATAAATAGCAAAAAATCCTTAACCAGTTCGGCTAAAACTGGATCTCTCTCTCCCAGGTGGCACACTGGTAAAGAATCAGGACTTGTGGAATGTCACAGTAGAAGTTTTCTAGGATGTTGGGTCCACAGAAAGGCAATGGGAGCATCAGAATCAGCTGGACAATGGAGTGGACAAAGCCCCCTACCCAGGCAGCCACCACCGGCCCCACACACACTTGAGTGCAGGAGTCACAAGAGACCCCTGGGTTGGGAAGATCCCATCCCATGGAGTAGGAAATGGCAACCCACTCTAGTTTTCTTGTCTGGAAAATCCCATGGACAGAGGAGCCTGGCGGGCTACAGTCCATGGGATTACAAAGAGCTGGACATGACTGAAGTGACATAGCACACGCACACACATATGCACTTTTTAATTACTGACCATAAGCAAAGATGGGTAGTGAAGGGCACAAATAAATTGGGAAATCAAGGCCTATGTGTCTAGCACATTATGACGAAATTCAGAAGGGAAAACAGGCACATGAGAACTTCATGAACATTCTGTTGCTTTCACTGTTGCATGAAAAATGATGGGTCCAATATTCATGCTTTCTAATAACTCTAATTGAAAATAACCTTTAAGTTATGTAAAACATAATAGGTTTTTTAAATAAATTAATATTTACAAAGGAAAAATGATTGGTGTAAAAATGTAGTAGAGACTGGAGTAGAGTAGAAGACTACACAGAGGAGAGTGATTAATATTTATTATTCTAAATACTATCCTGGGAAGTTTATGTGTCATTTTATTTAATCCCTTAGCCAATTTCTATAAGGAAAATATATTTCTTTCAGATGTGGAAACTGAGACTCACACTAAGTAACTTACTCAAGGCCAAATCTCAAAGAAATAGACGTTCTCCAATTTGATTCTGTTTGGTTTGACTCTAAGTATCTTCCCAGCTAGATTATGCTGAATCTTGGAAAGGCAGGTGGTGTGTGTCTGGATGGCTTTAAGATATCTCATGTATGTTTTTCCCAGCACCAACTAGTAAACTTTCCAGAGACAAGGTCATTCAGTCAGCACTTGGTATTGTGCTGTGTACATAAGAATGCCCATTATATTGACTTGGACAACTGAATTGAGCCCTTGAGCACTAAAAGGGCAAGCAACAACTTCATGCCTATCTCTGGTGTGTTTTCTTTAGGAGTATGGAGAAGACATCATGGATTCAGGGAACCTCACACGGGTATCAGAATTTGTCTTCTTAGGGTTCTCACAGAACCAGAAGCTCCAGCTTTTCTTGTTTCTGGTGTTCCTGCTTGTCTACACCACCACTGTCATGGGAAACCTCCTCATCATGGTCACGGTGACCTCTGATTCCAGGCTCCACACACCCATGTATTTCCTGCTGAGAAACTTGGCCGTCATAGATGTCTGCTTCTCCTCAGTCACTGCCCCAAAGATGCTGGTGGACATCCTCGCTGAGAAGAAGACCATCTCCTACCAGGGCTGCATGGCCCAGATCTTCTTCTTCCACTTTCTGGGAGGTGGGACTCTCCTCTTCCTCTCAGTGATGGCTTATGACCGCTACATAGCCATCTCCCGGCCCCTTCACTATGTCACCATCATGAACACTCGAGTGTGTGTGGGGCTGGTGGTGGCTGCCTGGGTAGGGGGCTTTGTCCACTCCATTGTCCAGCTGATTCTGATGCTCCCATTGCCCTTCTGTGGACCCAACATCCTAGATAACTTCTATTGTGATGTTCCACAAGTGCTGAGGCTTGCCTGCACGGACACCTCCCTCCTGGAGTTCCTTATGATCTCCAACAGTGGGATGCTGGTCCTCATCTGGTTCCTCCTTCTTCTGATCTCTTATACTGTCATCCTGGTGATGCTGAGGTCCCACTCAGGGCAAGCGAGGAGGAAGGCAGCTTCCACCTGCACCATCCACATCATTGTAGTGTCTATGGTCTTCATTCCCTGTATCTATATTTATGCCCGGCCCTTCACCTCTTTCCCCATGGACAAAGCTGTGTCCATCAGCCAAACGGTTATGACCCCCATGCTCAACCCAATGATCTACACCCTGAGGAACCAGGAGATGCAGGCAGCAGTGAAGAGATTAGGCAAGCGCCTAGTGATTTCCAGTAGGGAGTGAACATAAAATAGGTTGATTTTAAAAGACAAATCTTCTCACTGAATCTTTGTTTTCCATGTGAGAAGTGGAAAATATGGAGTGTGACAATTGAAATTAAACTAATATTTCCACAGACATTTTCCTGTGTCAGCTATTTTGTTAGTTACTTTCAGATTTCTCTCTCATTCTTACAAAACTGACAGAAGGTATGATAGTATTATAGAGTTTTACAAATGAGAAAACTCAGAGAGAAAAGACTTGCTCAGTGATGAACAGCAAGTGAGGGGCAGAGCTGGGCCAGGAGATGGCTCATCTGACCCCAGGTTTTGAGGCAGGAGATATGGGTGGGATTTGAAACTCAGAGTATCTCGTCATTACAAGGAAAAACTTAGAGAGTTCCTCTTCTATGGGTGAATATCTCTGATGAATGGTCAACACTTCTATGTCAAATCTGGAATAATTGCATTTGTTCTCCTCCCTGTTCTCTGCCTCATTCCCCACTTTGGTATTTTGGAAATGATATCATTTGTTAAGCTTCTAAATATTTTTCATCATCAAAGTACATATTTACCTGCACTTTGGATTAGGTCTTTCTTGACCAAATACTTCTTGGATATTCTGCAGGATATTCAACTTTAGTGACCAAATCTTTATAAACTTTGGATGATATGGCTATGAGGACAATGTTGTGGGTGGTTGGGGAACCCAGGCTAGAGAGAGCAGGGACCTTGTCCTGCTTCCTGAGGGAGTCCAGTAATTTCTCCCCAAGGATATACTCTTGTCACCTAGGGTCACTCTCCTTGTTGTATGGGTGATGTGTGGACACTGGATGGGAAACTGATCCTGCAGATAAAGGATCTCTAAGAAGACGGATGACCTGATGACTCTTTACCATTCTGGGCTGAAGGAAGATGTGAAACTAGGATTTTCTCACCTGCATATAGAGCAGCTGCAAGAAGCATCCAGAAACTTGTTGGAGAATGTAGAGAATAAACAAGTGATATGGACTCCATGCTAGTCGGTCTAAAGTCTGAGGATAACCTTCAGTGTAATGCAGGGGATACAAGGCATTCAAAACAGATTCCTCAAGTGGCAAGTGAAAACCAAGTTTTAACCACCAAGTTACACTTGGTCTTGTGATTTGGAGGGAAGATGCTGAGAGCAGAGGATAAGGTGATACACTCCACAATTTATCACATGGTCAAACTGAATAAGATCATGTAATTATCTCCTAATACATTAGAATAGGAACATATTTGAGCAAGTGCTAAGTCAGAGTTGATATTATCGGTGCCGGAGCTATTGAATTATTGAATTTACAATCTAGTTAAGAGAAAGAATAAGAAAAATATGATAAAAGTTGTAACAAATGTACTTACAAAATGTTATTAGAACCAGAATCCAGAGAAATGGATTAATTTTGCATGTGAGAAATGGAGAAGAAGTCACAGCGGTGATATATGAGGACTTCAAGGTTGAGAAGGTAGTAGAAGGTATTTCAGGAAACAGAATGCCTTCCTAAAGCTACAGAAATAACCAAACATATAGCATATGTGAGACAGTATGGATTCCTTACTAGCCATCTGTTCCCAGGTAACAGAGATACTGATAAGGAATGTAGATGGAGCCTATGTTTTAGAACTTGGTGTGACCCACTGAGAGGGAGTTGCAGGCACTTATGTAAGGATGGCTTTGAACCATGAATTAACCCCCAATGCATGTTAGGCAGCTTCTAAGTGTCTGAGTTTTTTTTTTTAATAGTCAAAACTACTTTATCCAAAAAGAAACAAGAAAAAAGATCCAAAAAAATTGAAACATGTATATTATCATATGTGGAACAGATTGCCAGTCCAGACAGGGTGCTCAGGGCTGGTGCACTGAGATGACCCTGAGGGATGGGATGGGGAGGAAGGTGGGAGGGGGGTTCAGGATGGGGAACCGTAGAAATTATAGAGATTATTTTATTTAAAAAAATAAACTTAAAATCTGTAGAACTAATAGAAAACAAAAACTAAGATGATAAATATAAACATGTATGTCAGTAATTACATTAAATTTATTCAGACTAAATGTCCCAGTTAAAGCAACAAAGATTGTTATATTGAATAAAAATTTTAAATCTAATTTTATGCAGCTTATAAGACAAAACTTAAATGTAATTAATAGAGTGAAATAATACTATCTTTATACATAGCACTCAAACACTAACTAAAAATCAGCTCCCTGGGACAACCCAGAGGGATGGGGTGAGGAGGGAGGTGGGAAGAAGGGTTCAGGATGGGGGGGACACATGTCCATCCATGGCTGATTCATGTAGATGTATGGCAAAAAACCACCACAATATTGTAACTATTCACCAATTAAAATTAATTAATTAATTAAAAAAAAACACAAAATAGCCAATGCAGTTAGACTAATATTAGAAAAGTAATTTTTTTAATAATAAAGAGGGATAATTCATATTAGCTGAGAAATACACTGAGAAGATAGAATAATTCTAAATTTGTGTGTATCTAAAACATCACCTGTGAATATATAAAGCCAATATCAGCATCATTAAATGCAGAATTTTTTTTAATCCCAGAAGCATAGTTGTAGATGTTAATATACATCTAAGATTCTGAGTTTTAAGCTGTGAGTCCTTGATAGTCATTAAAAGATTATAATGAGCAAGCAAGGTGATCAGATACCAGTTTAGAAAGGTCTCTATGACAGTGACATAGAAGATGGAGCGAAGTGGATGCAGATGGAAGCGGATGAATGAGGCTAAAATGACCCTTATTGGATAACGGATTGCGGGAGGCAGGTAAGGGGGTGGAAAGGCAGGGGAGTGAGGAGGCCACTTAACCCTCACTTGTCACCTCTATCTCTTACACTCCATGTCCTCCTTCATCTTTATTCCCAGTCCGCCTCTCCCCTCCACCTTTACATTCCCCTTCCTTCCTCTCCCTTCCTCTTAATCTCCCTTCTTTATTGCTTTGTCTATTTTATTTCTCTTGTATCAACATCTTCCTTGATCTTCCATCCTTATATTCAGTAACATCTTCTAAAATTCTAGTTTCACCAAGAAGAGTCCTTCCATCCCCTTCATACAAGATCCATCACCCCTTTTTTAACACAGACAATCTCTCTCCTCTCATGTTGCAGCACACACACCACGTATTCTGTTACTTCATCCAGTAAGGGACCATCTACACCAGTGAAGGAAGGTATTCCCTATAGATATTCACCCACACGGCAGTCAAAGGATTTTGAGTATTGACTATCAGAAAAGATGGGTACTGCAGGGCACAAATAAATTATAAGATGCATGCTTATCCCTCTGCAAACGTTTAGTTGAATTATGGATGGAAGATACAGAAACACAAAAAGTACCTTACCATTATGACGTGGTAACTGTTGCATAAAAAATTTTGGTACAGAATATATTAGATTTTCAAGGAAGGGAGGAGGTTTTAGAGTAGGAGAAAAGTGGAAAGTGTTTGCCATTATTATTCCAGACACTCTTGTAGGGATCTTGTGTGTTATTTTATTTAATCCTCTAGACAATACTATAAAGTCATTTTTATTCCTACCATACAAATGGGAAACTTAGAGAGGTTAAGTAATTTCTCCAGGATTAAATATCAAGGAAATAGAAATTTAACTGCAGGTCTGTTGAACTCCAAGTGTCTCACCCCAAGTAGATAACACTGAATTGAAAGGCAGGTGGCATGTGTCTCTGGATAGCATTAAGCTATCTTGTGAATATATACTCGTGTTTGTGTTCAGCTCCTCAGTCATGTCTGACTCTTTGTGACCTCGTGGACTGTGGCCTGCCAGGCTCCTCTGTCTACGGGACTTTTCAGGCAAGAATACTGGAGTGGATTGCCATTTCCTCCTCCTGGGGATCTTCCCAACACAGGGATTGAACCCACCTCTCCTGGGTCTCCTGCATTGGCAGATGGATTCTTTACCACTGAGCCTCCTCAGAAGCCCCTAATGGATATATATTCCAGAACCAACTAGTGAACTCTCCAGAGACAAGACCATTAAGTCAGCACCAGGTATTAGGATCTGCACATGAAAATCCATCATCGAGACCTGGACACTCAATTTGAATCAGCCCCTGAGCAATAGCATCTTTCCTTGTGTGTTTTCTTTAGATGTATGGAGAAGACGCCATGGAATCAGGGAATCTCTCGTGTATATCAGAATTTATCCTGGGGCTCTCACAGACTCAGGAGCTCCAGCTCTTCCTGTTTCTGGTGTTCCTGTTTGTCTGCACCACCACTGTCATGAGAAACCACCTCTCCATGTTCACAGTGACCTCTGATTCCAGACTCCACACACCCATGTATTTTCTGCTGTGAAACTGGGCAGTCATAGACATCTGTTTGTCCTCAGTCCCTGCCCCAAAGATGCTGGTGGACTTNCGTGAGTCTGAGTGAACTCTGGGAGTTGGTGATGGACAGGGAGGCCTGGTGTGCTGCGATTTATGGGATCACAAAGAGTTGGACACGACTGAGCAACTGAACTGAACTGAACTGATCCATGCTATTCCACAGATCTACTTGTCTGTTTTTGTGCCATTACCTTTTCTATATTTTTGTAGTATACTCTGAAGCATAATTCTCATTCTCAAGATTGTATTGGCTGTCAGTGGTCTTTTTCACTCCCTACAAATTTTTGAATTATTTGTTCTAGGTCTGTGAAAAATACCACCGGCATTTTGATAGAGATTGCATTGAATTTAGGTTGCCTTGGTGGGTATGGTCAAATAGTAATTCTCAAATACTTAGAAAGTTTTTAACAACTCCCACTGTTCCCTCGTCCCCAGCAGGACTCATTCCATCTCTGCTTCCTGTGCCCAGTCCTACAATTTCTCCCTGAGGATGCACCCTCTTCCCCAGGGTCATGCCCATTAGTCGTGTGTGTGAGGGATGGGCAGAGATCATGAAGCTGTTAAGCTGCATAGAGAGGACCTTCCAGAAAGATGTAAGACCTCAAGTCTCTTTTGCATTTGGGCTGTAGGAAGGTGAGAGCCTGAAGGCTTCCACATCTGCCGATAGGTCAGTGGTAATTAGGTTCTTTAAACACCTGCTAGAGGCTGGAGAGAAAAAACAAGTGATAGACTTGATGGTACCAAGTTTAAAGTTGGAGGAGAGCCTTGGGAAGTAACTGGGGTGAATATGCTTTCAAAATAGTTGCTTCTGTTTGCATGTAGANCAGTGGTAATTAGGTTCTTTAAACACCTGCTAGAGGCTGGAGAGAAAAAACAAGTGATAGACTTGATGGTACCAAGTTTAAAGTTGGAGGAGAGCCTTGGGAAGTAACTGGGGTGAATATGCTTTCAAAATAGTTGCTTCTGTTTGCATGTAGAACCCATTAAGTTTAACAAGCACGTATAGATCTGACCTTGTGAGACAGGGAACAGAAGATAAGGAAATTTAGTTTAAAAATCTCCACATAGTCAGTTGCCCACTTACTACATTAACTTAAAAATATTTGCAGTGCATGTGCTATATCAGAGTTGCTGTTCCAAATTACAATGTAGGGAATAGAGGAGGGAAGCTGAAAACAAACAAACAACAAAAAAAAAGAACGATGGTAAACCTATAACAGAGGTCAGTTCAGTTCAGTTCAGTCGCTCAGTCTCTGACTCTTTGCGACTCCATGGACTGCAACACACCAGGCTTCCCTGTCCATCACCAACTCCCGGAGAGGAGGTAACAGGGGTAAATTCAAAATATTATAATATTGTAAGATTTATTATAAGATCTGAATAACAGAGGTAAATTCAAAATATTATAAAAATTCCGAGAAATGGGAATTTGTTCTGCATGGGAGAAATGGTGACAGGAGAGACAGAGAGGGTGATGTTTAAGTGGGGCTTTCCAAGCTTTTGAAGGTATGAACAGAATTCCAGGAAATAAACCTGGCAATAAAAAAAATATGTGGCATGGTTAAGACTATAATCCATTAAAGAACTAGTGGCTCAGCAGAGGCACAGATACTGATTTGAAACACAGAAGGAGGTTACGTTCTACAGCCAGGTATGACATGCTAAAGTTGCAAGCACATGTGTATTTGTTTCTACCCTGACTTGATCCACAAAGTATTGGATCCACAAAGCCTAAAAGGCTCTGGTGGAATCACTACAAGAATATATATGAGAGGGGAAAGGGATCAGATCAGTGTTTAGAAAGGTCTCATGGACAGCTATACAGAAGGTGGACTGGAGTGAAAGAAGACGAAAGTGAAAAATAAGAAGGCAGTGATCTCTAATGGATAATGGAATGGGGGAGGTCAGAGTGGGAGCTAAGTGTAAGCAGGGGCTGGGAAGGGTGATTACCCTCACCTGTCACCTCTGTCTCTAACCCTGAGTCCTTTTTCATCTTAAGTACC
>SJYV01036624.1:14187-114971 GCA_006410875.1 Neotragus pygmaeus
CCCCGCCCCGCCCACATCACCTCTCCATTCCTCTTCTAGTCCTCCATTTTCCTCTCTTATAATTTCCTTCCTCCCTTTAATTCTTTATGTATTTCCATTTCTTTCCAACATTTTCTTCCTCTTCTACCCTTGGATCCAATATCATCTTCTAAAACTGTTGTTCTTTCAGAAGAATTCAAAGTCTAATATATTCATCTATTTCTTCACTAATGTTGTTACCCCTATGCCTCTTGTCTCCATCTATGATCTGGGAAGCTTCACCAAGTAAGGGGCCACCTAACTGTGGAGGATGGAAAGAAATGGAATGTCCCAGGTGTCCAGCTGTGACCGGAGGCTATTCTGCATGGATCTGCACACACAGTAGTTTTCACCCACTCAGCAGTTAACATCAGGTATTTATTAAGTACTAACTATGAGCAACAGAGAAAGCAATGGCACCCCACACCGTACTCTTGCCTGGAAAGTCCCATGGATGGAAAAGCCTGGAAGCCTGCAGTCCATGGGGTCGCTAAGAGTCAGACAGACTGAGCGACTTCACTTTCACTTTTCGCTTTCACGCATTGGAGAAGAAAAAGGCAACCCACTCCAGTGTTCTTGCCTGGAGAATCCCAGGGATGGGGGAGCCTGGTGCTGCCGTCTATGGGGTCGCACAGAGTCGAACATGACTGAAGCAACTTGGCGGCAGCAGCAGCAACTATGAGCAAGCCCCAAGGAAGGGCACAGAAGGGCACAAATAAATGTCTGTAGCACATTACGAATTGGAGAGGAAAAGGGGGACACATGAGAAGTTCATTAACATTATGATGTGTTAACTACTGCATGAAAAATGACTGGTATAAAAATCATATAGAGGCTGGAAGAAGGGAAGATCTTTAGAGTAGGAGAATACACAGAGGAGAGTGATTACAATTTAACATTCCAGACACTGTTCTAGGAACCTCATGTGTTACTTTGTTTAATCTCCTAGACCAGCAGTCCCCAATCTCTTTGGCATTAGGGACCTGTATTGTGGAAGACAATAATTCCCCGGACCAGGAAGAAGGAGATGGTTTCTGGATTACTCAGGCACATCACATCCATTGTACTCTCTATTTCTAATTGGATGCTGCTGCTGATCTGACCGGAGGAACCGATCCATAGCCTAGAGGTTGGGGACTCCTGACCTAGACTATTTCTACTAAGAAAACAATTTTCCTATAGCAGTGAAAACTGAGATTCAGAGAGATCAAGCAGCAAGCTCAAGGCCAAATCTCAAGGAAATAGAGGCTGTGAAATTTGACTGCAAGTCTTTTGCACTCCAAGTGTCTTCCCACCAGCATATTACACTGAATATTTCAAAGGCAAGTTACATGTATCACTGGATGGCTCTAAGATAACTCAAGAATGTATATTCCAGCACCAACTAGAGAACTCTCCAGAGACAAGGTCATTTAATCAGCACCTGGTATCACAATCTGCACATAAACATCCATTATCTAGACCTGGACAATAAAAGCACTAAAAGGACAGGTGACAATTTCATGCATCTCTCTCTCTGGTGTGTTTCCTTTAGGTGTATGGAGAAGACACCATGCAACCAGGGAACCTCACATGGGTGTCAGAATTTGTCTTCCTGGGGCTCTCTCAGACTCAGGAGCTCCAGCTCATCTTGTTTCTGCTGTTCTTGCTTGTCTACACCACCACTCTCATGGGAAACCTCCTCATCATGGTCACAGTGACCTTTGATTCCGGGCTCCAAACACCCATGTATTTTCTGCTCCGAAACTTGGCTGTGTTAGAGCTCTGTTTCTCCTCAGTCACTGCCCCAAAGATGCTGGCGGACTTCCTCTCTAAGAAGAAGAGCATCTCCTACCAGGGCTGCATGGCCCAGATCTTCTTCTTCCACTTTCTGGGAGGTGCCACGGTCTTCTTCCTCTCAGTGATGGCCTATGACCGCCTTGTTGCCATCTCCCGGCCCCTTCACTATGTCACCATCATGAACCCTCAGGTCTGTGCTGGGCTGGTGGTGGCTAGCTGGGTGGGAGGCTTCATCCACTCGATTTCCCAACTGGCTCTGATGCTCCCACTGCCTTTCTGTGGCCCTAACATCCTAGATAACTTCTACTGTGATGTTCCTCAAGTGCTGAGACTCGCCTGCACTGACACCTCCCTCCTGGAGTTCCTTATCATTTCCAACAGTGGGGTGCTGGTCCTCATCTGGTTCCTCCTCCTCCTGGTCTCCTACTCAGCCATCCTGGTGATGCTGAGGTCCCACTCCGGGAAGGCGAGGAGGAAGGCAGCTTCCACCTGCACCACCCACATTATCGTGGTGTCTATGGTCTTTGTCCCAAGCATTTACCTCTATGCCCGGCCCTTCACCTCCTTCTCCATGGACAAGGCTGTGTCTGTTAGCCAAACTGTCATGACCCCCATGCTCAACCCCATGATCTACACCCTGAGGAACCAGGAGATGCAGGCAGCAGTGAAGAGATTAGGGAGGTGCCAGCTGGCTTATAGAAAGGAGTAACAGTGGGTGGGTCACTTTGGCTTTCTTTTCCATTTATAAGGTAAAGAGAGAGTTGCTATATGCCTCTTCATAGCTTTGGAAATGTTGTGAAGTTCATCTTAGAACTTTATAATTTTGAAATTAAGCAACTCAGATTTTTAGGGAAAAGGATAACATTATTTTTGTGTGAAGGTTGATTTGAACATTCCTATGACAATAAGATATGTTCTCTTGGAAAGCCACACCCTCCTTTTTCTCTTTTGGACAGTTTCCTCTTAGGAAGACAGCATTTCACCAGAAGAGAAGTCCCATTTTCTACATTTTGACCTCTTTGCCCAATAATCCTTTTGTTCTTTGTTCAGAATGATGCAGCGCAGAACTTGGAGACTTAGCCCTAAACTGGGAGTCTTTGACCCACTATTTAACACACTAGCAACCTGGAATGATCCACCTGGTCTCTCTTGGAGTCACAAATTCTTCCTTACCAAGCTAGCATAAAACAATATCTGTCTCATTAATCTCACTTTTGTTAAAGATTCGAATAAAAAATGTGTAATATATATTTTGTAAATCATAGAACCTATGTAAGAATTCTTATTATGGTTATTATTCTGAAACTATTCTTTATCAGTTGAGTAGTGTTTTGGAAGTAGGGCAGCTACTCCTCAGTGCAGTGACGGAGGTGTGGAGAGGGTGAGGGCCGGACTCCAGAGGGGCCATGCAACATGCCTAAGGGTGATATTGAGATTAGAGAGTGACGTCAACTGAGGGCTATGTCTGCAAGACTCCTACAGCTACTACCCCATCCACCCCAATCTTCAGACTCAACCCTTTTTGCAACAGGAATAGGAAGTCCACTCACGTCCTCATTCATGAATTTGTATTTGTAAATATTCCAGCATCCATTTGGGACTTAAGGCATTACTTTATCCATAGAAAGTGCTCTATGAAGGTTTGTTGATTATCTCTCTATATATACACTCTTGTTCCCCTTCCTCTTTTCCTCTCTCCCTCCCTACATGATTTCTGCCAGTTTAGCCTTCCTATATCCATCTGAGCCTTTCCCCTCAATTCACTGGTGTGCCTTGCTTCCTTTTTGCTTGGACTTTCATACCACACACCTGTCATGTCTTTCCTCCACTATCAAACTGGGACTTTGGGATCAGGTTATTAGAGTTGAAGAGAAGAAATAGCTTACGGTTAGAGTTGCAAGGGGCTATGAACCCAACAAATTTAAATAAAAAGAAGCCGTTTATTTTAATGATGTAAAGCTCTCACTGAAATAAGGTGAATTCGGGTATTATGGGAATAAACAACTGCCAAGATTGACACAGCTGGTCCTCCTCCCCCCTCCCTCCATTCACCATTTCCTGCCTATGCAGTCACCTGTATATGGCTCAAACAGGAGCCCCTCCCGAAAAAGCTGAACTTTTCTTTCAGCTTTCACAATCAGCTAGCTCAGTCTCTCTGGATTCAAATTCCAAAGTCTTTTGCTGAGGTTGGACCATGTATCCCAAGTGGCTGAGGAATGTAGGGGTCATGTGACGTAAGCCCACCCCTTGAGCAGGGATTGTGGGTGAGGGCTGTCCCCTGAGAAGGAGCTTGTGGGTGCCAACTCCCCCAAAGCATGTCTATCATGACAGGAACAAGCAACACACCTCTTACATGGCACCATCCAAGAAACTTGTCATTAGTTATGTCTAGACATTCATGTTTTTATTCATTCATCAGATAAGTATTTACTGTCTACAATTACTCCTTCTGTTCTACTTTGTTCTCTTTGCCCCCTAGGTCTTTGGGGAAAGTTCCTGAGTTTGTTTTGGCTGAACCAACTAAAGAAAGGACAGGAGCCTGAGGAAGTAGGGCATTCTAAGAGGAGAGGTGGCTGCGGCTGGGGCAGTGGCAGGGGCTGACCCAGGAGGAGCCATCAGCAATTTCTGAAAGAGCTGGAATGGAGAGAGAGCTATGGGCAGGAGGAGGCAGCTGGACACCCAGGGACAATGATGCGACGCCTGCCTGCCTGGATCTCCACCCCTGGCCATGTCTTCTAACTGCATTGACACTGAGACACACCAAGTACAAGGCAGAGAGTGCCCATGCAAGACAAAAGTGTTTTCTGTTTTCTTGTTGAATTTTAAAACAACAATAAAACTGACTAAAGGTGCTTGTTATAATTACCGTGTTCACGTAACTCTAAATAATGTCAGCACTAAAATAGTCCTTCCTGTCAGATGGGTTGTTCCTACCACCTTACTCCTCACAAGCCCTATATGTTTGTGGGTGTATGTGCGCATGTGTGTGTGTGAGAGAGAGAGAGACAGATGGGGTCCTGAGAATCTGGGGGTAAATTAGAATTAGAGAGGGAAGATCATAGGTATTATGAAGAGGAGTGTTAAGTGGCTGAAAGAGGTGATCACATATACTTTCGGACTCTTCAAGGGTGTCAATAAATCAGGCAAAGGCTTGGGTGAGGGAAAAGGTTGAGTTGGAGCCTGTCTCCCATGACAGAGAATGTGCCCCCAAGATCTCCCTGTACAGCTCTCCCAAGAATCTGAGCATGGTTCCATGGCCTTTGGTTTGACCAGCAGCATGAACTTGTTGTAGGAGATAGATGGGCTCCAGGTTAGACGTTTACAACTGGCCTCCTATTTACATTTTATGGGGTACAAAGAAGTGGGCTTCAGGCTGGATACTTAAAACTGTTAGCATTTTCTGAGACAATAGATAGGTGGGCTCCAGTTAAGGCATTTACAATCAGCCTTCTGTTTGCCCTCCAAAATGGAAGTAACAACAGAAACAGAGTATAACAGGCAGCATTTGTCTCTTGTATATACCTTAAGGTAATAATCATGGCAATGGTCAAGGTAATAGCTGTGGCAAGGACAAAGAAGGGAAAACTTTGTTTCAGTGAACGATTAAGGGATCTGCTTCCTCCCTCTTTTGGGACAAGGGAGATACTACACATGCACAGAAAGACACCTTGTAGGTTAAAAGTCAGGGGATAACACCAGACCATGATGAGTCTTGCTTCTCCCAGAAGCCTTCACTTTGAGATCCACCTCGGCTGAGGTGTGCATGCGCACCCCAAGGGAGGGTCCCAGAGTGGATCAAATGTGGGAAAAGAAGCCAGATAATTGGCCTGAGTTCAATTCAGTTCATTTGCTCAGTCCAACTCCACCCCACAGCCTGCAGCACACCAGGCTTCCCTGTCCATCACCAACTCCTGAACCTTGCTCAAACTCACAACCATTGAGTTGGTGATACCATCCAACCACCTCATCCTCTGTCATTCCTTTCTCCTGCCTTCAATCTTTCCCAGCATCAGGGTCTTTTCAAATGAGTCAGTTCTTTACATTAGGTGCTTCAGCATCAGTCCTACCAATGAATATTCAGGACTGATTTCCTTTAGGATTGACTAGTTGGATCTCCTTGCAGTCCAAGAGACTCTCAAGAGTCTTCTCCAACACTATTGTTCAAAAGCATCAAATCTTCAACACTCAGCTCTCTTTATGGTCCAACTCTCACATCCATATGTGACTACTGGAAAAACCATAGCTTTGACTAGATGGGCATTTTTTTAGCAAAATAATGTCTCTGTTTTTTAATATGCTGTTTAGATTTGTTTTTGTTTTTCTTCCAAGGAGCAAGAGTCTTTTAATTTCATGGCTGCAGTCAACATCTGCAGTGATTTTGGAGTCCAAGAAAATAAAGTCTCTCACTGTTTTCATTTTTTCCCCATCTATTTATCATGAAGTAATGGAACCAGATGCCATGATCTTGGTTTTCTGAATGTTGAGGTTTTAGCCAGCTTTTTCACTCTCTTCTTTCACCTTTCTTTCACTCATTAAGAGGCTCTTTAGTTCCTCTTCACTTTCTGCCATAAGGGTGGTGTCATCTGCCCATCTGAGGTTATTGATGTTTCTCCCAGCAATCTTGATTCCAGCCTGTTCTTCATCCAGCCCAGTATTTCACATGATATGCTCTGCGTAATAGCTAAATAAGTAAGGTGACAATATACAGCCTTGACGTACTCCTCTACCAATTCGGAACCAGGAATACAAACACCTGGAAGAACTGACTTATATAAATGACTTAATCGCCTCTTTACTGTGCTCCTCCTCCCTAGAGGTGATGCCCACGCCCTTTCTCTCTAGGTGTGCACCTCTGCCTTGCTTCTATCTTAACTAAATAAACCATTTCTCTGTGTGCTCTCCCACTTGTTGTTGTGCTGTCTCAAATAATAAACTTGTACCTCCATTGACAATTTCTGCCTTCATGATAAATGCATATTTCCCTGGGGGCAAAGATCCAAGGAAAACAGCTTCTAGCCTCTAGCCCTTGCTGGTCTGGTGGCTAGCATTCCTGGTTCTCATCCAGGTTACCCAGGTCCAATTATAGGGCTGGGAATTAAGATCTCACTTCACACCACAGCCCATAGCTGCCTTGCTGAGACCAAACTGACAGAGCAGCCACAACGACCAGGAGACCTGCTACTTTGCACTGGGAACTCTCATGAAGAAAGGACGTTTTGTTTCCCTGTCTCATCCTCCCCACATCAACACCAGACAGGAGGGGCTGGAAAGAGGAAGAAAGAAGTATGAAGGACAGATAAGCAATAAAAGGACAAATAAATAAATAAGATAATTTCATGGAATAAAAGCTTTGAAGGAAATGCTTTGGGGTAATGTGACTGGTAGGATGGGCAGCATTATAAAATGTGGTCTGGGAAGCACTCTCTGAGGAGGGGATATTTGAGCAAAGACTTGGACAATGAAAAGGAGACAGTCAGAGAAAGGTCCATGTGATGGGCACGTATTCCAAAAACAGCAAATGCAAAGGTCCTGAGGTAAGAATGAAGTTGGTGCCCAAAAGAGAAAGAAAGAGGTCAGCATAACTGGAATGTGATGAACAAAGAGGCTCTTGGGAGGAGGCGAAGTCTGAGGTGTTGTGTTAGTTATCTACCACTGCAGCTAAAAACAAAGTAATCGTGTTTTATCTCTCATAGCATCTGTGGGTCGGGAATTCTGACAGAGCGTGGTGGAGACAGCTCATCTCTGCTTCTGCAAGTCTTGAACCTCAAGTGGAAGACTCAAGGCCAGGGACGGAATGGCTTGCAGTTTCATTCTCTCACATTGTCCAGCTGCTGAGGTTGATGTTGGCTGGATGCATAGGTGAGGCTACTGACGAGTCTCTTCATGTGGCCTGGGGCTACTGTCGCAACATGCTGCTACTGCTACTGCTAAGTCACTTCAGTCGTGTCTGACTCTGTGTGACTCCGTAGACAGCAGCCCACTAGGCTCCCCTGTCCCTGGGATTTTCCAGGCAAGAACACTGGAGTGTGTTGCCGTCTCCTTCTCCAATGCATGAAAGTAAAAAAGTGAAATTGAAGTCCCTCAGTCATGTCCGACTCAGCAACCCCATGGACGGAGGAGCCTGGAATAAGCCTGGAAGGCTCCTCCGTCCATGAGATTTTCCAGGCAAGAGTACTAGAGTGGGGTGCCATTGCCTTCTCTGTCACAGTATGGTAGCTTCCAAAGGACAAGTGTCCTAAGAGAGAGAGAACCAGGTGGGAGCTCAGTTATTTTTACATCTAACCTCTGAAATCACACAGCATCACTTCCACCACATTCTATTAGACAGAAGTGAACAATCGAGGAAGGGAAATTAGACTCCACTTTTTGAAGGAGGAATATCAAAGAATTTGTAGGCATACCCTTAAATTACTACCGATTGGATAGGAATCAGATCATGAAAGAGTTTTAATTCTATTCTAACTGCAAGGAAAATATTAGGAGGGTTTGGGTGTAGAAAGGAGTGGTGGCAGTATAAAATTTATATTTTAAATAGGCCATATTGGTTTCTGGGCAGAGGATGGTGACAGGGTCAAACCTGGTGGAGTGGATTAAGAACTTGACTCAGATTCAAATTCAAGTTCCGACACTAATCAGCTGTTCATCTCAGTCACCCAGTCGTGCCCGACTCTTTGCAATTCCATGTATTAGGTAAGTAGAACAGGGAAAAGGAGTCCAAAATGGTGGTGGCTACAGACAAGGAAGGGAAAAGCCCGCGAAAATGAAACNAAAGGCCTGGGGTTCTGTCTTCCTCTCCCCCGTGCTGGCGCTCTCCCCCTCTCTCCTCCCTTCACATCTGTCGGGGAGGTGGGTTTTCCTGCTATGTTCTAAATTAAATAGAGCTGTAACACAGAGCTGTAACACTGATCTGTCCAAGAGCTATAACACGGTCTGTTTGAGACCTGAGAGCTATGACACGCCGAGTTCTCTAATGTCTGTCGCTTCAAATTTTTGTTGAGCCGAGACAGAACCGAGGAAAATACGCTCGCCTGACAACCCCAAGTGATCTTCTTGATGAGTCTCATTACAAACCTTTTTCTTGTGTGGCTGCATCTTGGACCCTCATTTTGCTCATTTTTTTTTACCCAAGAAGAGCTCTCCCGCATGACTCCCTAACCCCTGAGGTCCAACTGTTCCCCGAGTCACGCTCGCTCTGCTTGCCGCAGGATAAGCCAATAAGTCTGGGAGACGAGGCGTTGAGGCAAGGAATATGACTTTATTCAGAGAGCTGTTTGACCAAGAAGATGGCAGACTAATGTCTCAAAACAATCAGCTTGTGGGCACCTGGATGCCAGGTTCTTTTATGGATCAGAGATGGGAGGAGGTGAGGAAACAAAGTGAAAAGACCATTTGATTCTTGCAAATATTTCCTAGACTGGCAAACCTCAGGCAGGGGGATGTGTTAGTTTCACTGCCTTATAGCCATTTCTTGGGTGGTGTGAAATGGAATATCTCCTGTCATGTCACAAAAATGCTGTAGCTATCTGTAATTCCAGCCCCCCAAAAGTGAATTTCTGAGCTGGTAAGCAGCAGATAAGTGGAGCCGTTTCCCACACAAAGAACGCACAAGAATGTCACAGTCCTTCACAGGTGGGCAGGGTCAGGCTATCTCACTGTGAGCCAAACAAAGACACCCTAGCCCAAGGGTCAGGCTAAGGGGGACAGGGGCAGGGCTCCCTGAGGCAGGCCATTATGTATGCCTCTAATAAGAAAAGTGGCAAAATAAAAGTTAAAATCACAGAAAAAGATTTAGTACAGAGTCAAAATTAAACCACCATCGTTACATAGCCAGGCCCCAAGCCTGTGAGGAGCCTGCTCCATCCCCAGCAATGGGTTCTGGATTCCACATATAGACGAAGGAGCTCATACAGGCCTCATAGGGACCCAAGCTTCCCAAACAGCCCACCCAGGGGAGTGTCCCACCCTGGCCCCCATGCTCAGTGGACCACTCATTCTCATATCCCTTGGGCAGCACAGCTCCTGGCCTCTCGGCCTTGCACCAGAGATAGTCACGGGGCCCACCCAGTGCCCACCCAAAGGTTCCAAGTCACCTCCCTGTGGCCCCCAACCTCCTGCACCACTCCACCTAACTGGCCTAATGGGGTCAAGACCCTGGGAGCTTCAAATTGTCACCTAGAGAAGGTGGAAATCCTATCTGATGGGGAAAGGGACATGTCTTCCTTTCCAGTATGAAAGAGGGTGTGTGAATTCATGCAGTTGAGCCAGGACAGGACAGGAGACAGTTTACTTATGTTCCAAACACTGTTTACAAACATTCCAAATACTGACAGGCCCAGGGTGCCGGGTCCACAGCTGCAAACAGGGTAGGGCCTGGGGTCTCTATGGCCAGTCCAAGTGGTGAAAGCATGCCTTCAGTACAACCAATTATGTGGGGCAATGCCATGTTGGTAGAGAGCTTACCTTCCATCCCTCCTTCCGTCCATTTGTCCTGACTGTTCAGCTGGGGCTCTGCTCCCTCCAGCCCCCATTCCTCCTCTGCTGGGCAGCATCAAGCAGCACCTTCGCAGTGGCTTGGTCAGCCCCACAGACCTCCTGTCCTTCTTCAAACAACCGGTAGTGGCCACCAAGACAGTCGCTCATGTGGCCTTGGGGCTGCTAGAAGAAAAGTCACAACTCCAGGCGTCCAGATCCTTCCGTGTCACTGGTACTGTGGAGTGGAAGAAAGCCAGACGGCGGGGAAAGGGGTGGGGTGCAGGAGGCACTCCTTGGGGTGTTGGGAGGGGAGAGAGGAAAGGGATGGGAGGTATGGAACAGACCCGCTCAAGAAGAAGCTGGAACCCTGCCCACCACCTCACCCCAAGATGTGCTAATGAACCCCAGCTGCTGTCCCAGGCCAGTGACTGCACTCTCCAGAAAGAAGCTGAGAAGTGCAGTAACTAATATCGCACCATCACCGGGAGACGCAACAACAAGTGGGTGCTGGAGTGGCACTTGACCTGGGAGGGGGTCGGATCCGCCCGCCACTCCTTCCCAACCCTACTGACCTCAACACACCCCTGCTGCAGGAGACCCTGGCTGGGGGTCTCCAACCAGCCCCTGGCATGCTGGCTGCCAGCCAAGAATGAGGACAGGCTGCCTCTCCCCTTCAGCTGGACTCCGACAAGAGGTGCAACAGCTTGCCCCTCCCCGTTGTGAGCCAGGACTGAGGGGCTGGAGGATACTTCATCTCTTCTAAACTTGGGGAACAGAAGCACAGCCAGAGTCGGCCAGACAGGGCTTGAACCAGGCTCTCCCATGGGCTGGCGGGTAACTCTGGGCAAGGACTCCAGCTGAGTCAGTTTCCTCAGCTGTAAAACCCACTCTAGTTTCTGTTATGACTATTAAAGTCCTTGATATAAACATCAATATAGGGTGTGATATATTAGCACTTGTGTTTCCCTGGTGGCCTAGACAGTAAAGAATCCACCTGCAATGCAAGAGACCCAGGTTTGATCTCTGGCTCGGGAAGATATTAGTAGCAGCCATTATAGTACTGTTTTTTCTGAAAGAATTCATATCAAAGTACCTTCAAGAGCAATACAACTGAATGTAGCTGTATGGATTGATCTATTTCTCATTTAACAATTTATCAATTTTCTATTTATATGTCAGTATCACAATCTATCACCTATCCATCTATCATCATCTATTTATCAAATTTTCTTCCATTGCTCATTCCATCTATCCAATTCTCTATCATCCATCACCTAGCAACCAATCCTTACCTCTCTCAATCAGTTCTATTATCTAATTATCCATTAGTCTGTATAAATCGATCTATCATTTATCTCTCTGGAGAAGCTGGTGGGGTCTGAGTCAGCCAATCTGGTCTGTTCCCCTTTCTTTCCTCCTGGAATCCTCAGAAGCCAGGATGGAGAGCATCTCTGTAGGAATGACAGCCACACAGGAAGTGGGACAAAGCAGGAAAGGGGAGGGGAGGGTGGGAGAGGAGGCGAGGCTGTGTTAACACCACCGGGGGCAACCTGTCGCCCCCTGAGTCCTGGGTTGGCTCTGACATGTGTGGGGTCACAGCCTCACATTGATAGCTCTCCCTACCAGGTCCAGGCTGTTTCCAACCAGATCATGNGTGGGAGAGGAGGCGAGGCTGTGTTAACACCACCGGGGGCAACCTGTCGCCCCCTGAGTCCTGGGCTGGCTCTGACATGTGTGGGGTCACAGCCTCACATTGATAGCTCTCCCTACCAGGTCCAGGCTGTTTCCAACCAGATCATGCACTTCTGCAGCGAGAAGCTGACCTCCAACCACGGCCGGTCCCTTAAGTTCATGCAGTGTGGCCAGTTCACTGATTGTGACTTGGACTTCCCCCCTGAGTCCCCAGCCAGAGTAGCCTTCTCTGAGGGTGTCGACTGTGAGAGCACCTGTGCCCAGCTGCCCTCCTGCTTCCCCATCAAGGTACTGCGGTCTCCCAGGCTCCATCCCTGGCCAAGAGCTGGGGTTGGGCATCTGGAAGCCTAGAGCACCTGCCTTAGGGAGCTTCCTGAGATGCTGGAGTATCAGACAGCAACAAGATGCACAGTCTGACACACACACCTAGTTCTGTATGTGTTTGAGGGGTGAGGGTAGGGCAACCTGCCTGGAGGTTCAGGGCAGACTTCACAAAAGGGGAAGAAATTGAGACTGGTGTTGAGCTGTGGGTGGCATTCCAACAGGGAAAGCCTCCAGGCTTCTGCTTTTGGAAGCCTTTGAAGTCTATTAGCACTTGTCCTTCCCTCCATCTGGGGTGGGCCGAGGGCCCTGCAGTTCCCACAGATTCCTGGGTCCGGCTGGGAGGACAATGCTCTGCTTCCTGCTGAGAGCAAGGATGCTGCGGGACACTAGGGAAGAAAATATGGACTCCAGGGAGCAGAGCCTCTGCTGGGCATGGAGCCGTGGCCTCACACACACACGCACATGTTCACTCACACTTACTGTTCTCGCAATGTGTCATGTGAGGGCCCCTGGCTGGCTCCTTCCTCTGGCTTCTCTGGGGAGCCATCCCCTATCTTCCTGGTACTGTTACTGGCTTCACTGCTGGCTCAGATGGTAAATAATCTGCCTGCAATGCAGGAGACCTGGGCTCAATCCTTGGATCAGGACCATCCCCTGGAAAAAGGCATGGTAACCCACTCTAGCATTCTTGCCTGGAGAATCCCATGGACAGAGGAGCCTGGCGAGCTACAGACTATGGGATCTCAGAGTCAGACTTGACTGAGGGACTAGCACTTCTGACTTTTAAATCTAACACAGCAAACACCACCTTAATTTAGAGTTACATTACTCTATGTGCAGGCTGTGTTCAATGAACTGCCAGCTTCCTGCAGCCTGTCTGGAGTTTTCTTGATCTTCACAATCTCCAAGGCACCCAGCACAGAAAGGGGCTGATGTCTGCTGAACTGAGTGGAGTGAAAGCAGCACAAGCCTTCATGTCAGAGAACTAATTTCCACTCCCCTCTCTCCCGCTGAGGAGTTGTGCTTCCTCTCTCTGAGCCTCAGTTTCCCTGTCTGTAACATGAGGATCTAAGGCCTCATCCATGTCTAACGTTTCATGACTCTATAGCACCAAGTGCTAAGGATGCTCAGGTAATCTGATGAGCAGCCTTTGTCTGGATGAGTCAAGGAGGATTTCCTGGAATAAGAGAGTTTTTGCTTTTGTTTTTCATTGGAGTATAGCTGCTTTGCATGTTGTGTTAGTTTCTGCCATAAAACAACTTGAATCAGCTATATATACACATGCCCCTTCCCTCCTGAGCCTTCATCCCACTCCTGTAGGTATCACGGAGGCTGGAGCTGAGCTCCTGTGCTATATATAGAGCAACTAAGAAGGGAGTTTTGAGCAAGGCTCTGAAGCACGTGAGGGATGACCTGGAGGGATGAGCTTGCTCAGGAAAGCCCCTGTGTAAGTGACTCCTCTTCCACCTCAAACCCCACCCAATGACCCACACATCACCAGTCAGCAAGACTGCATCTCCTTCTTCCATTTGGTACAAAAGCAGAAACGAAGTCCGCAACCAGATCAAAGGACTCACTTCCTTCGTGGATGCCAGCATGTTGTATGGCAATGAGGTTGCCCTCGCCATGTAGCTCCGCAACCAGACCAACTTCCTGGGGCTTCTCACACTCAGCACCCGCTTCCAGGACAACAGCCAGGCCCTGCTGCCCATTGACAACCTGCACAGTGACCCTGCCCCCTTGCTGACCTCTCGGCATGCATCCCTTGCTTCCTGGCAGGTCAGACTCGGGGGTGGACAGTCTTGTTTCCCTAGGAAAGAGCCAGTCCCAAGTTCCAGGAGGGGAAGCCCAGAGGGTACTCCGTGGGGGGTACTTGGCTTCAGACCTCAATATTAGGCACACAGATCTGTACATGGTTCCCAGCATCAGTATGTCGGAAGGAGTTCTTTTGCAAAACTGGTGTGTGTCCAGGGATCATTGCTTGACTCTCTGCACCAATAAGGGCCTCATCCCCTACACAGTCCATCTGGAGTGGTGCTGATTGTTTCAAAAGGCTACCTCATATTGATCTAGCATCCATCTCTTGCTTTTCACTAAGCTTCTAGACCCTCAGAGAAGAAGCTCTCTCTCTTTCTCTCAGTAATAGCCTCTTTAATTACCTGAAAGCAGCTTTCACTTCCACCTAATAATTTTCCTACTGTCGGTTAAATTTCCTTAGGAGCCAGTTTCCTCCCTGCACTAGCTAGACTCTGGCATTTGGTACCTTTTTCTAGAGGCATAATCCGAAATTTCCTGGGGGTCTTTCCCCCCTTCTCTGCTCTCTGTCATCATGATGGCCATCACTTCTGGTTATTTAAGATATTTGAATGTGCCATCTCTCATCCTTATAGCTGCCCTGAAAAGGCAGCATTAGCATCACCCTCGTTTTGCAGACGAGAAGCTCAGTGAGGATAACTAATGCACCCCAGAGCAGAGTGTCCGACGGCAGAGTCCACATGGGGACCAGTGGCCAGCTCTGGGCTCTTTCCACTCTGCTCTACCACTTCCTTCATAGGGAGTTGGCTCCAGCCCCCTTTCTAAGGACTGCATGTTTCTTTGTTTCTGTTAAGAACAGCAGGCTCCTTGGTCTGCTTAAGAGTAGATTGATTAAGATCACACACAAGGGCTTAGCTCGAAAACAGCAAATGACCGTGTGTAAGGCCACCTTCAGGACAGCACTTTCCCTCTTGGCCTCGAGGAGAAGGTCTGGCTACAGAAACAGGCTTTGCTCGACTCTCCTTTTTTCTCCTTCCCTGGGGCTCCCTGGGGAGAGCAGCATGACACCAAGCCCAAAGCTAAGGAGAAGTCCAGCCCCCAGGAGAGACCCTGCATCTCACCAGACAGGTGGTCTCAGTCTCAAAGGCAAGGCTCCTAGAATCACCCAGGACCCCCACCAGCCATGGCTCTGGTCATCCTGCCAAGCAGAATCATCAGGCAAAGGTTTTCCTGCCCCAAACTGGCAGCTGCCCCGTGCTTGCCCACTGTACACAAACCCCTTCTAGGAACTTAGGGAGCTGAGACTCAGGCACTGCTGTCCTCCCGCTCTGGGCTGTTGTGTGGGTCAGTGGAGACTCACAGCACAACTGAGGAGATGGAGGTCTGGGGGGGCCAGGAATTTGTCACAAGTCACTAAGTCTCACCCCCTCTTTCTAGTCCCCAGACTTAGTGTCTGCCTTAGCAGAAAGACATTTCTCTGGGAAGGACTGTGGTGACTCTAAACTTGGAGTTTTCAAGGTGATACCCGGTCAACTGAAACCCCAAAACTAGCAGTCATGCACACTAGGCTGGTGACTGAGCTGAGACGCCTGAATCACCAGTGGACCGGAGACAAGCTGTACCAGGAGGCTTGGAAGATCATGGGGGCCATGGTCCAGATAGGAGGCCCTGGGCCTCAGCATCCCTTAGGAGTCATAAGAAAGCACAAACCAGATAGATGTGCCTTAAGTCAACTAGGTCTGGGTGATTGGGGGTGTTCCTGGTCTACAACTTGTACCCTCAACTCTGCCACTAACTCACTCTGTGACCCTGTTCATGTCACCCAACCCCTCTGGACGTCAGTATCCCTCATCAGACAATGGGAAATTAACTCTGTCACAATTAACATAATGTGTCTGAGTAGCCCTTCAAAAAAGCAAAAAATCTGTCCAAAGACAATGGAGTAGGTGGGCAGCCACTAAAGTAACATTCCTCCTCCATCTTTTCTTTCAGATCTTCACCTACCAGCACTTTCTGCCCCTGGTTCTGGGAGAGAACAGGGCTGGGAAAGCCCTGGGGCCCTCCCGGGGCGGGGGGGGGGGTACCATGCCAGAATCTTCACCCTGGCCTTCCCCTGCAGCCACACCACACTCCAGCCCTTCATGTTCCACCTGGACAGCCAGTACCAGGCCTCAGCACCCAACCCCCGCTTCCCACTCAGCTCTGCCTTCTCTGCCAGCTGGCAGACTGTGTATGACAGTGACCAGGTTCCCCAGGGGAAGATGGGAGGGGGGCTGGAGCCCAGCTTAGTGCCAGGAGGCCAGGCCTCTGCTGATCATCTCCCCAGGACCGTGAAAATAAAGCTGGTGCCACCAGGACCTTCAGTCATGAGTCTGCCACCCCCTCCGGGATTAGAGGATTTCTTAAAGGGGAGGAGATGGGTGGCTGTGGTCTTGAAAGGAGCTTGCCTTCCACTCCTTCTCAAAGAAGTGTGCGAGAGGGGAGACTTCTTGCCCTGCCAGCTCCAGATTCCTATGTGTCTACCCAGGCCCCTGTTTTCTGATACAAACCTGATAGATGCAAATGACTGGCTTGTCCAGCTCTGAGCTAGCTTGGCATCATGTGATGACCTCTGGGGCTTCCAAGAGGCTGGTCCAATCTGTGCTGTTCACATTCCCTGCCATCCAGTGGCATTGACCCCATCCCCCAAGCCCTCATGGCCACCACCCCCACCAAGCTGAACCCTCAAGATTCCAGGTTAGTGATGAGGTCCAGGACCAGCTGTTTCGGCAACTGAGAAGGACCAGGCTGGACCTGGCTGCTCAACATGCAGTGGCAGCCGGTACTACAGCCTTCCAGGTGAAGGGGCTGCTGGCCCCTCCTCCCAGGCTGCCCCAGAGCAGGGCTGCTGGTGATGGTGGTGGGGAGTGGGGTGGGTCAGGGAAGATCTTTGTTGCCTCCTTTCTGACTGGGACTGTCTACAGGATGTGCTGAGGCTGATTCAGTAAAGCATCCCTGGGACCTCCTTTTTGTTGTCCTGCCACATTTTCTCCATTCTCACCAGGGTCTCTAGCTTTAGGGACACAACAGGTTGGACACAGGAGCTGAACAAAGACATCAGGACTTTCCAAGGAGAAAAAAAAGAAGAAAAAAAAATACAGTAGCTTTAAAAGGCAGGGAAGAGCTGCCCCTGCCCACCACCCTGGCAAGATCCAGGGAGGAAGTCCCAGGGATACAGAAACTGGATCTTGGCTCTGAGTGAGGAAGGGCAAAGAGCCTGAGAAGTAGGGAACCGGTGGAGTAAAAGTAAGCCCGCCTTAGTTGTTTGGTAAGGACACAAAAAGACTTTATCCCAGGAAAGAAGAAAACTTAGACACTTTGCTAGAATCTTTATTGGACATTAACTCTTCCAGTCCTCCCAATGACCTTGCAAGCAGCTGTGACAGCCATTTTCATAGATGAGGAAATTTTAATAAATTCAGAGACATCTAGTTATTGGCCCAAGCCCACATAACTAGGAAGTAGTACAATTCGAATCAGGTTCAAAATTTCTCCTTTTGTCCTCCTGTTCAGTCCACTATGTTATTGTTGTTCAGTCACCAAGTCTGTCTGACTCATTGCAACTCCATGGACTGCAGCATGTCTGGCTTCTCTGTCCTTCATCATATCCCAGAGTTTTCTCAAATTCATGGCCATTGAGTCAGTGATGTCATCTAACCATCTCATCCTCTGCTTCCCCTTCTCCTTTTGCCTTTGATCTTTCCCAACATCAGGGGCTTTTCCAATGGGTCAGCTCTTCACATCTGGTGGCCAAGGTATCGGGGTTTCAGCTTTAGCATCAGTCCTTCCAGTGAATATTCTGGGTTGAATTCCTTTAAAATTGACTAGTTGGATCTCCTTGCAGTCCAAGGGACACTCAAAAGTCTTCTCCAGCACCACGATTTCAAAGGATCATTTCTTCAGTGCTCAGCCTTCTGCAGGTCAGGAAGCAACAGTTAGAACTGGACATAGAACAACAGACTGGTTCTAAATAGGAAAAGGAGTACGTCAAGGCTGTATATTGTCACCCTGCTTATTTAACTTCTATGCAGAGTACATCATGGGAAACACTGGACTGGAAGAAACACAAGCTGGAATCAAGATTGCCGAGAAAAATATCAATAACCTCAGATATGCAGATGACACCACCCTTATGGCAGAAAGTAAGGAGAATCTAAAAAGCCTCTTGATGAAAGTGAAAGAGGAGAGAGAAAAAGTTGGCTTAAAGCTCAACATTCAGAAAACGAAGATCATGGCATCCAGTCCCATCACTTCATGGGAAACAGATGGAGAAACAGTGGAAACAGTGTCAGACTTTATNATTCCTTTCATGCCCAAGAGACTTATTAGCTAGAGCCCTAAGTTGATTTTCTCCAGAGAAAGGTGGCCGGGGATAGCCCCCTGTTAATGTCAGAAGAGTTGATGAAAGGCATAAAATAGTAAGACAGACAGATTCTGGTTTGGGGGTAGATGCTCGAGTAGGTCCAGGGGGTCCCTCGAGTCCTGATCCACCTTGCTCGTCAGGTCTCTTCCACATGACCTTGTCATGGGTGGGGTCTCCCGTGCTGGCTCCCGGCAGTATGGTAGTTTGAACATTCTTTGGCATTGACCTTCTTGGGATTCTTTCTTATCCTGTGGCCACTGCTGAGTTTTCCAAATTTGCTGTCTTATTAAGTGCAACACTTTAACAGCATCATCTTTTAGGATTTTAAATAGCTTAACTGGAATTCCATCACCTACACTAGCTTTATTCATAGTAATGCTTCCTAAGGCCCACTGAACCTCACATTCCAGGATGTCTGGCTTTAGGTGAGTGACCACAACATCATGATTATCTCATCATTAAAAACTTTTTTGTATAGTTCTTCTGTGTATTCTTGCCACCCCTTCTTAATCCCTCCTGCTTGTTAGGTCCTTACCATTTCTGTCCTTTATCTTGCCATCCTTGGCATGAAATGTTCCCTTGATATCTCCAATTTTCTTGAAGAGATCTCTAGTCTTTCTCATTCTATTATTTTCCTCTATTTCTTTGAGTTGCTTATTTAAGAAGGCCTCCTTATCTCTCCTTGCTATTCTTTGGAACTATGCATTCAGCTGGGTATATCTTTCCCTTTCTCCCTTGCCTTTCACTTCTCTTCTTTTCTCAGCTATTTGTAAAGCCTCCTCAGACAACTAACATTTGCCTTCTTGAATTTTTCTGTGAGATGGTTTTGGTCATGTCTTCCGTACAGTGTTACAAACCTCCATCCATAGTTCTTCAGGCACTCTGTCTACCAGATCTTATCCCTTGAATCTGTTTATTATTTCCACTATACAATTATAAGGGATTTTATTTAGGTCATATGTGAATGGCCTAGTGGTTTTCCCTACTTTCTTCAATTTAAGCCTGAATTTTGCAAGTTCATGATCTGGGCCACAGTCTGCTCCAGATCTTGTTTTTGCTGACTGCATAGAGTTTCTCCATCTCCGACTGCAAAGAATATAATCAATCTGATTTTGGTATTGACCATCTGGTGATATCCGTGTGTAGAGTTGTCTCTCATGTTGTTGGAGAAGAGTGTTTGCTATGCCCAGTGTGTTCTGTTGACATAATGATGTTACGGGAAGGCTTTGGCCAGAGCCTTGCTTCTCTCTCCCTCTCCCTATCTCCTAATTTCCTGTCTAAATGCAACCTGAAGCCCCATGTCCCTCTGCTAATCTTTGGCAGTGTATAGTAAAGGGTGGGCAGTTCCTAGTGCACCTAACACAGGACCAGGCAGGCACATAGCAGACACTCAAGAACCTGAGTGCCTTTCCTTCCCTCCACTTTGGTGCTTTGACAGAGTGGTGGTGCCTCCTGCTGGAGATCTGAGATTGCTAGCTGCCCAAATTAACCACACAGCAAGTTCCTGTTCCCTTTAAGCTGTTTCATCCTAGCTCTTACAGTCTCCACTAATCCCTTCCCAAGTCTAATACCCAATCTGGAGTTGGAAGGCCTGGTCTGAGCTCCATGGAATGGTGGCAGTGTCCTTGGAAAAGTCACAGTTGCTCAAGCTCAGCAAATACCCATTGATAACATGAGGATTATAAAGTACTTCAGAAGTGTGAGGATCCTGATGATATTCACACAGCAGTGCCTATTAATGGGAAACATCACCTGGTTTTCCTTTGTTCAGTTTGGGGATGGTGTTTGGGAGTTGTAGTTCAGTGGACAGCGTTTGGAGTCTCTTTGGGTCATGGCAAAGCTATCTCCTATTCTGATGGTCCCATCATATTATGTGATTTGGGTCCTGGTGTGGGATCCTGATGGCTGAAAAATCAATATGACTAATCTTTGCTTGTTTCTGAGTGGGTAAAAAATATTTTTAATTAAAATTTTAATTAATTTTTAATTTAAAGTTTTAATTAAATTTAAAATTTTTACTTTAAATTAAAATTTTAATTTAAAACTTAATTTTAAATTATACTGATATAATTAATGTATCATAACTTTATCCTATAAAGTTGTACATCATATGTAATATCAGAACATTTTCATCACTCACAAAAGAAACAATAATAATAGTCACTCCCCATTCCCACCCCAACCCCTGACAATTACTAGTCTAGCTTTATATGTTTGCCTGTTCTGGACCTTTCATATAAATGGAATCATGCAGCAGGTGGTCGTCTTCTGAGCAGCTAAATTTTACCCATGCTCTTCATTTCTTGGTTTGTTCATTGACTTATTCAGTCATTCTACAAATCTGGGAGTCTTTATGTTCTGAGTACTAGTTAAGTACTAGTTATGCCTAGTTAAGGCCATGATCATACCATTGTGATGGTGAGTGTTGGTTTACAACAGCATCCTACATTAGGACATACTCCACAGTGTACGCATGAAACACAGCTGTCTGCTCGAATTGAAAACCAGAGAGCAGTGGTTCGGTCTTTGGAAAGTTCAAGGCCTCTTCTGCCAGCAGGGATTTTGTTCTGCCCAATATTGCCTGACCAAACAGCTCTCCTGGGACAAATCAGGACAAACTGTGGTGAGCAGATGCCAATGGGAATCTGCAGGGGGAAGACAAAACTGCTCCTGCCCTCTGCCCTACAGGGTACAATGCTTGGAGGCCCTTCTGCAGGCTCTTTCAGCCTCAGAATCTGGCACGGCTTAGCCGGGTTCTGAAAAACAAGAGTCTGGCAAGGAAGTTCCTGGATCTGCACAGGACACTGGACAACTGCCATCTGAATCAGAGAGCCTCTTTTGCCAGGGGCCCAAGTGGGGCCTCTTCTGGCTTGTCTTGAGAACCAGTTCCGAAGAGCCCAAGATGGAGACAGGTTAAGTGACCCTCCCCTAAAAGGACCAGCCATGAAGGCAGGGCAGAAAGGCACTAGAATTTCAAGACTTGATGAGAGAATATTCTTTTTAGCTTCATCACTTCCAAGTTCATAGGAGATAGGATCTGAGACCAGGAGGCTTGGTCAGAGAGAGGCCACTTGCTTAAGCTGGAGGCACCTTTAACCCAGAAGACAAATGTCTCAGCCTGGCTCTTTCAGGCTTGAGGATCCCAGAAAACACAGGCATAACAAGCTATTAATAAATCTGATTTCCCACCACCAAGTTTGTAGTTTAAGACTTGACTCCTCATTTGGATTTGGCTTTGACCTGGGTTCAAACCCAGTCCTGGATACTTAAAATTACTGTGCACTTAAAACCAAGGCAATTTATCTGACTGCTGAACACATTTCTTCCTTTAAAAGATGAGAACCATACCTACTTTGCACGAATTTTGGAGAATTGAATGGAAATAATGTCGCCCTGTGGTTAAACTCCCTCACACACAGCAGGTGCTCACTTGTTCATCCCCCGCAACCTTCACCCACATCTCTCCACTGTGCTGGTAGGTTCTGGGGGCAGAACTGAGGTGTTTTCACCGAGAGACAGTGCGTGACCCCAAGCCACATCTGCTCGCCTGGAACTATGTGTGACAACCCTGGTATCGCCACCGACCCAAGAGGCAGCTTCAGGGCCAGCTCCGCCCCCAGGGCTTTGCGCCCTGCTCCTACAGCCCCGCCCTGAGCGTATCTGCCTGCAGAGGCAGATGAGGCCTCCCCAGGTAAGGAGGCCTCCTCCAACAGCCTGGGCTAGCTCAGGACTTCACATCCGTCCCTGGACAGGGCAGCCGAGTCCTTTCAGGCCTCTAAGCAGGAAACACAGAACTCGTCTCCAGGGACAGGACATGCTTTCGCAGTGGCTCCCCAGTATGCTAGCCTCTGGGTTGATAGCTACTCCAGGGCCCAGGGCTTTTGGGGGCGATTAAGAAGTATCCACCTAGCCGCGGCTGAGTAATCAACACCCTAAAAGAGTTCTGCTTCTGGACATCCAGCAAGTCCCTCACTTGTCCGCTTGGGCTGCTTCTGCAGGAGTCCGGCCCAGGCCTCTCACCTCGGAGATCAGGAAACCTGGGGAAGACCACAAAGCTACCTTCTCGCCTGGAGCAACCGTTTCCTGCTCATGCTTTTGCCAGCTGTGGCTGGCTCTCTGGCTGGGAGTGGCAGCCAGGGCACCTGGCAGCGATGAACCCTTCCGCCAGGCAACTCTCTCACATGTCAGGTCACACATCAGCGCCACGTACAAGGGCTCAAGAGCCAAGCAAGGGGTTCTGGGAGGCCCAGGCAAGAAGGAGCGTTTCCAGCCACTTTCATCCACTTCCCAGCCTGTTCCTGACCCCTGCCCAAAAATAGGAGGCCAGAGTCCCAGCCTCCAGCCACCCCACGATCTTCCTCTGAAGCCTGCAGGGTGGCAGCACTCACTGCTTCTCCCAAGAAAGCACCGCTGAGGGCAGAAGCTGTTTCTGCTTTGGGCTGGGGATGGGGCGGCATGGAACCTGTTGCCCAGGAAACTTCACTCCAGATGTTTCAGAGGAACGCTGCTAAGACACAGCCAGCACTAACCTTGAGGACCCTCCTGGGGGCTGAGTTTGAAGAATCCAAAGAACCTCTGGAGTAGGAAAAGGCAGGGAAGGGTGGCAGTGTTAGGGGCCCCGACATTAAGGAGAATACCTTGGCCACGCCAGAGACTTGAGCAGAAAACAAGCCGACGGAACGTCAGATGGTAGAAAACCTTTTTATGTACAAAAAACACAATAAAAGCCACTAGCCAGCTAGCAGAAAGGACTGGACACTGCCTTCACCCTTCATTTACTCCGGCAGCCAGCCTCCCGGCAGGAAGAGGACATGGGCTCCTGGGCTGAGGAATGGAAGACCTCCCTCGCCTGCCTTCTCTCTCGGCCCCCCACATGTGCAGCATGTGCAGAGCAGGACGGACTGCTGCGCTCTGCCCCCGAGACCCAGAGACAGGCCAGAGAGCAGGCGGTGCCGAGGACAGAAGTGACTCTGGCCTTACCCCCAAACAGGTCTCAACCCCAAACACCTGTCCTCTCGTGAGGGGCACGTGCAGGGGCTGACATATCAAGAGGGGACCACCTGTGGGCATTTGGCAGCTGACGAGCAGGTGGTGGGGGTGGGGGTCAGGATTCTCAGCTCCTCTGGTTCTCAGCAGGTCAGAAAGATGAAGAGCTGGCAAGGCCCGGGCCGTGGTGGGTATCACTCATCACAGAGGCCAGGGCTGCAGCGAGCTAGGAGATGGAGGTTTCCGAGGGACTCACAAGGTCCTGGGGGAGGCTTTCTCGGGCCTCCTGCATACGGCGCCGGGCTCGCCGGAAGGCCTCTTTGAGGGAAGCAGACATAGAGTTAGGACCACGGTGTGGGGGCGATGGGGCCCACATGGATGTCGGGAGGGGCGGGGTGGCTGGACTTGGGTAGAGGGGGAAGCCTACCCAGCACATTGTGAATGGAACTCTGCTGGCTGAATCCCTCCAGACGGTCCAACACACTCCGCATCCTCTTCCGGAGGGAACTTGACTCCATGAAGGCCCTGTAGGGGAGCCAGCCACCTGACCACGACTGCTCTGCAGCCCTGGGGACCAGGAGCCCTGAGGCAGAGGGCCACGGCCACTCACCGGGACTGCTGCAGACAGTGCAGGCGGAAGGTGACGCTGCCTGTGGTCTTGGTGCGGAGTCCAAAGCGGCTCAGACGCTCCCCCTGTGGATCCAGTCAGTGTGAAGCTTCGGTTGGTTTCTAGTCCCCAGGCACCTTGCTGGCCTTACTCCCATTCTTGGGGAGAGCAGGTCTGTTGGGGAAAGTTCATCCCAACACCCAAATGCCACCACCTCCCGACTGTCAATCAGGGAACAGTCCAGCCTTGTTTGAGAATTAGCAGTCTGACCTAGCAGAAGCTGGCTGACCTCTGCTTCCTGAGGTCTCAGGGATGGGCTGGGGAAAGGAGCCGGTTACTCTGATGGGGACCAGGGGAAACTTCTAAGTGTCCTACTTCTCAGAGCTCTCCTAGGAGTGCAGTGACATCTGTATGTGCTTCAAGATGTGGCTGAGATTTCCCACTGGGGCCACAGAAAGGAAGAGACTAAGTGCTGATGAAGCAATGAACGATTAAGGGGCCTTAACCCAGCCTGCACCTTTCCCAGAAGACAGGGACAGAACTTCCTAGGGTGAAATCTACCCAGAGACAAAAGTCACCTTGAAGGTTCCTGGTATCCACACGTAGGAGAGGTCCTCCAGTTCCAGAGAGCCACCAATGAAAAACCTCCGCAGTTCAGCCACTGGGCTGAGCTCCAGGGGCCTCCAGGTGGAGACCGTCAGGGTGTGAGAGCCTGGGCAGAAGAGGATGCAGCCAGGGCTGGAAAGGGCCGGCGGTCCCTCGCCGACTCCCCAGCAGTGACACCAGCCCTGCCACCACTAAAACACCTGGTCTGGGGACAGCCTGACCTCTGGTGAAGGTCACCACAGAGGTTTAGGGGACCCACCTGGGAATCAATCAGACAGAAGCTCAGATCTTAGCTCTGCCAGTTACTACCCGGGCACTGGCGCAAGTTTCTCAGCCTCTCTGAGCCCCATTCTCCTCGTCTAATAAAACGGAAATAATACCAACACCTATGCCTAAAAGAGTGGTGGGAAGAATTAAACGAGAAGCACCTAGCACACTGCCTTGCACACAAGAGAAGACAGTGGCTGTTATTTCTAAAGGAACGGTGATCTGCTCAGTACACATCTGTTCAGAGCCCATCTTGACACAGGCTGCTCCCCCAAGGCTGCAGGTCAAATCAGAGGAGCCGGAATCAGAGTCCAGAGCTGCGCAGCTGTCTCTAACGGAGGCAGAAAACGCCCTCAAAAGGAGCACCGAATCTTGCAAGTTAAGTGCTTCTAATCCCCAGTCACCCCCGCTTCTCCCAGGAAGTGCTCGAGTCCTCTGAAGCATCACCCTTGCATCTAGGAGCGGGGGCAGGACGGCTGCGTGCAGGGCAGGGACGAGAGGTCACCTGGGGTGGTGGGCAGCACCACAGCCCCGTAGCCTTCCACACGGTACCGCTGCCAGAAGTCCAGCGAGAGGACCTCGCAGTAGAGCACGGGCCACTCTGGGAGTGCATCTGCGGAGGGGAGAAGAGGCCAGGTCCCGGGAGGCCCCCACGGGAGAGGGCGCGTCTGAGGAGCCCCAAGGCCAAGGACCAGCTGGGCCACTCACCGACAGATTCATCCTCATGGAGGAAGGACGCCTCGAACGTGAAAGGGTAGGAGAAGTAGGCCACGTTATCCTAAAAATGAAGGCTGTTATTTTATACTCGGTGCCACCAAGTGGCAAGGCCTCACCTGGCGTTCATTTTTCCTGTGGCCAGTGACAAGGTCACGGTCCCAATGGAAAAGGAAAAACTATCACTCCACACAGGAAATAAGAGGCTAAGAGGGGAAGGGACACCCAGACGCAAGCTGCTGCCATTCTCAAAAAGGCAGAGAACCCTGGGGCCAGGTGGCCCTGCAGGGCCCACAGCAAAGTGCCAGACGCAGCTCTGGAGTCCTCCCCACGCTGTTAGCCTGATCATCTTTGGATGTCATGCCAGGAGTAGCCCTGTTCCCTCCAGGTGCCCCTCTTGTTGCCATACCATGCCCCGGGACTTGGTGGCACAGGTCTGTGTTATTCCTGAGAGCTGCTGGAACGCTGGGCTTGACCAGTCTAAAAGCCAAAGACCACACAGAGTAAGTCAACCTGGGAGGAAGGCGAGCAGTTGAGAGAAACACAAAGCTCCTTTCTGCATTCAGTCACTCAGGCACGTTACCAATCACTCACGCCACATTCACAAGGCCCATTGTGTGCTATGACTGGCCCCTGGGGACACTGCAGTGACCGGATAGAAAAGCTTCCTGTCTCTCAGGGGGCTAACCTTCCAGCTGGCAGTGGGAGGGGGCACAGAAAGCCAACCAACGACAGACCATCGGGGAGTGATAAAAGCTAAATATAAAACAGCGTGAAGAGACTTAGAGGCCTGCAGGCCCATTTAGAAATGCCCAGGGACCCTCGGAGGTGGCACTTAGGCTGAGACCTAAACTGAAGCAGAACCAGTCATGCAAAGATAGGATTCAAGAGGTTTTGGACAGAGGAAATGGTCCTGAAAAGGCCCTAGCATGGGAATGAACTTGGCCTGTTGAAAAACAGGAAGCACGACTGGAATGTTATAAGGGAGAGACAGGCTGGGCGCAGCTCTTTCAGGGAATGGGGTCTGGACTTCACTCAAAGTGGGAAGGGAAGCTGTTGGGGCTTTAACTTGAAGAGAGACAGCTGGTTTACATTTTGAAGGCTTGGTTAGGCTGCAGTATGTGTGGCAAATGAAACGTAAGAGGGGGCTTCCCTGGTGGCTCAATGATAAAGAAGCCACCTGCCAATGCAGGAGACACAGGTTCGGTCCCTGGTCCGGGAAGATTCCCACAAGCCGAGGAAAAACTAAGCCCGTGCACCAGAACTATGGAGCCCGTGCTCCAGAGCCCGGGAGCCACGGCCGCTAAAGCCTCGGTGCCCAAGAGCCCGTGCTCTGCAACAGGAGAAGCCACTGCCGTGAGAAGCCCGAGCACCACAACTAGAGAGGAGCCCCTGCAGCAGCTAAGACCCAGCACAGCTAAAGATCCACAAATAAATAAAAATCATTAAAAAAAAGAGAAGAAGCATGAGAGCAGGACAGAAGCAAGAGGATAAACTGGAAACTTCATGCTTTGGCCTAAGTAAGAGATGCTGGTGGTTTGGTCCAGGGTCCTCAAGAGAACAGGTAATTCAGGACATCTTCAGGAAACAGACCTGACAGGAATTGCTGATGGCTTGAATGGTGGTAGGGAGCTAGAGAAAGTGGGGAATCAAGGATGTCTCTTATATTCCTGGTATTAGAAACCAAGGAGATGACATTGTGGTTCTGCTAAGATGGAGAAGACCGTGATGGCAGGTTTGCGGCAAGAGGGGGAATCAAGGATGCTTGCGGTCACGTTAAGCAGAAACAAGAAACAGATAAGTGGGCATGAGTCTGGAATTCAGGGGGAAGCTAAGACTAGAGAGAGAAGCCTGGGCATCTGAGACACACACAGTACTGAAGCCACAGGAAGGATGAGGCCACCTAGAAAGACTGTGGAGAGACGGTAACAGAAGGCCAGGCCCGGCCTTGGATGTTCTAATAGTTTTAGGTCAACAGCAGATAAGGAAATAGCCAAGGAGGCTGCTGAGCCATCAACAAGAGAGCAGAGAGGAAGACGGAGCCCGAAGGCAATAGGAGAGGCGCAGTGAGCAAAGTGAGCTGCAGCAGCTGGGAGACCAAGGAGGGCGAAGGCAGACACATCCCCACAGGATTCCACATCTTGGAAGTGACCTATGACCTTGAAAAGAACGGTAACAATTTCAGTGGAGGAGTGGGGAAAGAAACCTGACCGAATGCTTCTGGAAGACTGTCAGAAGGGGTAAAAAGAGAAACTTGTGAATACTACTTACTAGAAGTTGGCAACTCCACAAAGAAGTGGACGTAGAGGTTGTCATACTCATAGCCTTGGGCTGAAACTAAGAAAACAGGGAACGGTTTCAGTTTATTGCCCTATCACCCCTAATGCCTGACCCAGTCCTGCAGGGCCTACCCATTTGTGGAAGCAAGGCTCCCGAGGGCCGGGAACTCTGTGTTTCCAGGAAAGACTCACACCTCAGTCTCCCAAGCACTGCGGACAACCCAAGGCCCCTGCTGGGGTGGGGAGGACTCTTCCACACTGCTCTCTCTGGCACTTGCCAAGCCTCAGGGGACCTCTGTCTAGTGAGACACTTACCCACCTCTCCATTCACAAACAGCCGGAGAGCACCTGGTACAGTCTGGGGTAGAGAGAAGTGGGGACCGGTCAGGAGGTCTGAAGGAAGCGACGCCTCTCCTCCAGCCTGTCCGTAAACCCCCACAGGACCTGACATGAGACGTCCGATTCTGGCAAGTAACTACCCACGCTTCCGCCCCACCTGCCATTTTTCCACAGATGTGTTTCCTTCATTTCTCAAATGCATAACGTAGGGGGAAAGCACCTAATTTAAATGGTGGAAGGGGCAACGGAGTGTGGGGACCTTATGAGAATGATCAAGAAAAGCAGGCACAGCTGCCACTGCCCTACAGCAAGAGGCCGGAGACCCTGCTCCCTCTAGGGGCTGAGGCCAAGAAGCTAGGCAGTTTCCTTTTAAATTACTTGTGTCTCTATCTTAGCTAACTTTTCAACACTGAACATCTGTTGCTAATACAATATAAAAATAGTGAAAGCTAATTTTTTACAGACAGAGAGGGGGACCACCAGCTAACTCTATCTCCATTTCTATCTAGAAATGGAACTCCTGGAATAAGAGAAGACATAGAATAGGAGCACAGGATTATGGACTTAAACTGTTTTCTCTTAAAAGCCAAACTATCTGATGAACTATCTGACGAACTATCAGAAATGAGACGCCTCCATCCTTTATGGCGCATGTAGGAAAAATTAAGAGTGAGGAAGACATTTTTCATCTTTATACTTATTTACAAAAAAAATTAATGGTTAGATAGCATCACTGACTCAGTGGACATGAATTTGAACAAACTCCATGAGACAGTGGAGGACAGGGAAGCCTGGCATGCCGCAGTCCACGGGGTCACAAAGAGTCGGACACGACTGAGCGACTCCACAGCAACAATAAAATTAATTATAAAGTAATACATGAATGCACCACCACTGATAAAAATTCAAAACTACTTAAGTTTAGGGAATAAAAAGGAAACATTCCTGACATATCCCTCTCAGCCCTCAATAGCCACCTGCTGTCTCCCAGCTCCACTCACTTCCCAGAGAAAGCCCCCAGAAGGTGTGTGCCCTTTGAGACCTCTTCCTATGCATCGACAGTTCTACATCAATATGCAACGCTTCGAAAACACAGCAAGGACTATACTCATGTTATTTTCTACTTTCTTTTTACACTGAAGAGTGTGTCTTGGGGACCTTGAAGAGAGGACCGTCACTCAGCTGGAGTCAGAGCGCTCTTATGGTGGTGAGGGAAGCTGGGCTACTCACCATCTCAAAGTCAGTGCCCACGAGGCTGTTGAGATACTCCTTGTGCCGGCCATAGAGCTGAGGAAACAAACCACACCGAGACTCAAGAAGCAGTCCCAGGCAGACCAGGGTTCAGGTCTGAATGGGAGGGAGAAACGCAGCAGGAATGGGAAACCCCACAGAGAGCCGGGTGCCTGAGCGCTCCTGCCGCCGACATCCGACAGCGACGCACAGAGGCTCTGGAGGCCACTGGCCTGGGGCCAATCGGGCTCCCACGCTGCTGTGACCTGGGGCAGACTGCGCAGCTTCTTGATCTCCATTGCCTCACTTACAAAATGGTCATAAAGTAAGCATTCCCTCAAAGGGCTGTGGTGCAGTCTAAATAAAATTAGGCATGTGAAGGCCCTAGCACAGGCCATGCTCAGATAGATAGATCATCATTAGCATAATGATCTGATAACAGGCTCAAAGCCTCGTGTCTGGTAGGTTAGAAGGGCTTCCCAAGCAGGAGAGGCCATCAAGAGCAAGACCCGGCCGCTGCTGACCCACTCTCAGGCGCGGCCTCAGCTCCCAGCTCTCCGGTTTGCAGATGAATCAGCACTCACATCCTTGAACACGCGCTGTTCCCGCTCCTCCTCGTCAGGCTGGGCAAGGGAAGACACGTTGTCGATCGTATACTTCCACAGCTCCTGCTTCTCCCCCTCTGTCTCGATTCTGTAAGGTCAAAGCCACAAAGGGACTAACTGGGAAAACAGGAGATGAGGCCCTCCAGACCCAACCCAGGGACAAATTGTCGGCTGGGAATTTCAATATTAGGAGAGACGAAGGGCTTTCTGAGAACTTCCTCAATTCGAGGCAAGAAGTGAAGCCCAGGAAAGGAATGCTAGTCTCCATTGCCTCTTTCTTCCTCTTCTCACCTGTAGGGTCCTTTGGAGCCAGTGAAGTCAGGTTTTACTGTGATCACTCCATTGCTGTCCACCTTCAGAGTACAGAGGACATGTTCATGCTTCTTATAGCCAAGCCTAGAAAGCAAGGGTAACACCAGAGTTCAAGACTGCTGGCCCCATTTCTGGGAAAGAGGATGAGGTATTCAGTTTACATCAGGGGAGAAGACAGAGGCTGAGGTGAGAACAGTCAGAGTGAAATATTTCCTTCCAAAGAAAAAGAAGGAAACAAAATCCCTCCCTCCCATA
This sequence comes from Neotragus pygmaeus, assembly GCA_006410875.1. NCBI lineage: Eukaryota > Metazoa > Chordata > Mammalia > Artiodactyla > Bovidae > Neotragus > Neotragus pygmaeus. The sequence goes on from SJYV01036624.1 coordinate 44,830, forward strand.
CCTGGGATGACTGTAACAGGAGTGTGACAGTTAGTGACGGGAGAAGAGGATGAAGGTCTGAGTTGGGCAGTGAGAAGCTTCACTCACTTTCCATAGGGCCCCAGGTCCGCCATGATGTACATGGTCTGGAGAGGGGTGTTGATGACATGGTTGTTCTTGATGAATTCTTCTGAGGGCTCCCAGGTGACGATTCGTGACTTAAGAATGCCACCTTCCCTGGGAGACACCACAGGAAGGGTCACTTCCCGGGCACCCCCTGAAGAAAGAACGCAAGGGAGCACAGCCAGGAGGAGTGCAGGGGAGCACTCCACTGCAGAGTGGGACACTCGCGTCGGTGAGCACACCAAGAACACAGGCACAGAAAGAACACAGGGCCCTCGCCAGCCCCGTACACACTTGCACTCACGTCCCTCGCCTGTCCTGCCGTCGCCGCCTGACATTTGCCATTCGCTCGACCAAGAAGGACGGCATTTCACTGGCTGCGGTGGTCATTTTCTGACAGTGCTGGGAAAACAGAGCAGCCTGGTATAAGCCAGCTGCGCAGGGCCACGTGGGACCAAGCACCTGGAGGGAAATCTTCCTTCTGAAACCTCACAGGACCTTAAGAGCGCAGCCACCTCACAACAGCACATGCTGATGGAGGGCGCAGTGGCACAAACAGCTCAGAGAAGAGCCCGACCAAGCCCTGATTTGCCCTAAGGTTGTAGCAGCACATTACTCTTGAGAAATGAGTCTGCAGTCTGTGAGCCTATATCAACAGACTTGGGTGAATTGACCCAGTAGATGCTGACATCACTAGGTGGTTGGAAGATGCCAAATGTAACACAAGTATTCCGTGAAAAACGCTCCCACAGGTAACTGAACACTAACTGTAATTTTCCTTTCTTTACCAAAACAGACAACCTAAATTTTACATGCTACCAACCCAAACTTTTAAAAACATTCACTTAACACCTGGCTTAGAAAAATCTACAGGCTCACAGACAAAAATCAGCATATATAGGCTCTCCTCTCCTTCAAGGAGTTTATAATCTCACTGAGAAGATAGAACATATCATACAGTGACTGAAGAAAATCTGAAACGAGGCCACAAGGGTACGCTGTCATCGGCACACTGAGGACATAAGCCATTCCCTATACAGTACTGAATTTCTCTTCAGATCCGTATGTTCAGTTTTGGCTGAATCCCATGATGAATTCAATCTAGATGGTTCTAGACTCCATCCACCTGTCTGATCTCATGATGCACAGGGGAAATCAAACCTAGTGGCTGCTCCCCGCAGTGTGCAGTATGCAAGCCTAGCATTAGAGACACTGCCAGCTCCCCAGTCTCTCCAGCAGATGGGGCAGGGAGCACCAGCCACACCACCCACAGCCTGTGTCCACCTACCTACTCCAGCCTGGCTGCCAGAAACAAACGGAAATTCCTAGACAGGCTCATTTAACAGGCTTCTGAGTTAAAACACGAGGCCAGAAAGCCAGGGAAAAGAAGGGGAAGGGAGCTACAGAGCGTGGATAAGTCTACCTGAGTCTGTCTACTTAGGAAAGAATGGTACCTCCTCCAAATTGGTGTATCTATCAGAGTCAGTGTAGGTAAAGATCCGTCGGTTCTTCCTGCCACCTGAATCTTCCAGCTTCAGAATCTCTTGATGGTACTGATGATCCAAAGGGCTCTGACAGGCTGCTTCATTTTGGTACAGATCTACTTCAAACTGAGGTCACAAAGAAACAGAGTTCCACTGAGAGTATTTTAATTTTGTCACTACAACTGTTTGGTCAAATACCATTTGTCATGATGTTTTATCTAAACTGATGGAGGACAGAAAAGCCAACAAAGGTTAGAGCTACAAGGAACCAGAGCGACAGTCTAACTCAATTCTGCTGTTATAGAACTGACATACCAAGACAGTGATTCTGCTGTTTTGGTATGTGGCCCAGGGGTGAAAGGCATGTTACTCAAGATCATAAAACTGGCTAGTGGCAGGCACTGCATTACACTGATCCCGTACACACAGCAGTGGGAAGCATACACCGTTGTAACCTTTCTGGAAGTCAGTTTGGTGATATGTATCAGGAACCTTTCCCTGTGACCGGGCAGGTGGACGTGGGCCGGGTGCGCGGAGACGGAGCAGACAGGGACACTAGCCCACCTGGCTGAAGAGCTTCTCTTGCCACCCAATCACAGCCTCCTCGTCTTCTTCCTCTGGGCGGTGTCCACCTCCAAAGAAAACAGAGCGAGTCAAATGTTTGAGCCCAACTAGCACCACTTCAGCAGCAGCAGCACTTCTCGCTCTCTGGTTGGTTATAACCAAAGTCTATGCTCATATATTTGCCACAAAACCAGTTGGAGTTCACTGATTATGAAGTACTCACTCTAGAGAGGTGGTAGATATGTGCAGAAGCCAAGGTTAAGACCCAAGAAGTTTTAATCACCCTTCTAACTTTAATAAAAGAAATCACATCCTCCAGGAATTATTTAATCTAATTCAGAGTCAAGAGCTGAAATTTAGATATAGGCCGAACAGTTCTTTCTCAATCCCAATTGTCTACATTTGCTATGAACCATGGCATTTTTATCTTCAATATTTCTGAAGCCATAAATCTAGAATCACAAACACTGTAACCTTAAGAGGACAAGTATTAAGAGAGAAAAGGAAAGACATATAACAGATTTTTTTTTTTTAAAGAACCAAATCTAGTATGTACACTCCTGGACGAGTATGCCTTTTCCAAAGATATATGCTTCAAAACCCACCAGCTCACACTTTTGCCCAGGAATATTTCTGAACAGAAACAACAAAAGCAAAGAAACTAGTAACCTAATACAAACACACTGTCTTCTCTTTCTCACTTCTCTGGCTTCTCAGAGAAAGAAAAAGGCTAGAAAACAGATAATACTAATATGTACATTTTCTGGGACTTCCCTGGTAGTCCTGTGGTTGCATTGCAGGGGGCATGGGTTCCATCCTGACAGGGAGAACTAAGATCCCAAATGCCACACAGCAAGGTTTAAAAAAAAAAAGTGCATTTTCCAAGCAGACCCAAATGTTTATCTTGTTTTTTAAAAATGTTTATATTGTAAGTTTCAAGTTTGGAGTGATATTTTCTCTTAGAAAAAAAAAAAGGCAGAAATGGCATTTGGGCTTAGAGGTAAATTTATAATATACCCAAAGCACGGTATTTGCTATTTCACTACATTTGACCACAGTTCAGATCAGCTTCTTGATGATAGGAATAATTTCTTGAACTCAATTTTCACACAACATAATGTAGTAGTTAAAACTGCCTGGGATCAAATTCTGACTTCAACAGTTAGTAGCCCGGTGACCTTGGACAAGAAACCCAACCTCTCTATACCTTTTTTCAGATTATAGGCCTGGGTCTACTCTGTCTTAAGAAGGAACCTCCGCCCTGGGCCCTTCCCCAGATCCCCAAGGAGCCCCATCACCACCATACACCCACTGGCCGTTGGGTGAGGCCTAAAAGTGGCCAAGTCTATGAGATCCTTCCCCAGCTGGGCAGCAGGCTGGCAATGGAGGTAGTTGCTTGATGTGATTCTTTGCAGGTGGACTCTGCCAGGAAAAGAGAAGCCCAAAATACTGTTACAAGATACAAAAGCAGGAGATGAACACACAGCAAGGATGGGGAACAAAACACGGAAGAGTTTATGGCTACCAGGAGATGTGGCGGGGTGCAGGCAACAGAGGGGAGGGCAGGGGGCAGGGGGCCCCAGGGAGGAGAGGATGCGAGAGTGTATTGGAGGGAGACATAGCGCTCTGAGGAATTTGGGGGGCGGAGAATGCCAGGGACGGGGCCTGGTGGGCTGCCGTCTATGGGGTCGCACAGAGTCGGACACGACTGAGGCGCCTTAGCAGCAGCAGCAGCAGCAGCAGGGTCCTGAAAGGGTGAGTCTAGGAAGTTGCGAGTAAAGAGGGTTCCAGGTAGTGAGGGAAACGCGAGGAGACCGGGGTGACAGCGGTCAGTACTGCAAACGGAAGTGAGGGCCCCAGCAAAGGAGAAGTGTAATTCAGGCTCCAATTATCTGAGAGCATAAAAGCACCGGGCTCTGGGGTGATGCGACTACCGGAGGCGGAGGTTGCGCACGGGGTCCCGGGAGCGGTACACGGCCTCTCCGGTGTCACTGCTCCAGATGGCCTCCGCCATGACAGCTGCGCCGCGCACGACTGCGCCGGAAAGCGCACCGCCCCGGTTCCCCTGGCAACTGAGACGCCGTCAGGAGCCTGGAACCAGGTTCCCGAGGCGGCGCGGCAGAAGCCNTTTTTTTTTTAAAGAACCAAATCTAGTATGTACACTCCTGGACGAGTATGCCTTTTCCAAAGATATATGCTTCAAAACCCACCAGCTCACACTTTTGCCCAGGAATATTTCTGAACAGAAACAACAAAAGCAAAGAAACTAGTAACCTAATACAAACACACTGTCTTCTCTTTCTCACTTCTCTGGCTTCTCAGAGAAAGAAAAAGGCTAGAAAACAGATAATACTAATATGTACATTTTCTGGGACTTCCCTGGTAGTCCTGTGGTTGCATTGCAGGGGGCATGGGTTCCATCCTGACAGGGAGAACTAAGATCCCAAATGCCACACAGCAAGGTTTAAAAAAAAAAAGTGCATTTTCCAAGCAGACCCAAATGTTTATCTTGTTTTTTAAAAATGTTTATATTGTAAGTTTCAAGTTTGGAGTGATATTTTCTCTTAGAAAAAAAAAAAGGCAGAAATGGCATTTGGGCTTAGAGGTAAATTTATAATATACCCAAAGCACGGTATTTGCTATTTCACTACATTTGACCACAGTTCAGATCAGCTTCTTGATGATAGGAATAATTTCTTGAACTCAATTTTCACACAACATAATGTAGTAGTTAAAACTGCCTGGGATCAAATTCTGACTTCAACAGTTAGTAGCCCGGTGACCTTGGACAAGAAACCCAACCTCTCTATACCTTTTCTCAGATTATAGGCCTGGGTCTACTCTGTCTTAAGAAGGAACCTCCGCCCTGGGCTCTTCCCCAGATCCCCAAGGAGCCCCATCACCACCATACACCCACTGGCCGTTGGGTGAGGCCTAAAAGTGGCCAAGTCTATGAGATCCTTCCCCAGCTGGGCAGCAGGCTGGCAATGGAGGTAGTTGCTTGACGTGATTCTTTGCAGGTGGACTCTGCCAGGAAAAGAGAAGCCCAAAATACTGTTACAAGATACAAAAGCAGGAGACGAACACACAGCAAGGATGGGGAACAAAACACGGAAGAGTTTATGGCTACCAGGAGATGTGGCGGGGTGCAGGCAACAGAGGGGAGGGCAGGGGGCAGGGGGCCCCAGGGAGGAGAGGATGCGAGAGTGTATTGGAGGGAGACATAGCGCTCTGAGGAATTTGGGGGGCGGAGAATGCCAGGGACGGGGCCTGGTGGGCTGCCGTCTATGGGGTCGCACAGAGTCGGACACGACTGAGGCGCCTTAGCAGCAGCAGCAGCAGCAGCAGGGTCCTGAAAGGGTGAGTCTAGGAAGTTGCGAGTAAAGAGGGTTCCAGGTAGTGAGGGAAACGCGAGGAGACCGGGGTGACAGCGGTCAGTACTGCAAACGGAAGTGAGGGCCCCAGCAAAGGAGAAGTGTAATTCAGGCTCCAATTATCTGAGAGCATAAAAGCACCGGGCTCTGGGGTGATGCGACTACCGGAGGCGGAGGTTGCGCACGGGGTCCCGGGAGCGGTACACGGCCTCTCCGGTGTCACTGCTCCAGATGGCCTCCGCCATGACAGCTGCGCCGCGCACGACTGCGCCGGAAAGCGCACCGCCCCGGTTCCCCTGGCAACTGAGACGCCGTCAGGAGCCTGGAACCAGGTTCCCGAGGCGGCGCGGCAGAAGCCCCGCCCACCGCGGGCCCCGCCCGGGCTGAGCCCTTGCCCACCGCGGCTGGGGTGGTCCTGCGGGTTGCCACTGGTGTTTAGTGCGAACAAAGCTCGCGCACACCCAAGGCCGGGCTGGATGCGTTTGACAAATGAGGAAACTAAAGCAGCGCTGTCGGCCCCCATTATGTAGATTCGGACAGAAATGGTCGTGGACCCCAAATCCGAGTGTCCTGAGCTCTCAGCTACTGCTTTTCCCACCACACCACACAGTCCTTACACTGAATCCTGGGACACTTTGGCCTCAGAATCGGTAAACGGGGACTCACAGAATGCACCCATTCTTCCCAGAGGAGTGACGGGAGTTGAAGACAGTTACCCAGACATGAAAGTATTTTCTTGGAAGCAAACAAAAATGTCAGAAGATTTATTAATCCTTGCGTTGGCATTCACTGAACCAGAGAAAAAAGAAACAAGGAAGCTAGCAGTGAGGAAGGAAAAGATGTCATTATTGCACTGGTTTTTCCCCTGCATGTGTTATTTCCCGATTTTTAAGCCACCTTAGATACCGCACTGACCTTGAGAAAGGTCAACAAAATGCCGTTCTGAAGACGTGCTTCATTGGGCTGCCAAAGGTGGAACACACCGGTAACCTCGAGTCCGGCTCTCTGGCACCTTGGGGATGGCAGCAGTTATCAGCCTTTGTCATTTGCTCCTTCTTGTCCCCTGAACCCAGTTTGATTATATGGCATTGGGAGCCATCAGCAACAAAGCTGCTCTTGTATAACACTAAAGACTCACTATAACAATAGCCCTATTTATGTAAGATCTAATACAGCCTGGGCTCCTTGTTTATATTGTCCCTAATCCTCCTAGAAATCCCTTAAGTAGGTATTTGTCATTCTCATAGCCAATGAAGTTAATGAAGGTCAGAACTTAAAGGTTGAACTGGAGTAAGTGGTAGAGGAGCTGAGACTCCAGCCCAGGCCTGTCTTTTGAAGCCTGAACACCTTCCACTCTGCTTCACAACCCCTCACCTATCAATTTATTCTGTAAGAGCACACAATTCCCAACCTGAGAAATAGTGATAATTATTTCAACAGGTGAAAACGTGAAGGCAGAATATCAGTTCTTAAGGAAAAAGATCACTCTAATTTTTTTCTTTTAAAGCTGTGAATAGGCAATACTTTGCCATATGAACCACAAATGATAAGTTGGAGCCTGAACCAACTTTCATTTTACACAAAATCTAACTTAGAGCAAAGTCAACCTGACATAATTATAAGCAAAGTACTGTATCACATGACATCCAAATGTAAGTGATTTGTCTAAGAACCATAATTATTTTTATACAGATAAACTATATTTTTATTCCTTTTATTTACTGATATAAATCAGGATTCTTAAAATTGGGGTCCATGAGCAGAGTTCAAGGGGTCTATTGATTCCCTTACCCAGCGGGGAGAGGGAAGGGAGAGCGGCAAGATAGGGGTATGAGATTAGGAATTACAAACTACTATATATAAAGTAAATAAGAAACAGAGATATGTTTTATAACACAGGGAAATATAGCTATTATTTTGTAATAACTTTAAATGGAATATAATCTATAAAACTGTTGAATCCCTGTTTCAGGTTTTACACCTTAAACTAATGATCTAAATTGACTGTGCTGTGCTTAGTCACACAGTCGTGTCTGACTCTTTGCGATCCCATTGACTGTAGCCCGCCATGCTCCTCTGTCCTTGGGGATTCTATAGGCAAGAATACTAGAGAGGGTTACCAGGCCCTCCTCCAGGGAATCTTCGCAACCCAGGGATTGAACCCAATTCTCCTGCATTGCAGGTGGATTCTTTACTGTCTGAGCCACCAGGGAAGCCCAAATCAACTAACTATACTTCAACTAAAAAAAAAAAAAACTCCCTAGGGACTTCCCTCATGGTCCAGTGGTTAAGAATCCACCTTGCAATTCAGGGGACACGAGTTTGGTCCTTGGTGTGGGAACTAAGATCCCTCATGTCACAGGGCAACTAAGACAGCAGGCCACAACTAGGGAGCCTTTGCACCACAACTAGAGAATCTATGCACCACAACGAAAGATCCTGCACGATGCAACAAAGATCCCACGTGCTGCAGTGAAGCCCTGATGCAGACAAATTAAACAAACAAACAAACAAAAAACCCTCCTTGAGTTTTGTGTGGGCCATTTTTCTGGAAAGAGTTCATGGCTTTTATCAGATTCTGGAAGGAGTCTGTATCCTAATATCAAGAAGAGCCTGATCCCCACTATGTTTATGTACTGACATCTTGTTAAAAACGTAAAGTTTGGATTACATAACATAAAGGCCAAAATCTCCTGTACCAGCAACCCTTCCTCCCCTATCCCTAATCAGGAACGTTTAGAGTTGATATTTACTGTGTTCTCCCTAAAATAGTGCCATTATTTGGATAACTTAATTGGTTAAAAAACGATTGCACAATCATGAAGGGTAAACATGGCTTCCTTTTCACATGTTTATATGCCAAGACATTAATTGTATTTCTCAATCTTATGACCAGGAAAGTGGAGCCTGGATTTATGTTCAAGATGTTTTGACTCACACCTATGGGCTCTCCTATGAAGTGGGCTGTCTCCTTACAACTCTCATTCCCAAGCCCTTTTTTTTCCTTTCTTAAACTAGTCACACCTGAGCTACATCATAACAGTCCAATCACTCTCTTTCCCCTCTCCAGCTGATACTTTATAATAACTTACTTGGAAGTTATAAAGTTAGTTCTTATTCTCACAGAGGAGGAAGAATGTCATACTCTTCTTCCAAAGTTCTTCTGTGTCCCACGGTGTCTGTGCTTTGTGTCTATTAACTGTCCTTTGAACTGACCTTGGTCCAGAGAAGAGATCCTTCTGGAATGGAACAATCTTATGAGGAATAATAGACTTGACTCTTGCTTTTCTCCCTCTGCCTCTGACTTTGAAGATGGAGGTGAGGGCCTTAAACATACCATAAAGCAGAGGTTGTCAGATTGGATAAAAAGCAAGCTCTGATCGTATGCTGTCCATGAGACACTGGCTTTAAATATAAAGACATTCATAATTTAAAAGTTAAAAAATATAAGGAAATCTTGCTATTGTGACAACAAGGTTGTAAGGATGTTGTGCTGAGTGAGGTTATCATGCTGAGTGAAAAAAGGTCAGAGAGAAATAAATACTATCATTTCATTTATATGTGGATTCTAAAAACTAAAACAAGTAAACAAACACAACAAAATAGAAACAGAATATAGATACAAAGAACAAATAGGAGGTTGCAGGGAGAGGGGAGGAAAGAAATAGATGAAGCAGATTAAGAAATACAAACTTCTACTTGCAAGGTAAATTAGTCATGAGTATGAAATGTACAATGTGGGGAATATAGTCAATAATTATGTAATATTGTATGATGAGAGGTCATAACTAAACTTATCATGTTGATCATTTTGAAATGTATAGAAATATCAAACCACTGTTGAATAACAGAAACTAATGTAGTGTTGTAGTTTCAGTTATATTTCAAAAACAAACTCATAAAAAAAGAGATCAAATTTGTGTTTATCAGAAGTGGGAGACAGAGAGAGGGGAATTTGGATTCAGAGACTCAAAAGGTGCGAACTTCCAGTTAAAAGAAAAATATGTGTGTGTAAAGTACAACATAATAAATAGAATTAACATTACTGTACATTACATATGTATGAAAGTTATTAAGAAGGTAAATCCTAAGCAATCTCATCACAAGGGAAAATATTTTTTCTATTTCTTTAATTTTGTATACGTACTTTTGCATTCTGTAATTTTATATGAGATTATGGATGTTCACTAAACTTACTGATAATCATTTCATGATGTTTATAAATCAAATTATTATGCTGTACACCTAAAATTTAAGCAGGGCTGTATGTCAGTTAGATCTCAATAAAACTGGATGAAAACAAAAGTAGAAATGAAAAAGAAAAACAATTAGTTTTTTTAAATTAAAGGATGGAAAAAGATGTACCAAGCAAACATTAATCCAAAGAAAACTATAAAGGCTATATTAATAACAGACAAAATAGATTTCAAAACAAGGGATATTACCAGGAATAAGGAAGTATATTTTGTAATGATAAATGCACCAATTCATCAAGAGAACATAAGAAAACTAAATATTTATGCACTTAGCAATTTCAGAATACATGAAGCAAAAAATTGATAGACATGAAAGGGAAAATAGGCAAATCCAGTTACAGTTGGAGATATTAACACTCTTTTTTAAAAACTGAAGTATGATTGATATAATATTTTATTAATTTCAGGTGTACAACATAGTAATTCAATGTGTTTATAGATTACGAACCAAAGTTATTGCAATATTATTGACTATGTTACCTGTGCTGTACATTTATCCCTGTGACTTATTTATTTTATAACTGGTAGTTTGTACTTCTTCATTCCCTTCACCCATTTTGCACGTCCCTGAACCCTCCTCCCTTCTGGCAACCCCAAGTTTGTCTTCTGTAAGTCTATTTCTGTTTTATTCTACTTTTTTTTGGTTTTGTTTTTTAGATTTCAGATATAAATGAAAACATTCAGTATTTGTCTTTATCTTATTTCATTGGAGATGGAAACGGCAACCCACTCTAGTGTTCTTGCCTGGAGAATCCCAGGGACAGGGGAGCCTGGTAGGCTGCCGTCTATGGGGTCGCATAGAGTTGGACATGACCGAAGCAACTTAGCAGCAGCAGCAGCAGCAGCTATCTTATTTCACTTAGCATAATACCCTTTTGGTACATGCATGCTGTTGCATATGACAAGATTTCATTCTTCTTATATCTGGGTAATAATCCATTGTATATATATGCCAGATCTATTTATTCATCTACTGGCGAACATTAGGCTGCTCCTGTATCTTGGCTATTACAAATAATGCTACAGTGAACACTGTGGGTATACATTTTTTTGAATTAGTGTTTTAATTTTCTTCAGATATAAACCCAGGAGTGGAATCTCTGGATGGTATGGTAGTTATATGTTTAATTTTTTGAGGACTCTCTATATTGTTTTCTGCACTGACTACAACAATTTGCATTCCTACCAAGAGTTTATGACGGTTCTCTTTTTTCTACAACTTCACCAACACTTGTTATTTGTTCTCTTTTTGATAATTCTTTCTTTTTAATGTATTTATTTTAATTGGAATCTAATTACTTTACAATATGGTAGTGGTTTTTGCCATACATTGACATGAATCAGCCATGGGTGTACACGTGTTCCGCATCCTGAACCCCCCTCCCACCTCCCTTCCCATCCCATCCCTCAGGGTCATCCCAGTGACCAGTAAGGTGTGAAGTAATGTCTCATTGTGGTTTTGCATTTCCCTGATGGTTAGCAGCTTTTCATGTCTCTTGGCCAACTATATGTTTTCTTTGGAAAACTGCTGTTTCAGGTCCCTTTTAAGTCAGATTTTTATCTAATGAGTTCTTTGTATATTTTGGATATTTAACATTAACTCCTTATTAGACATATCAGTTGCAAATATAGTCTCCCATTCAGTCTGTTCCTTTTCATTTTGTCCACAATTGACTTCACTGTGCACAAGATTTTTAATTTGATATGACCTCTGTCTCTCCTTCTTCTTCTTCTTCTTTTTTTTTTTTTTGCTTTTGTTGCTCTGTTCTAAGAAATAAGATCCAAAAATTATTGCTAAAATCAATGTCAAAGAGTGATTTTTCTTCTGGAAATTTTATGGTTTCAGGTCTGATGTTTATGTCTTTAATTCATCTATTTTGAGCTTATTTTTGTATACAGAGTGAGAAAATGGTCTGGTTTCATTCTTTTACATGTAGCTGTTCAGTTTTTCCAACAATTTTTCTCTCCAAAAGAGAGACTATCTTTTCCCCAATATATATTCTTGCTTCCTTTGTCATCAATAAATTGATCATATTTGAACAAGAGTTTATTTCTGGGCTCTCTACTCTGCCCCATTGATCTATGTGTGTATATGTTTGTGCCAGTACCATACCATACAATTTTTTTTAACCATTGTTACATGTGTGCATTTTATTTAACAGTGCTGTGTACATAGTGGACAATTAAGTTCTTATATGAATATCTAGTCTTTCTAGATATTTAGAAGTGCTTGATGCATTTAAAAGTAGAAGTAGTAGAATAATGCTATTTATAAATAGCTTTTTTATAGTATGAATTGAAATGATTCATTTCTTGAGAATTACAGAATCTCAAGGGAGTTTTGTTGATTGTAATAGCATTGCTTAATTATGAAAATATGATAGATAACACATTTACAGGAGACTTGGAAAATACAGAACAAGGTTACACACAGTTCCACTGTATATTATAATTATTTTAAGTAAATGAATTAAGATTTTTAGTTGGAGTTTCAATATCAAACTGTATAACACCATACACAAAAATAAACTCAAAATGGATTAAAGATCTAAACATAAGGCCAGAAACTATNTGCTTCCTGACCTGCATACAGGTTTCTCAAGAGGCAGGTCAGGTGGTCTGGTATTCCCATCTCTCCCAGCTTGTAAGGAAAGTTCTTTTATAGAGTATAGAAGCAATGAGGAAATATAGTCAAAAGGTAGTATACAGAAGAAGAGGTAGGGAGGAAGTAAAGTAAAAAGGGTCTTCAGTCTTGCAAAACACCTCCTGGAAGGGTCAGCCTCCCATGTAATTTAACATACCAAGTGAACTTAGTTAGGTTAATATCTTCTTTGGGGGTGTTTCACAGACTGTTTGAAGCATTCCAAAGTTAGCTACAGGTAATTTGGCTTGAGAAGTTTTGTCAGAAGAACTTAAAAGAAATCTTTTTAAACACAACGGAATCATAAGTCACTGTGAAATAGTTATTTATTTAGCCAAAGTAACAATAAAAGAGTTCAAAGGCAAATACAGAGCACTTAAAAGGTAAAGAAACTTAAAATCTGTTATCAAAGGCAGTTTAGCATCTTCAGAAAACTTGGCCATTTTAACAGAAAGAAAAGCCAAATTTATATTTTGCNCAATAAAAGAGTTCAAAGGCAAATACAGAGCACTTAAAAGGTAAAGAAACTTAAAATCTGTTATCAAAGGCAGTTTAGCATCTTCAGAAAACTTGGCCATTTTAACAGAAAGAAAAGCCAAATTTATATTTTGCACTAGCGTACTTTTAAAGTTCATTTACTCAATCAAACTTATTTTAAACTTAGTCAATCCTGACTGATCATGGGGTCCATTTTCCACAAACCTTTCATCATTTAACTTATTTTAGCACAATTTTAGCTTGTTGTAGAAAATCTGGAGAGATCTTAGAACATATATTTCTAAAAGTTTACTCAAAACTTTTTTCTCATTTGTATTTTCTTTCCTTAAAGTTTCTTTATCTAAAAAACTCTTTTTTCATTTCTTTAAAAGTTTCTTTACCTTGAATTGGGCCACCACTCACCTGTGGGTGCATCGCTTACTTTACTGATGTGTTACAATGAACATACACAGAGGCTCAAGGTCTAGTGGAAGTAGACTAGTCCACCATATTGGATCTAGTTGCTTATAAACAGCCTTTGTAATATCCTTGGATTATGTCATTCTTTCAAAGGTTGTACCCTGCCCCCTACACTCCTATTTCATTTCCACCCTCAGAGGTTTTACTCCCATATTCTTCTGGGAAGCAGAGGAGTGATGGTTTATCTTCTGTAACTGCTTCAAGGCCAAGTAGGGCCATAGACCCTGCCTGTCAGGGAGTAAAAAAATCTCTAGATACCTGGTCCAGGGGCCCCAGGGGCAGGACAGCTCCTTGTTTTAATATGTATGGGCTGGAATCCTTGCCTATTTTCATTTTGAAAATGAATCTTGAATTTGAAAATGAATTTTCAAAAATGAATTTTGAAAATCCTCACCCAACATCATTTTGATGTTGAACTGTTGTAACTGCTTCCATATTCTTCCTGTGAATCTCCTTGATAACTAAGACTTTTTGTAACAGGATCAGAGTACAAAAGTATCTATAAATGACAAAAGAATCATGTTAAATATCTGATTAATTAATAAAGAAACTTGGACAATAATTATTCCTTAACAACAACAACAAAAAAAAAAAAAAACCAGACATCTCAAAAGCAAATATAAACTACTTAAAGGCAAAGAAGCTCACAAAATCTGTTATCAAAAATAGCAGTCCAAGAAAATTTTTCTCTGAACAGGAAACGAAAAGCCAAATCCAACTCTTAGTTAAATGATGAAAGGTTTGTGGAGAATGGACCCCAAAAGGGGTTTTGTACATAGTCAGTCAGGATTGACTAAGTTTAAAGTAAGTTTTACATGCTAGCAAAATAATGCTCATTTCACATGCTAGTAAAGTAATTCTCAAAATCCTTCAAGCTAGGCTTCAACAGTACATGAACCAAGAACTTCCAGATATACAACCTGGATTTAGAAAAGGCAGAGGAACCAGAGCTCTAATTGCCCACATCCATTGGATCACAGAAAAAGCTAGAGAATTCCAGAAAAACATCTACTTCTGCTTCATTGATGCACTAAAGGCTTTGACTGTGTAGATCATAAGAACCTGTGGAAAATTCTTCCAGAGATGGGAATACCAGACCACCTTACATGTCTCCTGAGAAATCTGTATGCAGGTCAAAAGCAACAGTTCGTACCAGAGATGGAACAATGGCCTGGTTGAAAATTGGGAAAGAAGTATGTCAAGGCTATATATTGTCACCCTGCTTATTAAATTTCTATACAGGGTACATCATGCAAAATGCCAGGCTGGATGAAGCACAAGCTAGAATCAAGATTGCTGGGAGAAATATCAATAACCTCAGATATGCAGATGACACCACCCTTGTGGCAGAAAGTGAAGAGGAACTAAGAGCCTCTTGATGAAGGTGAAAGAGGAGAGTGAAAAAACTGGCTTAAAACTCAACATTCAAAAAACGAAGATCATGGCATCTGGTCCCATAACTTCATGGCAAATAGATGGGGAAACAATGGAAACAGTGACAGGCTTTATTTTCTTGGGCTCCAAAATCACTGTGGAAGGTGACTGCAACCATGAATTTAAAAGACACTTGCTCCTTGGAAAAAAAAGCAATGACCAACCTAGACAGCGTATTAAAAAGCAGAGACATTATTTTGCCTACAAATGTCCGTATAGTCAAAGCTGTGGTTTTTCCAGTAGTCATGTACAGATGTGAGAGCTGGACAATAAAAAAAGGTTGAGCACTGAAGAATTGATGTTTTTGAACTGTGATGCTGGAGAAGACTCTTGAGAGTCCCTTGGACTGCAAGGAGACCCAACCAGTCCATTCTGAAGGAGATCACCCTTGGGATTTCTTTGGAAGGAATGATGCTAAAGCTGAAACTCCAGTACTTTGGCCACCTCATGTGAAGAGTTGACTCGTTGGAAAAGACTCTGATGCTGGGAGGGATTGGGGGCAGGAGGAGAAGGGGACGACCGAGGATGAGATGGCTGGATGGCGTCACTGACTCAATGGACGTGAGTCTGAGTGAACTCCGGGAGTTGGTGATGGACAAGGAGGTCTGGTGTGCTGAAATTCATTGGGTCGCAAAGAGTCGGACATGACTGAGTGACTGAACTGAACTGAACTAGGCTAATGGGGTGAAACGTTTACTGAAAACAAGACAGAGGTCTCAGAGTTCTACACTTACTGCCTAGCAACTTCTATCTCAACCCACTCTTCTAGAGATGGAGATTCTAACTGCCATTATGGGGAAAGGGGTGATGACTGATCTAGCTTCTTCGAGCTGTGTAGGGACAAGGGGATGGCAGTTACGTTTTCCACCAGTGGGGCGATCCAGTAGATCTCGATGTATCATCTTGGGCTCCATTTCTATAACCATTTGAAGTTTGATAGCTTCTATGCAGGACATTACAAAGCAAGAGAGACGATTTAGAATATAAGGGCCAAAAAGCAATAAGAGCAAAATAAGGCTTCCAATGAGGACCAGGGGTTTCCTCAAGATGGAGGCTGATATCCAGCTCCATAAGCCAGTCCCAAAAGGAGGAGCGGAATCAGCCATCTCCTGGACTTGACTTTTCATATCTTGAAGAGAATCAGACACATTTTGTGAGAATCATGTATATGTACACAGCATTCTGTATGAATTATGGCATGGGTTCCTCCCTGTGCAGCCATTAATATATCTAATGCCATTCTGTTTTGGAGTACAGCTTTGCACAGTAAAGCTTGTTCTGAATTTAAGGCGGCAATCGCCATCGTACTATCATTTAAAGCTTGTCTTGTAAAATTAGTCAAGGCTTCTACTTTGAGCATATGTCAGTGGTGCCAAGTGATGGCACAAATATTGCAGCTAGGTAGTTATAGTGGAACCAAGATCCTGTCCAAAGGGCCCAGATAAGTAACTCTTTTAACGCAACATGCTCAGACACGCACTACTCTATTTTGTTCTTCTTAATGTAATAATGACCTCTCAAGTGCCTTTAGTTTAGACACAGGATAATGTTTTCATTTCATGGGCACATTATTTTGCAATGTTCCAAAACTGGTCAGACTGTTGGGTCTGTGGAGCCTTACCATTATCCTCCATTCACGGACTGCCTTGGTTAGTGTCACCCTTAGATGGACCCGATTTTCAAAAGGTATGTCATTCCACTCAAGAAGATCAAGCCAAAAATCTAAATGTCCTTAACATGACTTTATTGACTTGGTGTAATAATATGAATGGACTGGGACGCAATTTACATTCTGATTATGATCAAAGAGAAAGAGATACTTTTAGCTATTTAACAACCAATACTAGCCATGCCCACAGAGAAATTAAAACTATACAATATACTGCCCAACAAATATACCAAATTTGGCACCAGGATATGTGGACAACTCCAGAAAAGGGACAATTAATAAAAACAGCTCCCATTTGTTGGGGACAAAATAATCATACCAAGTTATATCCTGACAGTACTAATCTTTAGTATTCTTACCAAAGTCTTTATGTAATCAAGCAATAATAGCAAATCACATGAGCTCAACAGATTCAGTCATATGGCCAGGGGCCAACTGGGTCACTCTAGAGGATTCATGCCACTTACTGTGTCTCCCAGGACTGTGCTACCAGAGCCCCAGTCCCTGAAGCAGGCCACTTCTGACCTGTGCCTCCACAGGAGACCCTCAAGCACACAAAGACAGGCCTGGCTCAGTCTCTGTTTTGCCTGTTTTACAAAATTATTGCTTATTGCATAGCCATACATGTGACTGAGCTTTTGATAGAATGATGACATATAGTTCCATAGGAGACCAATGATTGTAATAATGTAACTCTGGCCATGGGAAGAAGGAACAAGAGGGAATATTTTCCTAGACCACCAGAGGCTAGTGAGACAAGTGGTCTGGAGCCTTTTGACAGTGTTAATGAGACCTAGTCTAATATTAGCAGCATACTGAGTGGCCTATCAGTGAAATCTCTGCCAGATCAGGGAATAAGCATTCTTAGCACCGTGAAAGGGGATGAGAGAAATAAACAGTCAAGAGCAGCCTTGGGGCAAAGTCCTGGTTCCCCATCACTGGATACACACAATATCTTTGACCTATTTTGCAATACTGAAACCCTCTGCGGGTAATGGTTTAAAATAGTATGCTGCCCATAGACATGTAGACCCCAGATCAGTTGAACCTAAGAATAACAATGTGGACTGCTACTTACCTCACTACCAACCCATCAGAAGAATTTCCGTGAGCCGATCACGCCCTCTTTGAGCAATTACTATAAAACTTCTCACTATCTTCCCCAAGTGGGGACACATGGTTTTGAGAGCATTAGCCCACTGTGGCCCCCTTTGCTTGACAAAACAGTAAAGCTATCCTTTTATACTTCACCCCAAACTCCATCTCTGAGATTTGATTTCCCACAGCTGTACAGAGAAGCTGAGCATTCACCATCAGATATTTCCTGATGCTGCTATTACTAAAATGTCTTGAACTCTCTGTGCTGATGTATAAGAAACTGTTGGCCTTTTTAGACTGGACTACTTGTCTTCCAGTCTCTATTTCTCAGGCCAGTTCCCTAATGGGGAGGCATCTAACTGTGCTGAGCAGATATAGCTAGACTGAGATAAGTCCATGAACACATGTCATCACATGTCAGCAAAGCTCTGAAAACACTAATTAGCCTTAGGACAGTTACAGGTCCACTGTGATGCCTCCGGGTCTGCTTTTGACAGTGTTAATGAGACCTAGTCTAATATTAGCAGCATACTGAGCGGCCTATCAGTGCAAAAGGAAGACCAGCCCAGCCTGGAGCTGACAATGCCCCAGCTGCCCATTCCAAAAAAATTCAAACCTGAGAGATATCACATCATAACTTGACCAAGAGCCAGGGACAGCCAGACCTATAACCCTGACTCCAGTAGCTCACTGTATGCACATAGGAAGATAGTGTTATCCGACACAGTCTTCCAGAAGGAATTTCCATCTTGTAATTGTTCAGAACCAACTATGTCAAGATTCACCTAAAGATACAGTTTCATTAACCCATAAAGCATGAAACCCAAAGGTGAGAGCCTTGAGAATCGTGCACCAAAGCTCAGGGAATGGTCAGACAAAGAAAAACTTGGCTGAGAAGCAGAAATGTCTTTCAAAGAAAACAAGAAGAGCCTTCAGTCCCTCACTCGCCTTTCCTGGACAGCTGCCTTCTTTTGAGATGCCCAGCTCATTTGCCTGTATTCATCACAAGAGAAGCAGCTTCTAACTACCTTGCATCAGCCAGAGAAAAGGAATATCACTTTTTGGAAGGTAAATTCAGGGGACTGGTTTTGGGATGATGAATTCCTGACAGTCCCCCAGAGTATTTCCAGCACAAAGTATAATTTTATAAAGAAGTTTATATTTTAATTTGTCTATAAAATCCATTTTCATGAAATTTTGTATTCTTTGAAACTTCCTGTTTCCTTCCTATAATGATCTAATGAACTTGATGGTGTATAACATTATAATCGGGATTTAAATCAATAAGGTCTTGAATATTGGTGTTTTTTAATGGCTCAGCCTGTAGAAGGTATGAAGTCATAGAATCCTAGGAATCATCTAAGCCAACCACTGGTTTCGCAACTAGAGTATACAACGAAAAAGCAGGTGAAGTGACTAGTCCAGAGCCACACAGTGACAGAGACAGGAATTTAATCTACCCCTGACAACAAGTCCAGGGCTCTTGTCACATCTCTGGTGGCCAAAATGGAACTATGTTTTGAAATTTTGACCATCCAAAAAGTGAACATTTGAAGACTATTGTAAACCTCAGAGATGAATCTCTTGGCTTCCACAATGACAGGGTGAAAAGTAAAAGAGAAGTCAAAAGGACAGTGGATAAAGGAATGAGGAAGAAGCCATTTATTTGTTCCTAATTTTAAGAGCTAAAGTGACAAGCCTGCTCAGAGACTGGAGTTTTGCCTTCCATGACTGCAGCAGGACCACGTAGTTAAACTGGAAAATGAGAAGAAGAGGATTTGTCTTATCCAGGGTCAGTGACAGTGTATCAGCCAATCCCTGCCACTCACCAGTTTCCTCCTGCGTGTGCCCGGAGTCACAGGGTGTTTCCTGCTGAACCTGAGTCTCCTCCAAGCCACATCCCAGCCCCTCGAAATCTCTCTTTCTGGGCCTTTCCCTGAAATTAATTCCTGATGGACGGTATAAAAGACAACCACACCCTGCTATTTGACAGTTTCCTTGTGTATCTGTCTAGAGTCACAGGGTGTTTCCTGCTGAACCTGAGTCTCCTGCAAGCCACATCAGCCCCTCAAAATCTTTCCTTCTGGGCTTTTCTCTGAAATTAACTGTTGATCGACGGTATAAAAGGCTAGCTCCTCCAAGCAGAGAAACTCCCCCTGGCTGCCACAGGATGCCAAGGCACTCAATAGGTAAGACTCATTGACTTAAATTTTTCCTGGTGTCTGCAAAGTCGATGATGAAATTTCCTAAAGGCTTCTCAGAAAGTTTGGTACAGTAAGTCTCCCACATAGGAACCTTCAAGTTCTGAACTTTCAAAGATGGGAAGGTGCGTGCTATCAACGTCAGATGTTAGTGAAATTGCAGCTTGCCCTCTATCTCCTCTATGTTGACAGTCCTTCAGCTCTACCATCTCCCACCTCCCCTCCCTGCTCCAGTGAGTCACTCTTCTTGCCTGTTCACTAGGTGCCAGTCACTATATGCCAGCTGTTGTACTGTCCCACTGTACTTTTCAAGGTACTGTACTCTAAGATTTCAAATGTTCTATTGTATTTGCTTTTTATGTGTTATTTGTGTGAACAGTATTATAAACCTATTATAATACAGTATCATGTAGCTGATTGTGTTAGTTGGGTACCTAGGCTAACTTTGTGGGACTTGTGAACAAATTGGACTTACAAATATGCTCTCAGAATGGAACTCATTCATATACAGGGGGCTTACAGTACTGGATTTGGACTTGTCATCATCCAGCATTTTTTAGTGCCAGATTCAGCTGCCATCTTGGAAGGTCATCCCTGTTCAGTGTAAGGGAGAATATTATTGTATTCACTGTGGGGAAAAGAGGCCTTTCTGAGTCTACAAAAGAGTCATAGAATTGTAAAGTCTTAGGGCTTGAAGGTACCATATTACTCTCATCCATCCTGTTTGGGAAATAAAGCGTAAGAGAGACCATGTGTCCTAGACACTCAGAAAGTTGGGGGGAAATAATACAGAATGATGCTCCACATGGTGTTCTTGAGACTGATGCAATACAATATGATCTATAGTGAAAATTTTGTGGTGTTTAAAGTGTCGTCTATCATAGCCAGGCATATCATATCTTCATCTTGTTTCTATCAGTATTATCTCATGCTATCTACAGAAGACCTGAACATCTAGTTAACCCTGAATGTCTAGTTCTAGGTGTTTCCAATGTCTTGTGGACCCTTGGTTCCTAATCAGATTTATGAATTGCAGCAGTATTTAAATATGTTTCATCTGAGGAGAATACAAAGTGATTGAATCATGTTGCTCTTTTTAATGGAATTGGGTAACCCTGGACTTCCCAGGTGGCTCAGTGGTATAGAATTCACCTGCCAATGCAGGAGATGCAGATTCAATCCCTGGGTAAGGAAGCTCCCCTGGAATAGGAAATGGCCACCCACTCCAGTTTTCTTGCCTGGGAAATTCCAAGGACAGAGGAGCCTGGTGGGCTACAGTCCATGGGGTTGCAGAGAGTCAGACACAAAAGAGTGCCTGAGCAGGCAGGCACATAACCCTATGGCTCAGGGGGATTTTTTTCCTGCTATAGAGAGCTTAACAGAGCTCTCTCTTTTTCATTCTCCTCTTGATACTGGAGCTGCTCGAAAGATCAAATAGAGTATTCCTGGGGGTGATGGAGAGTCTGTTGGTTTTCCTTCTGGCTCATCCCACCACCTTCAACAGAGCACGCACCATTCCTTTCTCAGGGCTTCCTGCAGCCCTTTTGGTGACTTCCCAGCAAAGTCTGAGAGCCCAACTCTGGGAGGTCATGGTACTCAGTGTGGTCTGTAGACTAGCAGCAGGGAGAATCCTGGCCAGAGAGGTATTTAGTCATATTTTGCCCTTCCTTTTCCTACAGTTAGCTTACAGAAAGCACATCCAACAAGATAAAAGTCATTCAGGGGATCTTCCAAGGTCAGAGAAAAAGAGTGACAGAGTGTAAAGGAGGCTGAAATTACCTTAGAGACACAGTTCACCTTTTCTGGAGATTATGTGGAGAGTGTCTGGAAGACTGCCTAGGTGATCTCCCAGGCAAAGCCCCAGAACCACAGTTTCTCTTGGGAAGCCTTGAGTAGACACGGAGCAGTCAATCTGAGGTCGTTTCTGGAGTCTATCTATTGCATCTATTGAATGCAGACCACAGAGAGAACTTGTACGCTCTTATGAAGAACAGTCTAGATACATGATCGTTCCATCTGGACACGTGGGTGCCTCCCAGGCTGGAGCTAGAATCTCCAAAAAGATACTTTTCTGGGTCTGTTCCACCAAACCTAATGAACACTCTGAGCCCCAAAGCCCCTCATCAGCAAACAAAGCTGCCCAGTTTTAATCTGATGACTTAGTTTAAATCATGAGTTAAAGTTCATGATGAAGGTGTTGACCTAAGAGCAGGAATCTCTCCAGACAACCTGGGACACAGCTGTGAGTTCTGCCACAACTTTCATTCTCTTGTTCCATCAAGTCAGTTCTTGAGGGAGGATGAAGCCCTGCCAGGTCCTGAAGGAAGGAACTGGTTGTCTGCCTCTGAGGCTCACTCCCCAGGGGCTGGGCCAGAGAGGATGGCTTCCAGGGAGCAATACATCCTGAGGGGACAGAGGAAGGGGACTCCAAAGATGTGTTTCAGGTTTGGTAACAGCATTTGTCACTGGTCACAAGACAAGGTCAGGATCTTGGGTCAGAATCAGACGTCCTGGATCACCTGGTCCAACCTTCTCACTCAATCGGGCCAGGGGCCCAGAGATGTTAAGTAATCTGCCCAATATCACAGAGCTATTAGGGCAATGCATAACTACAACTCAGGTCCTTCTGATCCCAAAGCCTGAGTCCTTTTCCTTCTACCATGGCCCCTTTTATCTCCCAGTACCTAAGCATGTGCTGGGCTGCACTTAGTCACTCAGTTGAGTCCACCTCTTTGCAACCCCATGGACTATATAGCCCACCAGGCTTCTCTGTCCATGGGATTCTCCAGGCAAGAATACTGGAGTGGGTTACCATGCCCTTCTCCAGGGGATCTTCCCAACCAAGGGATTGAACCCAGGTCTCCCATACTGCAGGCAGGTTCTTTACCATCTTAGCCACCAGGGAAGCCCAAGCATGGGTCTGCACATATTGGCTTCCCAGGTGGCATGAGTCTAAAGAAACTGCCTGCCAATGAAGAAGATGCAAGAGATGAGGGTTTGATCTCTGGGTTGGGAAGATCTCCTGGAGAAGGAAATGGAAACTCACTCCAGTATTCTTGCCTGGGAAACCCCATCGACAGGGGAGCCTGGTGGGCTACAGTCCGTGGGGTCACAAGAGTTGGACATGACTAGTTACTAAAGCACCACCAGCATGGTCTGCACATATGGTAGGTGCTTAGTTAGTTACTGTGGTTTCCCCTCCTTTGCTCTCATGTTAGGGTGTCTGGTGTTCTCTGGGCTTTCCCTGCTTTCTCCTCCTCTTTGAGTCAGTCCTACCCACAGGGATTCTGCAAGGCTCACACCCTCATCTGGGGTCTTGTTTCAGCGATGCTGGTCTGTCTTCATCTTCCAGTCTTTTTGGCTTCCGTGATCTTATTCGAGGTTGCAACATCTGACACATTTGGTAAGTGCCACCCTGCACTGGTTTCCTGGGGCTGCGGTTACAGAGAACCACAGTCTGGGTGGTTTAAGACAAGAGAATTTCGTCTTCTCCAGTTCAGGAGGCTAGAAGTCGAAAATCAAGGTGTTAGTGGCCCGTGCTGCTCTAAAGGCTCAAGGGGAGAATCCTTCCTTGCCTCTTCCAGCCTCTGGCGGTTCCCAGCCATCCTTGACTTACAGCTGCATCACTCCAACACAGCCTGCTTCTCTGGGGGATCCTCTTGTGTGTCCTTGCCCCTTGTGATAAAGCCACTAGTCAGTGGATATAGAGCACCCTCTAATCCCGGGCCCTTATTACTTCTTCTTAAAGTCACATTCAAAGGTTTTAGTTGCACATGTATTTTGGAGGGACACTATTTAAGCCACTACTCTCCCCTTGTTCAAAGACTTCATCCTGATTCCCCCACCACTCCAGACCCTAATATGAACGAAAACAAGGAAACCCACCTCTACTCTAAGCCGTCTCCCTCCCTACCTCGGATCCTAATGATCAGCTAAGCCCTTTGAGGGACTTGCTTATGGGTCCACCTCACCAAGAACCAAACAAATCCCACAGTCCAGTATCCAGATCCAATCTGAGTGGTCACACACCTTAATCCCATCACTGGATCCAGCCAGGCCTCTATATCCGCAGGTTCTTCGTCAGCAGATTCAATCATCAGTAGATTGAAAGTATTTTATTTTTAAGATTCCAAGGACTTCCCTGGTGATCCAGTGGCTAAGATTCCATGCTCCCCATGCTGGGGATCTGGGTTTGACCACTGCTCAAGGAACTAGATCCCACATGCCGCATCTAGAAGTTCATATGCCGCAACTAAAGATGCTACATGTTGCAACCGGCACAGCCAAATAAATAAATAAATTTTTTTAAGATTCCAGAAAACACCCTCTCAAAAAAAAAAAAGCACTCTGGCAGCTATTTACATGATATTTACATTGCATTAAGTATTATAAGTTATCTAGAAATGATAACTTATGATTTAAAGTATATAGGACAATATGATAGATTTACAAATACATTTTATATAAAGGACATGAGCATTCTGGGGGTTCCTGGGACAAATCCCCTGTGGATACTGAGGGATGACTGTATTCTAGTGGACTCCTAAAGAGCACTATTGATACCCTATTGAGGAGGATCAGAGAGTATTCTTCTCATTCTTGGCTTTTCCTCCTGGGGAATGTTTCCTAATCTTGATCTCTTCCTGCTCAGATTTGAGGAGTGGGGATAATAGAAGAGAAAGAGAGGGACAGAGCACAGGGCTTCTCCAAAGAGAGGCGTCTGATACCTTGCCCCTTGTTTCCCTGCTCCAAGCACAGGCCGCCAGCACCACCACCATCTCTGATGCTGTGAGTAAGGTCAAGACCCAGGTCAACAAGGCCTTCCTGGATTCCCGGACCAGGTGGGTGAGACACACACACCACACACGTTCCTTCCTGGGCTTTCTGTTAAGGACAAGTGCATCTAGACCAGCCCTGACAGGCCAGTAAGCCAAAGCAATTATACAGCCTGCCCTCCCAGCGCTCACCTGCGAGTAGGGGCCAAGCAGGAGCAAGAGCCCGCAGCTCCTAAAATCCTCAGCCTCGAAGTTTCCTTGAAGGGGATGTCTCATCTGGTCCCATGAGCACTTTCTTTCCTATAGTTGAGTGATTCCTTGGGTCATGCCTTCCAGAGTCTCGGAAAACCAGTCAGTAGTTTTTCGTTCGTTCAGCATGACTTAGATCAAGTCCTTAGGAACAGAAACTGAGATCTGCATTCACATACAGGTGACTTACCAGGAAGCACTCTCAGGAAGCTCTGGTGGAGCAAGGGAGTGAGGCCAGATGGGTAAAAAGAAGGCTAATAAGCAGGGATGCGGTTTAAGGTCCAGCCCCAGCTGACCCTGCAGGGAGATCCAGAGTGTGGGCTGTATCTCAGAGCCTGTCCTACCTCAAGCGAGGGAGCAGAGCGTTCACCTGCCAAAGGTGTCCTTGGTTCAGCCAGGTGTGCTGCAAGCTTGGTACTGGGGCTGGGGTGGGGGCGGCTAGAAGATGTAGCACACTGTGTGACTCCCAGGCACTCCAGACTGGCAGCTCCCCTGACTCAGAAGCCATTGCCCAAGAAAGAGGCAGGAGCCATCAGCAGCAGCTGCACCCGTAGCAGCCAGCGGAACTCAGGGAACATACAGGACACCGGCAGGGGCTGGATTTCCCCAATAAGCAGTGCAGACTGCGTCCCTGCCCTCAGGAAGCACACGCTGAAGCCAGAGAGGCAGACAAACCAGAGTAATCACTTCACAGAGCTGCAAACCCCCTTACTCATTCCTCTTGCTGTTTCTTTACTGAACTTGGGGTTTCACTCCCCCTTGGCCCTTGCATAAACTCTCAAGAGGTCCCCCAACTTCTTGGCTGAGTTTTAGAGGACAAGATGTGCTCTGATCTGTTCTAGTCCCAAGAACAGCATCCTTTCAGGAACTCGAATATCAGCAGAAGAAGATGAAGCCCCGAGCCTCTCACTTTCCTCTGCTCAGAGCTGTTGTAAGCTTCAGAGAGAAGGAAGAGTCCACGGTCTGTTGTCCCTCTTTCCTGGGCTTCTTGCCATACCCTAGCTCAGGTTTCTGACTTCGGGGTTAAGCTGAGGGAAGGAAGGAGAGATATAGGATGACAAAGCCTAAATCACTTGGATAATGTAGTGCCTGGAGGTGGGGTGGGGAGATCAGAAGTCCTCCCCTCCTTGGGCACTTTCGGCTCTCACACACTCTGCTGCCAAGCCTCTGACCCAGAGAAGTATCTGACCAGTAGCTCACAGCTCCAAGCTGCAGCCCGGGAGCTTGTGGCTCCCTCCCTAGTCCCTCGCGTATCATCTTGACCCAGGTCCCCTTTAAAGAGGCTCCAGAAGACCAAACAGTTTTCATGGCAGGACCCTGGTGTGTCTCCCTTTGCCTGGCAAAGCAATAAAATTATCCTTTTCTACTTTACCCAAAACTGTCTCTGGGATTTGATTTGGGACTAATGTACAGAGAGGGGCTTCCCAGGTGGCTCAATGGTAAGGAATCTACCTGCCAATGCAGGAGACGCTGGTTCCATCCCTGGGTCAGGAAGATCCCCTGAAGAAGGAAATGGCAACCCACTCCAGTATTCTTGCCTGGAGAATCCCATGGACCAAAAAAAAGCAAAACAAACAAACAGAGCCTGGTGGGCTACTGTCCATGGGTCACAAAGAGTCAGACATAACTGAGCACGCACACACAGGTNTTTCATTCAAAAAAGCTCCCTCCGCAGCCAGGTGGAGAATGGATGGGAGGAGGACAGGAGGGGAGGCAGAAGTCTGCTGCAACCATCCAGATGGGGGAAGATGATGACTAAGACGAGGGCAGAGGCCTGGAGATGGAAAAAGAGTTTCTCTACAGCCCTGCCTGCTCCCCTGGAGCCCAGGTCAGCCTGTTTGTCCAAGTCACCCCTCCGGCTGAGACAACAGGCCCCTGCGTGCTAGAAATAGAGTTAGCAACTTGATCCACAGGGACAGGCCAGGAGTCACAGCCTGTGAAGTATATCCCAAAAGTAAGATTGTCTTCCCGAGAGTTTGAGCCATTTGCAAAATTTCAGTGTCTTAGAGCCGTAAAGATCATCTCACAGGACCCCTCATCTCACACAGGAATGGGGAGAGGGTTCTCATGCAGGACTTCACCCACCTCACCTGCTTAGTAGTAGAAGTCTATTTCCTCTCTGTTTTTCCAGACTGATTACATTCTATTGACCTGTCTTCAATTCTGTCTTATGTCCACCCGACTGCTGGGTCTAGCCAGCAAGCTTTTTATTTCAGTTAGGGTATTTTCAGGTCTATAATTTCAACTTGTTTTCTTTTAATAAATTCTACTCTTTTTTTCAAACTTGAAACTTTTTATTTTGTACTGGGGTATAGCCGATTAACCATGTCGTGATCGTTTCAGATGAACCGCGAAGGGACTCAGCCATACATAATAAATTCTACTTTTATGGAATGGTCTGGGGTTGGGTTTTTTTTTTTTTTTCCATTTAAGAAAAACTTAAAATTGATTATTGAACCATTTTAATGACAGCGGGTTTTAAACCATTTTTAAATCTTTATCAGATGTCTCCAGCATCCGGTTCACGCCAGTATTGGCATCAGTTGGTTGCCCCCAAGGCTCAGTGAGGTGGGGATCCACACAGGGGCTCCTCGGTCGGAATCGTACATCCGGAGACTTAGGCATATTTGGTTTCCCCAACTGAGGCGGAAGCTGCCAATACAGCGGCAACCCTCTGATTCTAATTCAGGAAGCTCTCAGGTCCATCTGCCTGCCTTCCCTTAGAACCAGACTTAACCAAGCTTAAAGAGACACTGCAGCTTCCTCCTCCCAGAGGCGGTTTTCCAGAGGCATCCGAGGAGAGCTGAGCAAAGATCCTGAGAGCACAGACGAGGGGGGCTCCTGCTTGCGGCCCACACCCCCATGGCGCCCCCACTGCTCTCCACTGCAGGCTGAAGACGGCCTTGAGCTCTGAGGCCCCCACCACCCGACAGCTCTCAGAGTACTTCAAGCACGCCAAGGGCCGGACCCGCACGGCCATTCGCAACGGGCAGGTGTGGGAGGAGTCCTTGAAGAGGCTGAGGCGGGACACAACCCCGACCAACGCCACAGGTACGGAAATCCCACCGGCCCCCCAATGGCAGGAAGGGCTCCTCTCCCTGCGGGAAAGAGCAGAAGCCATGGAGACTGCAGCGCCTGTTGAGAGCCCTCTTCTCTCCCTCAGAGCAAGGAGGGGCTGGGAGGACGGCCAGGTCAGTGCTCTTCGGCAGAGAAAGCAACTCGGGCCCAGAAAAGCCACACTGCCAACTCCAAATGAGGCGACATTCGTGCCCTTTGGCATAATACCAGCTGTAAGGCCTCTGTCCAGAGGATGGACTAAAGTCAATAAACACGGGCGCCCTGTCTCAAACCACACTGCACCACTTCCGCCTGTGAAAAGGACATTTAAGCCACCTGTGTCAGGGGAGATTTACTGGGATTATGTCACGGGTGAGGAACTGTCCCTCTTGTTCTGGGTACTGTGGCGCTGAAACAATGAGCTTGCCAATTGATCATGAGCTCCTCGACCCCTCCACCCCACCCCTGGCCACATGTCACAGTTCACGGACAGTCACGGAGGAAGGGGATTGATCTTGACGGAAGGAAGAGACTGCAGGTTCTTGCTGGGAAAACTTCAAGTGAGGGAAGATACCAGGCCTAGGACATGGGCAAATTCCAAAGTTCCCAAAGGAAGGAAGGAAACCAGGACAAGGTAGGGAGGAGGAGGGAGCGCTTTGAACTCGATGAGACTCAAAAGGTGCTGGGGCTTGAACCCTGGCCCCTGCCCATTTCTGCAGGTGAGCCCCCTGAAGAAGCCCCCCAGGGCTGGATCCCCCTGACCCCTTTTCCCTGCAGGTACCAGGATGGAGTACAGGCTGCCCTAGGACTTGGGCGGCTCTCTCTTCTGAGGCCTCATGAAGGCCTCTGATGCCTAAAACTCCCCACTGTTACCCCCTCCCCCAAGACCACAGACTCCTCACTTAAAAATGGCCTGTCCCTTCCCAATGTCTTTCCCATTTAGATTGCTGTGTGCTTAGTACTTTAGAGATCAGTGGAACTTTTTTACTTTTTTTCTTTTTTTTTTTTACAGTGCCATGTGGCATCTGAGATCTTAGTTCCCCAACCAGGGGTTGAACTCTCACCAGCTATGGTGGAAGTGTGGAGTCTAAACCACTGGACCACCAGGAACATACCCATCAGTGGAGCTTTAGAAGAAAGACAGTCTTATCAAACTAAATCATATTAACATGCACCTAACTTCTCAGCGGGTACTTTTATTCTAAAAGAAAACCCCGTTGATTCAAATGATCTGATAGACCAAGAATTACTAACAGTTCTGGAGAGATTACTAATCTGTGCTGCCTTAGGCAAGTTTTGGGAACCCTATAGTCTCCGTTTCTTCTCTGTATAATGAGAATTAAACGTTTTACCATAACGAGTTGTCAGGGTTAAAGGTGAAACCCCCTGAGAAACGCTTGCTTAGAATGTAAAATGTATTCTTCCAAAAATTAAGTTCAAAAGATGAACCTCCCCTCCGGGCCTCGGATGGAGGAAGAGCTCAGGCACAGAAAGGATAGAGGGTTTTCTGACACCACCTTGCCCTGTGGCGTCTCTTCTCTTTCAGACCCTAGCCTGGACTTGACTGCACTCTCCTGGAAGGTGGGCTGCGGTGCCCCGGTTCCCCTGGTGAAATGTGATGAGAACAGCCCTTACCGCACCATCACGGGAGACTGTAATAACAGGTGATTGGCCATGGGGGTGTGTAGTGGGCAGGGGGGCCCACCTGCCCCGCCCAGCCCAGCCAGGGCCTTGGCCCCTTGGGCACTACAGGCAGGACTCCCACGGCCTCACCCTCCTAGGCCAGCGTCCCGCTGGAATCCGTTCCGTTGGAACCCGCCTCACTTTCCCAACTTGTCTAAAGAGACCACCGTATATCGGGCTGGAAGGAGCGCCTTTCCCCGGGAGCAAAGGAGCCCGGAGCCTTCGGGGATGGGAGTGGTCCAGACCACCTCATACTTGAGAGGCACCTCCTCCGCATCCAGTCTCCCTGGGGCAGAGGCTCCGGTTCTTCCCCGGGGGATCCCCGTGGGGTGTGCGGAGAAGCAGATCCGGGAGCCAGCCGGCCGAGGCTGAGCGCCAGCCCTGCCGTTTCAGGAAGAGGCCCGCGCTGGGCGCCGCCAACAGGGCGCTGGCGCGCTGGCTGCCGGCGGAGTACGAGGACGGGCTCGCCCTGCCCTTCGGCTGGACGCAGAGGAAGACGCGCAACGGCTTCCGCGTCCCGCTGGTGAGCGCGGCCGCGGGGAGGGGGCGAGCCCCGAGCTGGCGCGGGGACATGGAGTCAGAGGGGAAGGGAGGCGCCCCCCTAGGTACCCGAGGAGAGGACGCAGGCACGGGCGCGAGGAGAGACAGACGCGCGGCAGAACCGCACCCGGGGAGACACGGAGATGGGGACTCGCTCCCTCGTGATGTTCCGGAAAACGCCACTAGAGGGCTGCAGATCCCGCGTCCCGAGCACAGCCACGTGGTGGTCATGGCCCAGTCGCCATCAAGCCAAGTACCCCGGGGTCTCCCAGGCAGATGGCCTCCCTGCGCCATCCTGCTGGCGCTTGTCCAGCCGCAGCCCCTGGAGTGCATCAGCTGTTGTTTGCCTGGAGGTCCCATCTATTTGCCTCATCTGAGTTGGCAGGCCCTCCCCAGAGCCCCTCTGCTCCTGTTTCCAGACACCTGGCACCTCCTCCGTGGCATTTACTTAAGGGACAGCCTGTCTTTGTTTTCCCTCTTTGAGTGGAAAGGGCATTGGCCTTGAAACCATCAAGTCATACGGACTTGGCCCTTTGTAGCTGCAGGACGTGGGTGAATTGCTCTCACCCTTCTTGGACTCAGAATGGGAGTAATGCCACCCACTTTAGAGCTTGTCCTGAAGAGGAAGTGTACCTGTTACGTCATGGGTACTCAATATACTGTGTTCAATCTGAATCTTCAAAGTACCTTTTCTTCCCTCTCCTTCTGTCTCCATCTTGTAGGCCCGTGAGGTATCCAACAAAATTGTAGGCTACCTGGACGAAGAGGGTGTTCTAGACCAAAACAGGTCCCTGCTCTTCATGCAGTGGGGTCAGTTTGTGGACCACGACCTGGACTTCGCCCCGGAAACAGAACTGGGGAGCAGCGAGCACTCCAAAGCCCAGTGTGAGGAGCACTGTATCCAGGGAGACAACTGCTTCCCCATCATGGTAGGCCCCTGCAGCGGGGGGGCCCCTGGCAAACTGCTTGCCTCCCTGGTGTAGCAGGTGTTCCCAGCCCATCAGCCAGGACCTCCTGGAGATCTTGAATGCTGATCTGAGAGCTTCCCAAGCCTCTCGCATTCTATTCACTCATTTGCCCACTTATTTAGTAAATAGACATCCATCATCTGCCGTCATCAGGCAACACACTAAGCACTTGAGATTCAAAGGTGAACGAGACAGCGTCCCTTCCCTTGAGGACAGAGGACCTGTGTGGAAATAGACAAGTAATCACTAATGGCAAAACTGGGAAGCTCTGGAGAGAGTTTTCTTCATCCCTGGCCCAGCAACACTGATGTCACCGGGGGTCTTATTAGAAATGTGAAATCTCAAACCACACCCCAAACATAAGCAGAATCTACATTTTATCCAGATCCCCAGGAGAGTCATTGTATACCCAGTAAATCTGTGGAATGCCACCATGAGTCATCATGGTGTCCAGGAAGGCTACTCTCGGAAAGAGCTGAAATGTGATGGATGAGTCAAAACGAGCAGCAGGGACTTATGGGAGTTTCCAGCAGGAAGGGGAAGGAATTTGCAGTGGTGCACCTTTCTTCTTATTCGTGGGTTTTACAGTGAGAGCACGATTATTCACTCAAGCATATCAAGAATATGTGTTGTGGTATAAAGAACATGGGCTTCCCAGGTGGCACTAGTGGTAAAGAACCCACCTGCCAATGCAGGAGACATAAAAGATATGGAATTGGGAAGGTCCTTGGATTGGGAAGATCCCCTGAAGAAGGGTATGGCAACCCACTCCAGTTTTCTTATCTGGAGAATCCCATGAACAGAGAAGCCTGAAGGCTACTGTCCATA
Organism: Neotragus pygmaeus; assembly: GCA_006410875.1. Classification (NCBI taxonomy): domain Eukaryota; kingdom Metazoa; phylum Chordata; class Mammalia; order Artiodactyla; family Bovidae; genus Neotragus; species Neotragus pygmaeus. Next base: position 76,710 of record SJYV01036624.1, read on the forward strand.
GAGTCGAAAAGAGTCGGACACAACTGAAGTGACTTAGCACAGCACAGCACGTGAAGAACATAAGCTGTGGAGTAAGGTCAACCTAGATCTGAGTCCCACATCTTTCCCTTTCAGTTTGTAAGTTCTTGGGCAAATTACTTAACCTTTTGGAGCCTCAGTTTTATCGCATGTAAAGTGGGACAGAATTACCTACCTTACAGGGTTTTATGAGGACCAAAGTGAGATAAAGTATGCACGATACCAAGCACATGGTAGGTCCAAAGTAAATAAATGGTAGCTGTTAGTAGTAATTATTAACAAACTCTTTCCTGACTCATGTCCTGCTTCCCTGTGCCCGGATCTCAGGACTCTCACAACCAAAAATTTGGAGCTTTTCCTCTTGGCCCTTTTACACAGCAGGAGGTAGTGAACTTCAGGGTCCCAGAGGCCCAGGATGTAGCGTCAACACAAGGCCTCTGGAGCCAGTGTCTGGCACCAGGGTCGCAGGAGGGCACCATCAGCATCTTTGCCAGCTGCATCCAGACCTACCCTGGGATAGGTTGCCAGCTGTACCACCTCTGCAGTCACCCACCCCCATCTCTCTGCAGTTCCCGAAAAACGATCCCAAGTTGAAGACTCAAGGGAAATGCATGCCTTTCTTCCGAGCCGGGTTTGTCTGCCCCACTCCGCCTTACCAGTTGTTGGCCCGAGAACAGATCAACGCTGTGACCTCCTTCCTGGACGCCAGCTTAGTGTACGGCTCTGAGCCCAGTCTGGCCAACCGTCTCCGGAACCTCAGCAGCCCGCTGGGCCTCATGGCTGTCAACCAAGAAGCCTGGGACCACGGGCTGGCCTACCCACCCTTTAACAAGAAGCCAAGCCCCTGTGAGTTCATCAACACCACTGCCCGCGTGCCCTGCTTCCAGGCAGGTGAGTCTAGGCTGGGAACAGAGGGACCCAAGGACAAAGGGATTATCCTGGGGACTGAGAGCAGAGGGAGGCCGGAAAAGCTTCTTGAGGGTGCTGGATGGCTTCCAAGCACTGGAAGTGACCCTTGCTTATTCTCATCGTCTTCTGGAAAAATACACACTGAAAGCCACCACTGCGGCAGGCACTGGTCCAGGACTGGCAGAAGGGCCCAGACAAATACAGGATCTAGGAACATGTGTTCAGTGTATGTTAAAAAAAAAAAAAAAAAAAAGAATTATGGAAATCCAGAAAAGCACAAAGAAAGTAAGAAAATCCACAAAATCCCACTACTCACAGATAATCATCGTTGACATTTTAAGGCCTATCTTTCCATCTTTTTTCTATCATAGATCTTGTTCTACATTGTTTTACATATTTGGGGTCATACTAGAGTGCAGCTCTGTAATCCGATGTTTTCTCTTCACCTATCACGTCTTTAAATATTTCTTCTTCTACATCATTATCTTTCATGGTTACCTGGCATTCCATGGCATATGTTTATCATAATTTATTTTACCAACCCTATTTGGAGACGTTTAAGTCATTTTTAGCTTTTCTGTGATTTTGTTGCTGTTTTTAAGGTCGTGAGCATCCTTGTTGATGAATCCTTGTGCTGATTTTCAATAAGTTTACTAAGATAACTTCCTAGAGGAGGAAGTTCTATATAAATCAAAAGGAATGTATATTTTTAAGGCTTTTTATAATCTTGGCACAGAGCCCCCACTCCATGCAGCCTGTGCAACTGAAGCCCTCCAATTCTCATTCTAGGGGCTCATGCCCTCCTGGTCCTCTCTGCCTTTGGCTTCCAGAGGTCTTATATCTTCCAAAAATCCAATCTTCTAGGATGAAGCCCACTCAAACATGGCAGAAGGCCCAGGTCTCTTGCTAGATCACACATCTCACATCAGTCCAAACACAAAACCAAGCCCTTCCTGTTTTCTATAAAAATTCCACTAAGACCAAGCATCTGTGAATTTCACAGACTTTCCTGAAGATTAGAGGACACAAAGAGAAACCCCCTGTAAAGCACCTGGTCTTTCACCATCTACATAACCCTCTCCTCCCGACAGCCCCCATCTCTAGATTCCTCTCCTTATTACATGGAATAATTTAACCTTTCCCAGGTTCCTACCCTCAAACTTGCATTCCTGAAACCATCAGAGTTGCTCTGAACAATAAAAAGCCCCTCGCTCATTTGTAGGCCCTGTCTTAGAAGGCAATTTGGATTTAATTAGCAAAATTTTACTTCTTAATGTCATCTGTAGTCTTTACCACAGTCTAGTGGGGGGTCAACCTTATCATCCCCATTTTCACAGATATGAAGACCGAGGCTTAGAAACATTAAGTAACTTGTCCAAATCACAGAACTAAACGGTGTGTGTGTGCAGAGCTGGGATTCAAATCTGTGAATCACAACTCAGATCTCTTTCCAGCTTAAATTAACTAGAAGGAGGGACTTAAGAGAGCCTCCCGCTGGGGCACCATCGTGTATTTCTTTGTGTAGGTTACTGGGTTCAGGGGCTGCTCTGGGTGAACCCACCTTCCTGCTTTCTGGGCTTTCAGGAGATTCCCGAGCCTCAGAGCAGATCCTGCTGGCCACTGTCCACACCCTCCTTCTCCGGGAGCACAACCGGCTGGCCAGGGAACTAAAGCAACTCAACCCTCACTGGGATGGAGAGAAGCTCTACCAGGAAGCCCGGAAAATCCTGGGAGCCTTCATACAGGTGAGAAGCCCGGGAGCACTGCCTGTACGCCAGCCTCGCTCACTCACCCGGCTCTGCCTTCTGCCTGCTCCCAGACCTCCATCCTCTCCTCTCCTGCTTCTTTCCCACTGTCTCACTCTTGTAAACTCTCCCCTCTGTTTCTTCAGCTTCTCTGCCCCAAAATGAATCCCTGGATTCGGGGTGTCAGCAGGTCATTCATATGTTGGTCACTCAGTGTACCCCCTCAGGTGCCGTCACTGGGACCATTGGTTCCATCACTCCCGGGATGGTTACATCACCATTATTTTGATTGTTTGGATTGGATTATCTTTTAATCCCACACCTAAACCACAGGTCACAGGCATGAGTCAATTGCTATTGTTGATCAACTGATTGACTAGAATAGGCTTAGAAAGGTGGATATGTTGACATTAACCATACACATATTTTTTAAAAACATTTTATTTAAAAATACTTGTAGATGCTTAGGGACTTGTAGCCCCCATNAGGGACTCTCAAGAGTCTTCTCCAACACCACAGTTCAAAAGCATCAATTCTGCGGCGCTCAGCCTTCTTCACAGTCCAACTCTCACATCCATACATGACCACAGGAAAAACCATAGCCTTGACTAGACGGACCTTTGTCGGCAAAGTAATGTCTCTACTTTTGAATATGCTATCTAGGTTGGTCATAACTTTCCTTCCAAGGAGTAAGTGTCTTTTAATTTCATGGCTGCAATCACCATCTGCAGTGATTCGGGAGCCCCCAAAAATAAAGTCTGACACTGTTTCCACTGTGAGAAGTGATATAAATTTCCCTCTTGGCACTGTTAATTGTATCCCACAAATGTCGATATACTATGTTTTCATTTTAATTCAGTATGTGTTTTGTTGTTGTTGTTACTTCCTTTCTCTTTGACCTGTAGGTTATTTAGAAGTATATTATTTTATTTCCAAGTGTTCAGAGATTTTGCTGCTGCCTTTCTGTTACTGATTTCTAGTTTGATTCCATCATTGTCAGATAATATACTGTATATGATCTCAATTCTTTCAAATTTGTTAAGGTTTACTTTATAGCTCTGGTACAGTTATCTTGTTGAATGTGCCACAGATCCTTAAGAAGTGCTTGTGCATTCTGCTATTGGGTGGAATGTTACCTATTACATTGTTCCTTCCTTTCTGAAGGTCCTAGCCTCCTTCTGTTATCATTTCTTTATATTTAAAGTGTTTCTTTTAGCCATTCTCTGAGGATAGGTCTGCTCGCAGTAAATGCTCTTCCTTTCCTTCATCTGAGGATGTCTTTATTTCCCTTTTATTCCAGAGGAATAGTGTTACCAGATACTAGATTCAAGGTTGGCAGTTCTTTTCTTTCAGCACTTGAAAAATGTTGTGCCACTTCCCTCTTGCCTCCATGGTTTCAAATGAGAAATTCACTGCTATTCAAATTGAAAGTGAAGGTCGCTCAGTTGTGTCCTACTTTTTGTGACCCAATGGACTATACAGTCCATGGAATTCTCCAGGCCAGAATACTGGAGTGAGTAGCCTTTCCCTTCTCTAGGGGATCTTCCAACCCAGGGATCAAACCTGGGTCTCCCACATTGCAGGTGGATTATTTACCAGCTGAGCCACCAGGGAAGCCCAAGAAAACTGGAGTAGGTAGCCTGTCCCCTCCAGGGGATCTTCCCAACGCAGGAATGGAACCAGGGTCTCCTGTATTGCAGGCGGATTCTTTACCAACTGAGCTATGAGGGAAGCTATTCAAGTTGGTGTTCCTTTGTAGGTAATATATCATTTCTCCTTGGCTGTTTTTAAGAATTTTTGTGTTTAGTTTTCACAAACTTAATTATGATGTGTTTTACAGTAGATTTCTTTGGATTTATTCTGTTTGAATTCAACTTCTTATATATGTTAATGTATGTCTTGTCACTAATTTGGGGGGGGTTCAGGCATTATTTCTTCAAATACTTTTTCAATCCAATCCAATTTCTCTTCTAATTATGGAATTCCATTAATATGAACATTAGATTTTTTATTATTGTGCCACAGAACACGGAGGCTGTGGTTTGTCTGACTTTTTTTTTGTTTGCTTTTGCTTTTTTTTTAAAGTCTATTTTCCTTCTGTTTTTCAGATTGACTAATTTCTATTGATCTGTCTTCAATTCTATCCTGCCATGTCCACCTTACTATTGAGTCTAGTCAACAAGTTTTTATTTGAGTTAGGATATTCTCAGTTAAATAGTTTCAATTTGTTCCTTTTTTATGTAAATTCTACTTCTTTTATTGGAGAAGGACATGGCAACCCACTCCAGTATTCTTGCCTGGAGAATCCCATGGACAGAGCAGCCTGGCGGGCTACAGTCCACGGGGTCACAAGGAGTTGAATATGACTAAAGTGACTTAGCACTCCTTTTATGGGATGTTCTGTTTTTTCATTTAAGATAACTTAAAATTGATTATTGAGGCATTTTAATGACAGCTGCTTTAAAATCTTTATCAGATGATTCCAGCATCTGATTCACACCAGTATTGGCATCAGTTTATTATCTTTTCTCATTCAACTTTGGCTTTCCTGGTTCTTGGTATTATGGGTGATTTTCAATTTTATCCTGGACAGTTTAGTTATTATGTTAGGAGACTCCTGATCCTATTTTAATCTTCTATTTAGGCACATATTATTCAATAATAAGTTACCCTGTATAGGTTGTAGGTTCTGGCATGCTTTTGCAAGCTTTAGTTCCAATGAGAGTTTAGCTTTCTGAGCGCTTGCAATGCTATCCTTGTCTGCTTCATTCTTCTTCATTCTTCTGGGGTCCCCACCCAATCCCTGCTGACTGTCTGCAAGGCCAGAAGGTACTTTCCTGGCTGCCTTCTGTTGCTGAGTAACCTTCTAGAGTTATGGGTTAACCTTCTAGAGTTATAGAAGCCACTATGCCTGAGTCTTGATGCCACTGGGTGAAGAACAGAGACACAAGGCTTCACTGCTGCAGGCAGATCGTGGGTTGGGTTGTGGATCAAGGGTTGAGATGGCTAATGGCTTGAATTGTGAAGCAGCTGTGGGGACTCTTTACTAGGTTTTTGCTGGACTTGCCCCTAGCCAGGTCCTCTGAAGAATGAGAGAGGAGGTTTTTCTTAACTGCTTTTGTCTATTTCTGTTGGGGGTTGAAGACTGCCCTCCTCTCATGGGGTGTCTGGGGTATGTAGGAACTCACCATTTCGTCATTCCTTGACAAGGTCTTTAGCTAGTCCATCTTTCCAGCTTTTGGGGTCTATTTAGTGCTGTCTGTTGGATAATCTCCAGGGCATTTAGTTCTCTTTAGTGGAGGATACATTTAGGTTTCTTTAGTTACAGTCAGTAAGGAAACCTGAGTGAATTTCACCTTGTTTTGGAACCAGAAGCCCCATGTGCCTATTTTTATCCATCAAAGAGAACTATTTCCATTCATTTCTTAGCAAAAATCTCCAAAGTTCAATACTTACTTTTTAAGAAAATGTAGACCCATAAATCTTGCTGCTGGAGATGTGTATAGGAAATCAAAGGATAAAAATTATCTACCTGAAGGCTATCTGAGTTGAGGCTTTTATTAGTTTACTTGGGCTGCCATAACAGAGTAATGCAGACTGGGAGGCTTACACAACAGAAGGGTATTTTCTCACAGTTCTAGAGACTGGAAATCCAAGATTAAAGGAGTTAGCAGGTTTGATTTCTCCTGAAGCCTTTCTCCTTGGCTTGGCCACCTTCAAGCTGTATGTTTTTCTCACGTGGTTTTCCCCCCTGGATTAGGGCTCCACCCTTATGACATCATTTAACCTTTTTTTTTTAATCTCAATCTTTTTTTTAAATTTACACCTGTGGTGGAATCATTTAACCTTATTACCTCTTTACAGGCCCTATCTCCAAATATAGTCACATGAGAGAGCTTCAGCGTAGGGTTTCTTGGACTACAAGAAAAAGAAACCCACTCGGGATAATTAAGATGTTCAGTATTGATTCACCCTACACATGTATCACCCACTCCAGTACTCTTGCCTGGAAACTCCCGTGGACGGAGGAGCCTGGTAGGCTGTGGTCCATGGGGTCGCTGAGTCAGACACGACTGAGCGACTTCACTTTCACTTTTCACTTTCATGCATTGGAGAAGGAAATGGCAATCCACTCCAGTGTTCTTGCCTGGAGAATCCCAGAGATGGCGGAGCCCAATGGGCTGCCATCTGTGGGGTCGCACAGAGTTGGACACAACTGAAGCGACTTAGCAGCAGCAGCAGCAGCACACATGTATCAAATGCAAGCTCCTAATGGTTTCTCCTGGAACCCCAGGGCAATGAGTGTAATGCAGTCGGGCCTCAGCAAGGGTGACAGCCAGGGACTGGAAATCCTCTGGAATTGAGGCAAGTCATTTTCACTGTCCCTCCCTCCCCTCTTCTCCTCCCCTCACATCTCTCTCTGCAGAAGGGTTTTCTCTGCATTTTTGCTCACAGTAGAAAATGACAATCCATCTGTCCCCTCCTATCGAGCACCATCAGAAAGTCTAAGATAGCTGCATCTGAAATCTAAATTCCTGAGCAAGAAAATCTGACTAACCAGCTTAGTCTGGGGCCCCGGTCAGGCCAGTCCACTGTGGCCAGGGGCAGGGTTCCATCGCCTGCTGCCTTCCAGAGCCTGAGGAGCAGCGGCCGGCTCCAAGGATGGCGTCCCCAGAGTCTATGCTGCTGAAGGAATGGGAAGGACCCATGAGGGCAAGAGAATATTATACACATTGAGTGGCATAATCGTGAGCTAGGTAGAAACATGAGAGATATTAGGTAAAAAAGCAGAATGCATTTCACTACATGTTCTCTAGGATTATGACCAAGTTAAAATATGTATACCATAAAAATTAGAAAGAATAAACAACATAATTATCGTGTTGTGGGATGGCATGACTTTATATTTTTTCAAAATTTTCTCAGTTTGTTAGTTCACTCTTCTGAGCAAAACAAACAAGAAACTGACCTCTCCATGGAGCAGCACTTCTTTCAGAATGGGGGATTGAATGAACTCCCCTTGGTTACCCTGTGACTCACTCCTGTGGTTCTCCATTCCTCTTTCCCTGGCCTGTGGGAAAAAAGTTTAATAATATAATTTTATGTTAAAGTGATACAAGAGACTGTGATGTTAGCTTCATCATAAATTTAGAGCAAAGATGGCCAAGAGAGTACATTTCAAATGTCAAATTCAAGTGACTGATCAGTAGAGCCTATATTGAGACAGATCAGGGAGGATCAGCAGAAACTATGTCATGATCAATTAGTAATGTCTGCTAGGGTTATGGGAAGGAGAACTGGACACATGCAACGCATAGGACACATATGCAATCCATTTGCCATCCTTGATTTTTGACCACTCCTCCTTGGCTCCGACCTCACTCCACAAAGGTTTGAGTCTTCTCACATCCTTTTTTTCATGGCTTGTTTTTCCTTGCAGATTATCACTTTTAGGGACTACCTACCCATTGTGCTAGGTAGTGAGATGCAGAAGTGGATCCCGCCCTACCAAGGCTATAACAACTCTGTGGATCCCCGAATTTCCAATGTCTTCACCTTTGCCCTCCGCTTTGGCCACATGGAGGTTCCCTCCACTGTGTCCCGCCTGGATGAGAATTACCAGCCGTGGGGTCCGGAAGCAGAGCTCCCCTTGCACACCCTCTTCTTCAACACCTGGAGGATAATCAAAGACGGTATGTCCTTTCAGGGATGCACTATCACCTGGCTGTCTCACTCTGCAGCCTGCTTCTAGAAAAACCTGGCATGGAAGTCAGGCTCCCGCCACTTCCTATGCAACCTTGGGCAAGTGACTTCACCTCACTAAGCCTCAGTTTCTTCATTTGTAAAATGGGGACACTAATAATATCTCTCTCACTAGGATATTAAAATGAAACAACTATATACTAAATTATTATCAATTAGTATAAATATATGATGAAATTAATATTTGTGTGTCTCTTTAAACATAGTCACAAACACACAAATCAGCAATTACTTTTTTCACCTATTAGATTAATGGTACATTTATTAGCAAAGTATGGAGAATTTGGAACTCCTTGTGTGTTAGTCTGTCCAAAAAACAGTGAAAAATATGTATTAGATGGAAATTAGCACATTTTGACAAGTAATTTTATATTTAGAAATTTACCTATAAGACATAATAGGGAGTATTCGAATGTATATGTAAACTCAAGGGTACTCATTACAGCCTTAATTATACTTGTAAGATTATAAGTAATCTGTTTATCAAATCATAATGCTAGGGAAATTAATAGTGTNTTATATTTTTTCAAAATTTTCTCAGTTTGTTAGTTCACTCTTCTGAGCAAAACAAACAAGAAACTGACCTCTCCATGGAGCAGCACTTCTTTCAGAATGGGGGATTGAATGAACTCCCCTTGGTTACCCTGTGACTCACTCCTGTGGTTCTCCATTCCTCTTTCCCTGGCCTGTGGGAAAAAAGTTTAATAATATAATTTTATGTTAAAGTGATACAAGAGACTGTGATGTTAGCTTCATCATAAATTTAGAGCAAAGATGGCCAAGAGAGTACATTTCAAATGTCAAATTCAAGTGACTGATCAGTAGAGCCTATATTGAGACAGATCAGGGAGGATCAGCAGAAACTATGTCATGATCAATTAGTAATGTCTGCTAGGGTTATGGGAAGGAGAACTGGACACATGCAACGCATAGGACACATATGCAATCCATTTGCCATCCTTGATTTTTGACCACTCCTCCTTGGCTCCGACCTCACTCCACAAAGGTTTGAGTCTTCTCACATCCTTTTTTTCATGGCTTGTTTTTCCTTGCAGATTATCACTTTTAGGGACTACCTACCCATTGTGCTAGGTAGTGAGATGCAGAAGTGGATCCCGCCCTACCAAGGCTATAACAACTCTGTGGATCCCCGAATTTCCAATGTCTTCACCTTTGCCCTCCGCTTTGGCCACATGGAGGTTCCCTCCACTGTGTCCCGCCTGGATGAGAATTACCAGCCGTGGGGTCCGGAAGCAGAGCTCCCCTTGCACACCCTCTTCTTCAACACCTGGAGGATAATCAAAGACGGTATGTCCTTTCAGGGATGCACTATCACCTGGCTGTCTCACTCTGCAGCCTGCTTCTAGAAAAACCTGGCATGGAAGTCAGGCTCCCGCCACTTCCTATGCAACCTTGGGCAAGTGACTTCACCTCACTAAGCCTCAGTTTCTTCATTTGTAAAATGGGGACACTAATAATATCTCTCTCACTAGGATATTAAAATGAAACAACTATATACTAAATTATTATCAATTAGTATAAATATATGATGAAATTAATATTTGTGTGTCTCTTTAAACATAGTCACAAACACACAAATCAGCAATTACTTTTTTCACCTATTAGATTAATGGTACATTTATTAGCAAAGTATGGAGAATTTGGAACTCCTTGTGTGTTAGTCTGTCCAAAAAACAGTGAAAAATATGTATTAGATGGAAATTAGCACATTTTGACAAGTAATTTTATATTTAGAAATTTACCTATAAGACATAATAGGGAGTATTCGAATGTATATGTAAACTCAAGGGTACTCATTACAGCCTTAATTATACTTGTAAGATTATAAGTAATCTGTTTATCAAATCATAATGCTAGGGAAATTAATAGTGTACTTATCCAATTTAATTGTATTTAATATATTGAAATTAATTGACATTAAAATCTAGCTTTTTCAAAAGTTTGGCCATCAGTTCCTGAGTATCAACTATGTTTGAAACATTCATATTGTATTTTATTCACATAAAATGAAATATGTATGTCCTTGTTTGGATATGGTCGATAAACTAATTTTATAGGAAGACTGTTCAAAAAAAAAAAAGAAATACATATAGAAAGCACCCTACAGTGGTTCCTGACACACAGGAGGTGATCACTAAATATTAGTTATTATTCTTTCTTTCTTGCACCTGTAAGGTGCTGAGTTTTCCCTGCTTCCTTTCCCTCCCTCAGGCTTCCCTGACCCTTGCAGAAAGAATTCCTGTGTCTAATAAATAAATAGGGCTGGGTAGCTCAAATGGTAAAGAATCTGCCTGCTGTGCAGGAGACCTGGGTTTGATCCCTGGGTCGGGAAGATCCCCTGGAGAAGGGCCATGGTAACCCACTCCACTATTCTTGCCTGGAGAATTCCATGGACAGAGGAGCCTGGCGGGCTACAGTCCATGGGGTCACAAAAAGTCAGACATGACTGAGCAGCTGACACACACGCACAGTGAATAAATTGCTCTTTTCTGCTCTTCTCTACAGCTTTCCACCTCCATTAAGTGCCAAAGGTTGGACCCCCGTTCCCCTTTATCCTGATCTGGGCTGTGTTGAAACTGGCTTTTACTTAAGGCCTGACAAGTCAGGGCATTTTTCTAGAGATTTCTGCCATCTCTTCTCATGGTGCACAGTTCCTTGGGGGACCATATGGAGGAGAAGGAGCCAGCTCTCTGAACTGGAGCTTGGAAGAAACCCTGAAGCTTATGCTCACGCATCCCCGCAGAATGGCAGGTGGTGTGGACGGGCCTCCAACCCCCAGCACACCCTGTGGGCCGCGCTGTGTTCTTCTTTCCCCAGTTCCAGCCCCCGAGGGGCAGTTGGCCTCTTTCAGCTGAGAAAGAGAAACTGTCAGGAGGAGGGCGTGCCCAGCAATGGAAGATGTCCCCAGCTGCCCCATCCCCAGCATGGCCTCTGGGTCTCCCTTGCAGGTGGAATTGACCCTCTGGTGCGGGGTTTGCTGGCCAAGAAGTCCAAACTAATGAATCAGAATAAAATGTTGACGAGTGAGCTGCGCAACAAGCTTTTCCAGCCCACTCACAAAATCCACGGCTTTGACCTGGCTGCTATCAATTTACAGCGTTGCCGGGACCATGGGATGCCTGGTGAGTGGGCCCAGGGTCCAGCCAGGCCTGGGGAATGTTTCGCTACTTTCTGGGATTCCCAAGGACTCTCCTCTATAGCCCTGAGGAGCTGATCAATTCTAAAACAGAAGGCAAAGATGCCTGTTTTAAAAACGCACCTGTGAAATGGCATCTTTCAGTCTCCCGAAGACAGAGACCAGAGAACATATCTGGTACTATGCCTGGGCTCCTCAAATGAAAGCGATCAACCACTGACTTGTGAAAGCAGTTTAAAAATTCAGAAAATATTAAGAAAAGGATAATAGAGGGAAAGCAATGACTACTAGACCTTCCTAAATGTAGAACTTGAGGGGCCAGACTGTGTGGGTTCAAATTCTAGCTGTGTGACCTTAGACAAGTGACTTAGCATCTCTGCTCTTCAGTTTACATATTGTGCAGGGCTTAGAGCAGTGCCTGGGCCCACAGTAAGCACCACATATCCTGCTAGCTCCCTTGAAGCCCAGGTGCCACAGCGTGAAACAGTGGCTCACTGCCTCACCTTTCCCAGAGGCTGGGAATGCATACTCTCGGGCTGATGGAGCTGAAGTGGGCATGTCCTCAAAGGGCATTAGACAGCCTCCACCTCTCTGCCCTAGGGTACAACTCCTGGAGAGGCTTCTGTGGCCTCTCACAGCCCAAGACGCTGAAGGGGCTGCAGGCCGTGCTGAAGAACAAGATACTGGCTAAGAAGTTACTGGATCTCTACAAGACCCCCGACAACATTGACATCTGGATCGGAGGCAATGCCGAGCCCATGGTAGAAAGGGGCCGGGTGGGTCCTCTCCTGGCCTGCCTCCTAGGGAGGCAATTCCAGCAGATACGTGATGGGGACAGGTGAGTGAGACTTCAGTGGGGAGGGCGGCGGAGGCCCTTCTCAGAGGTGGGCATTGCGATGGGCGTCCTGCAGGTCCGATGCCAGACCTCGGCATGCTCCCGGGGACCTCCTCCCTTCCCCTTTGGCAGAGTGGGAAGGGGCCAGCAACTGGGCTGTGTGGAGACCCTGCTTGTGTCTCTGTAGGTTCTGGTGGGAGAACCCTGGGGTCTTCACTGGGAAGCAGCGGGACTCTCTGCAGAAAGTATCCTTCTCGCGCCTCATCTGTGACAACACCCACATCACGAAGGTCCCGCTGCACGCCTTCCAGGCCAACAACTACCCACATGACTTTGTGGATTGCTCAGCCATTGATAAGCTGGATCTCTCACCCTGGGCCTCCAGGGAGAATTAGGGGCCCGGACTCCACAGCCTCCCGCACTGTGCAGTAGAGCCCCTCTTGGCCACGATGCCATTTCAAGTAGACTCAGTGACCCGGCCCCTTCGGGCTCCCTACCCATCCCAGGCCTTCTGTCCAGCCAAGTCTCTCTGTACGCCCCCCAAGCACACCTTGCTCAAGCCCAAGGCAGCCACCTTGCCACTCCAGCTCTTCCTGTTGAATCCCACCTCTCCACCCCCATCCTCTCCATCTTCGGAAACCCTCCTTCTGTCAAGACTTACACCCTCCAAAATGCTTTCTGATCTTGCTTGCCAGATGTCACCCATCCTTTCCCCAAAAAAGTCTTGGCTGAGGCTGTGGCCTTGACACCCGTATCTCTCCTTCCCTTGAACTAGATTGTAAACTTCTTGAGCTCGGCCTTCAGCCTGCTTCCAAGTGTGTCCTGGGGCCCCCAGCGTAGTACTTGGCACACCGTGAATGCTCAATAAACACCTGATGATTGACTACAGATGCTGGGCGATGACCTTGTTTCCCTCTGGAAAGCAGGCCTTGGAATCACTGCCAAATGAGCAGCGGTGTTTACAGTTTGGACGTCTCACCACAAAGGGGACATGTGCCTGAGTCTAGGCAGTGAGAGGGCCCTGTTTGGTGCTCTCAGCTTCAAAGTGTTCTCAAAGAAAAGGAGGGAAAGCGCTCCCGCGCGAAGAAGGCATGGCCGTGGGGTGGCAGGAGAACTTTCAGGGCATCGCCACAGGGGCAGAGAAGTCCAAGCCTGGATTTCCCCCAGAGCTAACTTGGGGGAATTCCCTGGCGGTCCAGTGATTAGGACTCCACACTTCCACTGCAGAGGACACATGTTCAATCCCTGGTCGGGAAACTAAGATGCCCACATACCATGATGTGCAGTTTAAAAAAAAAAAAGTTAATTTCTTTTCCCGGGGTCCTTTGGGGAAATACCCTCTTCTTCTAGGTTAGTCCTGGGAGCCTGTAAGGCCTCTGACTGGCAACTCCAGAATATTCCTAGTTTGCCACCCAATACACTTATGAGTTCTTTCTCAAAGACCCTCCTGGGTAAGGTCAGCCCAGTGTGGACCCCCAGACCCCTTGACTGGCACAGCGGGGGCAGGAGGCCTGTAGCCATTCTACAGGAAAGCCTGGGAGCTGGAAGACCTGGGCGGCCCTGGCTCTGGGACCCCCTTCTTGGAGGCCTCAGATGAGTCCCTTAACCCCCCAGGACCCCTTCCTGTCCTCAGTGAGAGGGGGTTGAGCAGGGTTTCTCCCTCTTGGGGGAGGTGCTAATGTCTGGGGCTCCCATGGGTACATGAGCCTCACATCCTTTCAGGCCCCAGCTGTGGGTGCCCCCCTCGCCAAATGTGGGAAGAAGGGAGAGAACGGGAGGGAATCCACCATGCAGGCAGAGGGATCAGGTTGCAGGCAACCTCATCAGGGGAGTCTGCTCCTTCCCCTTCCTCAGCCCCGCCTGCTGTCCTGGTCTGGACCCCCGGCAAAGGCAAGACTGAGGAGGCATCCTGGGGCCTCTGACCCACTGGGCCGGCTGACAGGATCCCCAGGTGTCTTGTCAACTGGGGAGGGAACCACCTTCCCACCAACCTGCTCTTTGCTCTCCTGAGTGCCCTCTGTTTCCCAGCACTTAGCACAGGCCCGATGCAGAGCGAGCATGTAGCAAGCATAATACTTCCCGGAGAGGGCACCAACAGAAGGGCTTGGTGCCCACGGTTCCCGCTCTCTGGGGAAGGTGAGGGAAGAGGGTCTGCTCAGTTTGGCCTGGCCCCTAGGCGTCCAAGGACTGACGGCCTTCCATGTATGAATCAGCCCAAGGAGAACGCCTGGACATCCTGACCCCAAGTTTAGAAAGGGCCCTGAAGCACAGACCACTCTGGTTCAGGTTCAGAGCCCAGAGCAAGCCTCTTGCTGAGGGTCCAGCCCCACTGCAGACACAGAGCAAAGATTATGTGTGGTGCTTTATTATCATAATCATCAGGTATAAACAAATGGTATAAAAGGGCCAAATTCCTCTCCAAGCAGCTCCTCTGAATAAGTAAGACAACAGGGTAAGGAAGAAAAAGGGGAGCCAGGGTCTGTGCCTGGCGAGCCTGGGCCCGTAACTCAACCCACGCGCAGCCACTGTTAACAGCCACTCCTCCGGGGTTGTCACTCTTCCAGGGTCGCTGCTTCACGTCTGTTAACAGGACACAATCAAGGTATAAGCTCCATAAGGGCAGAAACGGTGTCTGACGTTTTCTGTGTGTTTCCCATGCAGGCCACACTGCCTGGCAGGTAATGGGTGCTCAATAAACCCAATACTAGAGGATGCAGGGGACCCCCTAAGGAGCCATGACAGCAGCTATTTACAAAGGAAAGTCAGGCTTGGCAAGGTTGAGGAACTTGTTCAAGGTCACACAGCTGGTAAGCTGCAGGATCTGAACCCAAACAGTCTGGCTCCTTAGCCTGTGCATCTCACCAATCAGCTCTGCTGCCTTCCACACACCTAGTATCAGCAAATACACACTCATGTATACACAGCACACAAAACACTACCCACGTTCACATGCAACACACACAAAATGCAATTTCGATTCACTGTGTGCACACACACACACACACACACAAATGTCCAGCTGTCAGTGGTGTCTTTGGCTGGCAGCCAGAACAGGGAGGGGTCACCTAGAGAAGGGAGAGTTCTGCAAGCCCAGCCGGCCAGCCCAGAGATGCCCAGCCGGCCACTTCCCCGCTGCCCCCCTTACCCTGCCTCTAGCTCTTTTCCCTCCAGGGAGTCAAGTCCAATGCCGGGAGCCTACTGCAGGGGACAAAGTCCCGAGGAAATGTGTTGGACATGAAGATGTTCCTGGACACGACGGTGATGCCTGTGTTGTCACAGATGATGCGGGACAAGGAGATCTTGGCCAGGGCCTGCTGCTGCTGCTTGCTGAACACGCCCTTGTTCTGCCACCAGAACCTGCACAGGAACACCCACGGCCACTGCACCTGAGGCCCTCCTGGGCTGGGAGGACACCCACTGGGTGGAGCTGCTCCTGGGTGACAGAGGACCACAGTGGACATGGCCCCACGGCACAGGAGAGCTCCAGGCCCTCGGGTAGCCCAAGGGGGGATTCAAACAAGAGCCCCACTCACAGCTGCCCAGGTGCCCCCCACAACCCGCTCCCACCCCAGCAGCCTCCAGGCATCACTAATGACAGACGGGCCCACTCTCCCATGAGANGTGTGTGTGTGTGTGTGTGTGTGTGTGTGTGGTGTGTGCACTCGAGTGCATGTTCATGACCTGGGAGAGGATGAGGATGCTGGAGCATCAAAACTTGGGAGAAAGGAAATCCCCTGGCAGTCCAGTGGTTTGGACTCTGCGTTTCCACTGCAGGGGCACAGGTTCAATCCCTGGTTGGGGGACCAAGATCCCAAAAGCTAAATAGCGCAGCCAAGAAATAAATAAAGCATTTAAATATTTCCCCCTAAATTGGGAGAACACCCCTTTAAGCGAGGATAAGAAGAGTGGGTGAGCTGGGATAGAGCCATAAAAAAGAGGGAGTGTGTAAGGGAGCCAAGAGTGACAATGTGATGAAGGAAAGAAGAAGAATTTACTGAACACCTACTGTACGCCTGGTGGCTCAGCTGCTAAAGAATCCACCTGCAATGCAGGAAACCTGGGTTTGATCCCTGGGTTGGGACGATCCCCTGGAGAAGGGAAAGGTTACCCACTCCAGTATTCTGGCCTGGAGAATTCCATGGACTGTATAGTCCATGGGGTCGCAAAGAATCGGACATGACTGAGTGAATTCCACTTTCACTGGGCACCAAGCATTTTAGATCCACCTGTTTAAACCTGTTAGTATCATTCCTGGTAGACAGGAAAGTCAAAAGGAGAGCAAGCCTGGGAAAGAGGGGATGAAAGGCAAGTGACACTTGTCAGGCACTTAGTATCTGCCAGGTGTTTTCACATAGCTCATGAGGGTTAATTTGCACAGCTAACATGCAGCAGCGGAGAAGGCAATGGCAGCCCACTCCAGTACTCTTGCCTGGAAAATCCCATGGACAGAGGAGCCTGGTAGGCTGCAGTCCATGGGATCACTAAGAGTCGGACACAACTGAGTGACTTCACTTTCACTTTTCATTCTCACGCATTGGAGAAGGAAATGGCAACCCACTCCAGTGTTCTTGTCTGGAGAATCCCAGGGATAGGGAGCCTGGTCGACTGCCATCTATGGGGTCACACAGAGTCGGACACAACTGAAGTGACTTAGCAAGCAAGCAAGCAAGCAACATGCAGCAGAAGAACTCTGGCATCCCAAGTCTGCCAACCCCTGGCATCACAGATGCTCAGGACTGCCTACCTGGACCATGGCTCCCACGATCTTTCGGGCTTCCTGATAGAGCCTCTCTCCATCCCAGCGGGGGTTCAGGCGCTTGAGCTCTCTGGCCAGCCGGTTGTGCTCCCGCACAAAGAGTGTGTGCATGGAGGCGAGCTCAGGCATCTCACTCGCACGGGAGTCCCCTTGGGGAAGCAAAAGCTACTGTCATTCTTAAGACCTCCCTCCCAGAAAGGACTTGCTCCACTGAAACTCCCTCTGGGGCCAAGGCCTCAAATGCTGTTTATCTCCACTCAACTTTTCACGCCATGCTCAGTCTGCACCCCATCGAGGAGGCCTCCCTTGATTCCCTGGTCCACCTTAGCAGCTCTTGTTGCTGGCTGGGGATGCTCATTTACTAAGCATCAGATCTGACACAAGACTTGCCACCTCCCCATACCTGAGACTGCCGGCACCTAGAGGACAAGGACCATGGCTTGTGCCTTTTTGTATCTGACCCTCCCACCCAATGTACACACAAACACATGGGGTTTAACACACTGCCTGGGACAAAATAGGAGATCCATGAGTGCTGCTTGATTGACATTTTCTTGATTCAGGGAAGGCCAAAAAAGTAGCATGCATGTTGGCTCTCCCTGTTTTCCTGCCCATGTCAGACACAGCAAATAATCACAGCCTTTACTCCTGATAAAATTAGATGCAGACGTCCCTGGTGGTCCAGTGGGTAAGAATCTGCCTGCCAATGCAGGGGACATGGCCGTGATCCCTGGTCTGGGAAGATCCCACATGCCATGGAGCAACTAAGCCCATGTGCCACAGCTGCTGAAGTCTGCACGCCCTAGAGCCTGTGCTTCACAACAGAAGAAGCCACCACAGTGAGAAGCCCACACACTGTGACTAGAGTAGTTCCCACTTGCCACAACTAGAGAAAGCCTGCACATAGCAGTGAAGCACTGAAGACCCAGCACAGCCAAAAATAAAAATCAATTAAAAATAATATAAAAAAAGAAAGTGGATGCACCTCAGAATCCTTACCACAGGACTCTAGAAAGCCACTACCATCTGCTCAGAGCTGCCATTCCCACCTTACTACATGCTAACTCTGCAGCCTGCTTGGGAGAGGGAGTCAGGGCACAGGATGTTTGAAGGCCACACCTGAGACTGTTCAAAAGCTCCAAGAGTGACCCTCTGATCCCTCGTGCTAAGTCGCGTCAGTCGTGTCCGACTCTGCGACCCCATAGACGGCAGCCCACCAGACTCCCCCGTCCCTGGGATTCTCCAGGCAAGAACACTGGAGTGGGTTGCCATTTCCTTCTCCAACGCATGAAAGTGAAAAGTGAAAGTGAAGTCGCTCAGTCGTGTCCAACTCTTAACAACCCCATGGACTGTAGCCTACCAGGCTCCTCCGTCCATGGGATTCTCCAGGCAAGAATACTGGCGTGGGGTGCCATTGCCTTCTCCCTCTGATCCCTCTAGTCCTCCCCTAACCCTGCTCTGGAGGATCAGGACCAGGCCCATTTCTGCAAGACACTGGGTTCCGTCCTCCCCAGCTCTAAAAGTCGGTGGCAAGGAAATTCCCTGAGAGTAGCCTTTCCTTCTCATTACTTGACAAGAGGTCAAGACCATCCGGGCCGGGGACACGTGACTCAACACCGTGTGGAGGCGGAGAACTGCTGCTCCTTCTCCTCTAGCCCACAAAAGTCCACAGTGGGGCTGACCTTGATTCTCTTCCCCAGGGCCCAGCCAGCAGAGCCATCATGAGGAGAGGCTGCGAGGCCAGAGAGAAGGGCCAGACCCACTGTTGGGTTCATAGTTAAAAACACAGTATCAAGCAAAATTTCTGGGCATGGCCGCCATCACTGCCCCAACCTTATCCCCAGGACTGCCAGTTGTCTAAATCGAAAATCCCACCCTCTTTTATGACAGGGAATCAAAGTGGGTAGGTGGTGATGTCCCGGAGCAGCTCTGTCCCACAGAAATTCTGCACTGATGAAAACGTTCTACATTTGAGCTGTCCTGTATAGAAGCCATTAGCCTATGGGGCTACTGAACACTTGAAATGAGCACTTGAAAGGTAGCTAGCTGGCACAGTGGAGCAAGCTTGTTTTTAATTTAAGCTAAATTACATATAAAAGAAAATAGCCATGTATGCCCAGTGTCTGCCATATTGGATACTGTTGTTCTAGAGCGTTGAGGGCGCCATGCCGCTCTCTCTATGGTTTCCTGTCCCTGGAGGATTCAGCTTTCCCCTGTCGCAGAGCCCAAATGGAAAGGGAGCAACAGAGAAAGGCCTAGATAGATGGAGCCAGGCGCCTTGGCCATCCCTGAGTCTCCTTCTTAAATTTGGGGGTTTTGTTCTTGTCGTTTTGGGGGTTTGTTTTTGTTTTGCCCTTCCGGCTCCATCCAACTTGTTACCAAGGCAACTCGATTCACATCCTGTAAGTTGGTGAGGGCAGTCTCTCTCAGTGCTAACCCGAGGGGCTCTGCAATAGGCTCGCCGTGGCTCCAGTAGGGGGCGCCCTGCATCAGTCCAGGTCCCTGCCCAGCACTGACCTGCCAGGAAGCAGGGGATGTTCGCAGAGCGGTTGGTGAGGAGGCAGGGGTCATCGTGCAGGTTGTTGAAGGGCAGCAGGGCCCGGCCGTTGTCCTGGAAGCGGGTGTTGACGGCCAGCAGCCCCAGCTGGTTGGTCAGGTTGCGCAGCCTCCTGGCCAAGGGGTCCTCGCTGCCGTAGACCATGCTGGCGTCCACGAAGGAGGTGAGCGCGTTGATCTGGTTGCGGATGGTGATGTTGCTCTGGGTGCAGGCAGGGGAGGAGCGGAAGAAAGGGATGCAGTCCTGCTGGTTCTTGATGCGGGGGTCATTGGGCGGGATCTGAGGTGCAGAGAGAGGCCCCGCGGGCTCGCCGCGGCCGGGGACAGAGGTCAGGGGTGGCTCACCCTGGTCCACCTGCCTTTTTAGGCCCCGAATTCCCGCCAGGGAAGCCGTCTAGAACCGAGGACCACAGCGGGCAGCCCAGACGGTAAACAGAGCCTCTGGGGGGCCCCTCAGCTGGCAGGAAGGCTTCTCAAGGCCCGCGAGGGATGAGCCTAAGGTCCCACCGGCAGAGCGCCTCGGAGCTGGAGGGACGGTGACTGGAGGGCAGGCACGGGGGACTGGGCCCCCTGGAGGTGCGCTGGCCAGTCCTCCGGCCCCCCCCCTCAGCCTCCTTTCTCTCCTCTCCCCTGACCGTCCTCTCTCCTCGGGTCTCTGGCTCGCTCTCTGTCCTCTCCGCGGCCTCTCTCCTTTCCCTTCCCCCTCTTTCTCTGCCTCTCCCTCCGTCCCCTGCCTGCCTCTGTCCGCCTCTCTCTGGGGCCCTCCTTCCTTCCTTTCCCCTGCTACCTCCTCTGCCCGTGTCCACTCTCAGCCCCACTCCAACCCCACTACCAGGCTCTGTGTGATGTGGGCTGGGGGTGGGGGACCCCCGAGAGAGGGAGGACGATTGAGCCCCCTGGCGCTTGCACACAGAAGTCTAAGGGGCGGTGGGGAAGTCGTCAGCACAGAGAGGGTGGGAGATGCTGGGTGGTGGAGGCGAGGGGAGCGGGACCTAGGGAAGGAAAGCTGGGCAGGAAGGGAGGCGGCCTCTTCGGGGAACGATGCCCCCCTCCCCCGGCCCGGCGGGCTGCAGGGCGGGGCCCGGAGGAAGCACCTTGAGCGGGAAGCAAGGCGGCTGCTGCAGGCAGCTGGTCTCGCAGTTGATGCCGGTGAGGAAGGAGGCGCGGGCGGCGGGTTCGGGGGCGAAGTCGAGGTCGTGGTCGAGCAGCTGGCCCCACTGCGTGAACATGAGTGAGCGCCCCTGGTCCGGAGTCAGCTTCTCCGTGGGGAAGCGCACGATCTCATTGGACACGGCGCGAGCCTGTGGGACACCGGGCGTCAGGGGCCGCGGCCTCGGCCGGGCCGCTCCCCCCCCCCCCCCCCCCCCCCCCCCGGCCCCCCCCCGGCNCACCCCCAGCGGCCACACCTGTTGTTGCACTGCCCGGTGATGGTTCGGTACTTGTCGTTCTCTGGGCAGCTCACCCCCAGGTCCTGGTGGGCGCAGCCGCTGGTCTTGGACAGCAGGTTCAGCTGGGCCGGGGTCAACACGTCTGTGGACCGGGCAAAGCAGGAGGCAAGCGGGAGCTGAGCTCCAGTTTTCTTCCTGGGGAGCCTTGCTTGGGGGACGTGGTCTGAGGACATGTGGGGGGATGCTAGGATACCCCCAGGAAGGAAGGCTTGGGAGACCCACAGGGATTGAGTGAGGCCCTGGAAGAGTAGCAGGAGCTGTACCTGTGACATTGAAGTGGCCTGGCCGCAGGGCCCTCAGCTTCCTCGCCAGCAGGCTGAGAGCCACGTGCACGTAGTCAGCCGCCCTCACAGCAGTCCTGGTGGCCGCCACTGGCTGCTTGAAGTAGGACAGGAGTTCCATGGGGCTGGCCGAGCCGCTGTGAAGCCGCTGCTTGATGCTGCTTGAGGGAAGCAGGGGTGAGCCCAGAGAAAGGAGGGGGAGACACTCAGCAGGGCCCCAGCCCAGAGCTGTGGGCTCAAAGGACCCAGAGCCAGGAAGCAGGTTTGTCTTTGTAAACGTGGTTTGGACCTGGGAGTCCAAAGACGAGTCCATGGGAGGCCTGGTCTTGAAGACGTTTTCACACCCAAAGACAGAAAGACCGCCCGGCAGAGGGCCCCATCTCCAGCCGCAAGTTCCCCGCTGCCTGTTCCTTCTCTGAAAGGCCAGGGACAGCCTCACCCAGAAGCCCCACCTTTCCCGCCGCTCCTTGTAGGCTTTGTCCACTAGCCGCTTGGCCTCCTCCATGCAGGTCAGCACCACTGAGGTCTCCACTTCTTCCGGGACAGCTGCCCAGATCAGAGGTCAGGAGGTCAGGAATGGACCCAAAGTCCCCATCAGGCCCCAGAGCCCAGGTGGCTTACAAGGAGGAAAGGAATCCTGGGGACTCAGAACTACCCTTAACATGCCACCTTTTCCCTTCTTTCTGAACTGTTACCTGGAGGGGCACCCTCCAAGGGCTGGAACATGATCAGAACTGCCAGGAGTCCCGCCAGGCCCAGGAGCAGCTTCATCTCTGCAACAAGACCCCATGCCCACGAAGTGTGCAAAGCCCACAGTGCATTGGGGAGACGAGCGCCCCACAGCCGCCTCCTCCCAGGCCCCTCACCCCCTCCTTCTCACCCAGTGCCCCCACAGTGGGTTCTGCCTACAGAGTCTAAGACCCTACCTCCAAAGTTCCAGGGCTCCACCTGGCATTGGCATCACCTCTTAGCTGAACCTGGGCTTTTATGTTCTCCAGGCTGGGGGAGGGCTGGGGCAGGTGGGTCCCGCCCCTGGATACTCAAGTCTCTCTCCTCCCACACTGGGGCCAGGGAGCACAGAAAGAGCCCCCTCGTATGGGAGAAACGGGCAGTGGAGGAGGGACCAAAACCATCTCCATCCCGTGAACTTGGCACTCCTCCAGAGAATCTCAGCTCCCCATGTGTGTGAGACCAGTGCTGTTCCCAAAGCGTGCAAAATTTTATCCCCCATCTCCAAAATTCTGGTTCAACAGAATATCCAGGGTTCCTTTGCAAGGGATGAAAGTTAGGAACCGACAGCCCAGGGAATAATGGGAAACAGAAATTGGAGTGATGATGGCCTGCTCTGCCTCCGGACACCGTTCCCCCACGCTCAACAGTAACCAGGCCCCTGTGGCCAACCATGGTGGGCAGCCCCTTATTCTTGGAGCAGGCTAAGGGGACAGGAAATCTGGCTGGAGATCGTTGAGCTTTACAGGAAAGAGGAGCGTGGGGGCTACAGGCTGAGGACCAAGGTAACTTCCTCTATCCCTCTCCTCATCGCCTTTCCTCTTGGCTCTTGATAGGGGACTACCTCCAACACCCCCTCCATCTGCTCCCAGATTTCAGGAACCAGGAGAGAACAGAGCTGGCTGTGGTTAGTGGTCAGCTGGGTGATGCAGCCCAGACCCAGAGGAAGGCTGGCAAAGGGAGTGCCAGTGGGAAAGGTGCCCTACAACTCATGACGGTGTTCATCCGCCTTCCTGTGCCCTCATCCGGCTGGGCACATGCCAACCATGGCCCCCATGTCCTGTTCCGCCTACCCACACCTCCTACCTCCACCCTCCTGCACTCACTCTTGCCATCCATCCCCAGACCACCTCTTGGCCGAGGAATAAGGGACAGCGACATCTTCCTGGTGTACCTTCCCACCTGCCAGGAGGTTCTTCCAGCCTTGTTCCTCCAGGGCTTGCTATGTGTGAACTTGGACAGGTGGCTCTTTGTGAATCAGGTTCTAGAATTTTATAGGCTTTTGAAAAATACTTTTTAAAAAATACTGTAATGTATTTCCATTCACGAAATGTTATAGAATAAATAAATAAACTATTTACAAACAGGTGAGATTAGGGTAACTTTTTTCTTTCCAGCTTTGTCATCTTTCACATAAATAAGAAACAAGAAGGAAAATAATTTCCCATATTCCTAGCACTGACTGATCATCCCATTTCATGATTTGATATGTAGATATAATATGTATTTTATTTATTTATTATTTCATTTTGGCTGCACCGGGTCTTTGTTGCTGCTTGTGGGCTTTCTCTGCTTGCGGCAAACAGGGGCTACTCTCCAGTTGTATTGCACAGGCTCCTCATTGCAGTGGCTTCTCTTGTTGGAGAGCATGGGTTCTAGGCATGCAGGCTTCAGTAGTTGCAGCACGTGGGCTTAGTACTTGTGGAACACAGACTCTAGAGCTCAGGCCTAATAATTGTGGCTTTGGGGCTTTGTGGCCCCTCGGCATGTGAAATCTTCCCAAACCAGGGGTGGTGCCCATGTCTCCTGCATTGGCAGGTGGATTCTTAACCACTGGATCACAGGGAAGTCCAATATGTATTTCAAACAGTGATAAGAACATACTTATCCCTAATGGTCCAACGGTTAACAATTGGCATTTTCACTCCTGTGCCCTGGGTTCAACCCCTGGTCTGGGAACTAAGATTCTGCAAGATGCAAGGTATGATAAAAAAAAAAAACATACTTTAAATATTATTTTATAATCTGACTTTTAATACTTAATTTAGCCTGGACATCTGTGTCCATAAACAGATTTATTTCATTCTTATGTCTGCATAATATTTTGTAGGAGATGCTATGTCTTATTCACTAATCCTCTCTTGTTAAGATACTTGGGTCATTTCCTATTTTCACTGTTAGAAGCAGTACTAGGATCATGATCCATGTAAATCTCCAGTCACCTCTTCGATTATTTCCTTAGGTAAAAAGTCCTGAAAGTAAAATCGCTGCATACCTGGGTCGCCACATTTTTAAAGCATTCACCCTCCCAGCCGTGCGTGGAAGCACCCCACCACCCTCGTCAGCCCTGACAGTTAATGTCCTTTTACTCTTTTAAGGGAATGGCCAGAGCCCAAGAGGGGTGAGACATTTAAGACAAGCTCCTCTTAGCACAGATGAGGAAGACGGAGGTCTGGGAAGGAAATGACTTTGCCGATAGCAGCAATGTGACTGCTCGGAATAATCTACTGGTCAGATCTCTTGACTTACAACAAGTGCTCTTTACCCAATGGCCTTGAGGTTTACTCCTGATCTATCACCCAGGATTGTTCAATGAGTAGTTACCAAGCCACTGCGCGTGCCAGGTACTGTCCCCTCTAGTGAGCAAAGACCCTGACCTCAATGAGCACGGGAGGATGCAGACCAACAGCACCCCAACAACCTTGGGCAGAATTCTTCAGGAGCATCAGAGAAAGCCTTTTTGAGGAATTAGTATTTGAGATTGTCTTGAAGAATGTTTAGAAGTTGGACACACGAAGGAAGAATGCTCTGGCTCCTGAGAATGACACAGCAAAGCTCTGACACTGGAGGGCTTCATCCAGACGATTCCAACGTGAGGGAGAGGTTGGGGCAGGCTGAGGCTGATGAAGCAGGTCCAGGACACAGCACTCTTGCTGACCTCCTCAGAAGTCCTTGTTCTGAAGGCTCCAGGGAGCCATGGAGGCCCTGAAGTACCTGGACCGGGTTCATTTTAGAAAGCTCACGTGGGCACTTCAGGGACCAGCCCAGCGGCCCAGTGCCAAGCATGAGGCATTGCAGTGATTCATAGGCATCAAGAGACCTGCCCTGATTTCTCACACACACGTGGCGATGAGGCAGTGAATTTTGAAAAACTGTAGCATTTTCAAATAATGATACTAAAATGCCTTAAATTCTCTGTGTGGATGGGGGAGGATTCTCAAGATGGACCATCCCAAACCACCTGCTTTTGGCCCACGATGGGGGCTGTGGGCCTGCATTTGTGTGCAGAGGTTTGAGATGCTCTACGATAATGTGAGATGCTCTTTATGATGTTTGCAACTAATTAATAATGGGCCAAGTGACATCACTGCAAGGCTGACCAGTCTGTATCATTGTTTATTCCTCTTCACAGCCCTGTTTGTCTGAATGCATGCAGGCTCTTACTTCAGTCATGTCCAACCCTTTGAGACCCTATGGACTGTAACCCACCAGGTTCCTCTATCCATGGGATTCTCCAGGCAAGAATACTAGAGTTGGTTGCCATGCCCTCCTCTAAGAGTTCCTCCTGAGCTAGGAATAGAACCCTCATCTCTTGTATCTCCTGTGTTGGCAGGCGGGTTCTTTACCCCTGTTGCCACCTGGGAAGCCCAAGTGTAACTGAGGCTCAGAGGGCTTCTCAGGGTGCAGAGTAACCAGAAGGAGAGTGTGTCTGCCAGAAGAGAGATCTGACAAACCTCATGGCACAAATTACCCCTAGCTAAGGTCCGTCTAGTCAAGGCTATGGTTTCTCCAGTGGTCGTGTATGGATGTGAGAGTTGGACTGTGAAGAAGGCTGAGCGCTGAAGAATGATGCTTTTGAACTGTGGTGTTGGAGAAGACTCTTGAGAGTCCCTAGGACTGCAAGGAGATCCAACCAGTCCATTCTGAAGATCAGCCCTGGGATTTCTTTGGAAGGAATGATGCTAAAGCTGAAACTCCAGGACTTTGGCCACCTCATGCGAAGAGTTGACTCATTGGAAAAGACTCTGATGCTGGGAGGGATTGGGGGCAGGAGGAGAAGGGGACGACCAAGGATGAGATGGCTGGATGGCATCACTGACTCCATGGACGTGAATCTGAGTGAACTCCGGAAGTTGATGATGGACAGGGAGGCCTAGCGTGCTGCGATTCACGGGGTCGCAAAGAGTCGGACANGTTCCTCCTGAGCTAGGAATAGAACCCTCATCTCTTGTATCTCCTGTGTTGGCAGGCGGGTTCTTTACCCCTGTTGCCACCTGGGAAGCCCAAGTGTAACTGAGGCTCAGAGGGCTTCTCAGGGTGCAGAGTAACCAGAAGGAGAGTGTGTCTGCCAGAAGAGAGATCTGACAAACCTCATGGCACAAATTACCCCTAGCTAAGGTCCGTCTAGTCAAGGCTATGGTTTCTCCAGTGGTCGTGTATGGATGTGAGAGTTGGACTGTGAAGAAGGCTGAGCGCTGAAGAATGATGCTTTTGAACTGTGGTGTTGGAGAAGACTCTTGAGAGTCCCTAGGACTGCAAGGAGATCCAACCAGTCCATTCTGAAGATCAGCCCTGGGATTTCTTTGGAAGGAATGATGCTAAAGCTGAAACTCCAGGACTTTGGCCACCTCATGCGAAGAGTTGACTCATTGGAAAAGACTCTGATGCTGGGAGGGATTGGGGGCAGGAGGAGAAGGGGACGACCAAGGATGAGATGGCTGGATGGCATCACTGACTCCATGGACGTGAATCTGAGTGAACTCCGGAAGTTGATGATGGACAGGGAGGCCTAGCGTGCTGCGATTCACGGGGTCGCAAAGAGTCGGACACGACTGAGCGACTCAACTGAACTGAACTCTCATCCTGGGGTAGCCTCTGGAGGGCGCTGCTGAGACTGCTACATTTTAAGACAACAGTGCTTTTCGGGAGACGCCCTCCACCCACACACCATGCCCTCCGCCCAACTTCACCTTCGCGAACACCCCCACTCCTAAGGTGAAGTCCAACTGTCTGTGGAGTAACCGGCTCTCTGCTGCTGCTTGCAAAAAAGTTTATCTGTCTGTGGGGTAACGGGTTCTCTCTGCTACTGCTTGCAAAACAGTTTATTCTTTCTTAATGCTTTTTAGGAAACAGTTCAGTTGGGATTACAGTGCGTGTGTGGCTGGAGTGAAGGAGGTTATGGAAGCTGGGGAGGGGGTAAGGACAGTGACCCCTCAAACACCCGAATTGCACCCAGTCCAAAGTCTTTGCTTTCTCTCTCCTTCAAGTTTTAAAAATTAATATAGAAGTATGCAAGTAATTCATACCTGGATATGTTTTGAATAAAATTAAAATGTTGCAGGTCAGTTTCTGGATTAGATTCTTGCATCATTTTCGATTATAGTCCCTTCCCCCCACTCTTGAGACATAAATACTGTTGTCATTTCTGTGTTTGTCCTTCCAAATCTTTTTACCTTACATTCATTTATGCGGGTAGATCTGTGGGAAATATTCTTGTCTGTTTATTTTTCCATAAATGATATGACATTATGCATACTGTTCAGCAGTGTGGTTCTCTCACTCAACAATACCTCTTGCAGATCTGTAATCATGTGTTACTTACAAAACTGTCTCACTTTAGACCCAAGAGACACAGGTTTGATCCCTGATTTAGGAAGATCCC
Source organism: Neotragus pygmaeus (assembly GCA_006410875.1). Taxonomy (NCBI): domain Eukaryota; kingdom Metazoa; phylum Chordata; class Mammalia; order Artiodactyla; family Bovidae; genus Neotragus; species Neotragus pygmaeus. The sequence goes on from SJYV01036624.1 coordinate 104,569, forward strand.
CTGGAGTAGGAAATGGCAACATGCCCCAGTATTCTTGCCTGGAAAATCTCATGCACAGAGGAGCCTGCCAGGCTACAGTCCATGGGATCACAGAAGTAGATATTCCTGAGCGACTGAGCATGCACACACGGTATTCTTTAGATGATATGCCACCACTGGGCAACTCTTCATCATTGTTGCCAGCTGACACTTTTCCACTTTTCACTATTAAGGACAGTGCGGCAAGAGCCTCTTTGTGTGCACACATGTATTCTCCAGAGTAAAGACTGAGAAGTAGGGCATAGGTTTTATGCATTTTAAATGTTTCATAGATATTTCCAAAAAAGTAAAATTCTTGTAGGCGAAGATTAGAATCACATTATTGGTTCAGGTTTTACTTATTTGATTAATAGTTAGTGCATCATTTTACTCGTATTCAGTTCTGTAAATTTCCTGTTTGGTTTTCTCTATTTTCCTACTGATTATCACTCTTTTTATTGAAGTGCAAACTTATTATATGTTCTGGATAAATAGTAATCTGTCACCTGTCATGTGTGTTGCTAATTTTTTTTTACAGCCTTGTCACTGTTCATTAATTTTTTTGTAGGGTCTCAGTTTTGAGGTGGTCTGATTTATCAATCTTTTCCTCTATGGATTTTTCTTTTCAGACTTAAGAGGATCTACCCTTTTTCAAAAATCATAAACTTATATATCCTCCTGTATATTTTTCTAAAAGCTTTGTCGTCGTTGTTCAGTCTCTAAGTTGTGTCTGACTCTTCATGACACCATGGACTGCAGCACTCCAGGCTTCCCTGTCCTTCACTATCTCCTGGAGTTTGCTCAAACTCATGTCCATTAAGTCAGTGATGCTATCCAATCATCGATCCTCTGTCGCCCTCTTCTCCTCCCGCCCTCAATCTTTCCCAGCGTCAGAGTCTTTTCCAATGAGTCAGTTTTCGCATCAGGTGATGAAAATATTGGAGCTTGGATTGCTAAATCATCTGGAATTTTTGTGAGTAAATAGTGTAAGGGAGAGAGCTACCTTCATTTCTTTCCAAATGGAAAGCCAGTTGTCCCAATGCCTTTAACTGAATAATCTGTTATTTCTCCACTGAACTGAGATGCTACTTTTATCGTTTACCATAAATGTATGTGTTTCTAGATTATTCTGTTCTATTGATCTACTAGTCCATTTATCTGTTTCTGTGTCAATACCTAATCATTGCAGTTGCCATAACTTTCTAATATGTTTTGATTTCTTATAAGATAAATTCCCCTCTCTTATTCTTCTTTTTCAAAAGAATCCTCAACATTCTTAACATTGTGGTCTCTTGTGAATTTTTGAGTTCTAGTTCCATGAGAAAGACAATAGAATTTTATTAATATTATATTCAATTTATGCATAAATTTGGTGACAATTAGCATCTTATGATAGTAAATCTTTCCATCCATGCACATTCATCCATTTAACATGTATTTACTTAACATGTCTGTGCCAGCCCTGTTCTTGGAGCTGGGGATATAGCAATTAACAAATTACTTGCTCTCTTGGAGTTTGCATTCTTGAGAAACACAGTATACCATTTCATTTAAGTCTACTTTTATAGTCTTCATTGAAGTGTTATTGTTTTACCCTCTTGTTAGATTTATTCCTAAATGCTTTCTTTTTGGAAAATGTATATAAATTTGGTCATTGAGTTTCTGCACAGAACCTATAAAATCTATGATAATGAATATTCTATTTCCCTTAAAAGCTTTCAGTGTAAGTATTTTTAAAGAAAAGAATTTAGCATACTTNGGATAAAGCCAGTGCCAGACAATGTGTGAAAAAATAAGTGTAAATTGGCTCTGTGCCATGGGATGGCAGTTTGCCACTATCAGTCAAAATCTAAAATGTATACTTGCTCTGACTCAACATTTCTACTTTACTTTTCAGATGCATTCTTATGAAAACAGAAAGATACCTGCACGAGTGTTCATTTCAGCCTCATTTGCAGCAACCAAGAAGACTATAAACAAGCCAAATGTCCTCAACAAATTTTTGCCATATTGTGGCACATCTACATAATAGTGTTTTATGCAGCCTTTAAGCCTAACAAGGGGGGTCTATATGTAGCAATAAAGCTACGTTGGGACTTCCCTGGTGGTCCTGTGGTTGAGAATCCATCTTGCAGTTCAGAGGGTGAGGGTTTGATCCCTGGTCCGGAAACTAAGGTCCCACTTGCCTCAAAGCGACTAAGCCCCCCTGCTGTGACTACTGAAGGCCTTGAGGTCTGGAGCCCACAGCACAACTAGAGATTCTGTGCACTGCAACAAAAGATCCAGTTTGCGTCTGCTAAGACCCAACACAGTCAAATAAATAATTTTTTTTAAAAAAGATAGTTTAAAAAAGAAAGAGATGTTGCTGAAAGGGAAGAACTAATTATAAAACATTGGTTGACTTGTTAATTCGTGTCTGACTCTTGCAACCCCATGGACTGTAACCCACCAGGCTCTTCTGTCCATGGGATTCTCCAGGCAAAGAATACTGGAGTGGGTTGCCATTTCCTCCTCCAGAGGATCTTCCCAAACCAGAAATCAAACCTGGGTCTCCTGCATTGAGGCAGGTTCTTTACCAACTGAGCTACAAGGGAAGCCCTATGAAACATTATATACAGCATAATGCAATTCATGCAAAGCACACACACTCACATGCCAGGTATAGGCACACACATATTTTATATATGTATAGAACATTCTAGAAGCAGACTTAGAAGCCTATTAGCAGTGGTTACCTTTGGGGAATGAAACTGAAAAGGCTGAGGCAGTGGAGGCTTTACTTTAAAGTCAATACCCTTCTGAGAATTTTACCAGGAAAAATATAATTTTACCACAAAAGATTAATAATCTCTCCCTCCTCCTCAACCTCCCGTCAAAGTAGCAAACTTTGATTTGTTGTACATAATCTGCGGTTTTGGATTACTTTTACTTTGATTTCTTAAAGTCAAATGTTATCAAAGATTGAAATGATAACCTTGGCACACATGGCGTTTAGGATTAAAGGCCTCCCGTGTGGGAGACTTCAGTATCGTAAATGATAATTTAAGTATAGCATTCAAGTCCAAATTTCCTTCTCTTCAATACTTGGAAGATTTGTTGTTGTTGTTCCATCAGTATGCTGTGCCCAGCTCTTTGCAATCCCATGGACTGCAGTACACCAACACTTGGAAGATATTGCTCTATTATCTTTATGCATCTAATATTGCAGTCAAGTTCTCTGTCACAAGTAGACTTCCAGCTCCTGAAATTCTGCTAACCCTGATTTCAGACAAAGCAGAATTAACGTGGGTTACAGAATCAATCAGCCAAACTTGACCATGGAGATATCATGGAAGTGAGACATGGAAATGAAATTGTTGTAGAGCAAGAAAATAACAAGAGCTGTGGGAAACCCCCCGAGAAGGCAATGGCACCCCACTCTAGTACTCTTGCCTGGAAAATCCCATGGATGGAGGAGCCTGGTGGGCTGCAGTCCATGGGGTCTCGAAGAGTCGGACACAACTGAGCAACTTCACTTTCAGTTTTCACTTTCCTGCACTGGAGAATGAAATGGCAACCCACACCAGTGTTCTTGCCTGGAGAATCCCAGGGACGGGGGAGCCTGGTGGGCTGCCGTCTATGAGGTCGCAGAGTCGGACACGACTAAAGCGACTTAGCAGCAGCAGCAGCAGTGGGAAACCCCCAGGGACTCAGAAGGATCCTGGAACCTGGTGGGGAAGGCAGAGAGCAGATAAGGCCAGGACCAGGCATCTCCAGCAGGGGATGGGGCTAAGGAGAACTTTCTAGTTATGCCCTCCTCTCTGCAGGGACTGCAGGCAGGAAAAAGCTCCTTGCGACCAACAGAAGTGTGTGAGAGAGGGCGTTACACAGAGGTGCTGGATCCTGGTCACATTCAGAAACAAGAGGTCCTTTCCTCTGCCCTGAGGAGCAGAGTTTCATGACCCAAGGGGAGGTTCTTACCTTAACAGAGAATGGAGACTCCCTAATGGGTAAGGGCCCATGGCTGAGGGCAGGTAGGAAACGGGGAATGGATGAGCCCAGATGTTAACCCCAGAATATCTCTTGCACGTGAGTCTCCCACCATTGCTTCTTCTCTTTACCTAGTACACACTCCTCAATTCAGCATAAGGGGCTCAGCCTAGAGAGTAGGCTTTCGTCCTCCTCCCAGCTCATAACCATGTAGAATTTATCCCAGGAAAAGTAAAATTGGTTTAACCCTCCAAAATCAATAGTGAGATTCACCACAACTAAGAAAACTGGGGCGATCTCTCATTAGATGCCAAAAGAGCATCTGACAAAATCCAACATCCATTAGTGATTATTCAAAAACAAAACTTCTCTGCAAATGTGAGAAAAGAGAACTGTCCTACACACTGCTGGGGAGTGGGAGGGAGGGCGAATGTAAGCTGGTGCCGCCACGATAGAAAACAGTGTGGAGGTTCCTTGAGAAATAAATAAACAGGGAATTACCTGGCCATCCAGCAGTTAGGACTCGGTGCTTTCACTGTCTGGCCTGGTTCAGTCCCAGCAAGCTGACTGAAGACTCAGCAACTGAGTCCAGCAAGCTGCATGATCTGGCCAAAAGAAAACTAACATATAGTTGTCATATGATCTAGTAATACCTAGGCATATATCCAGAGAAAACTGTAATTCAAAAAGATACATGCAGGACTTCCCTGGGGGTCCAGTGGTTAAGAATCTGCCTGCCCGTGGGGTTCACTCCCTGGCCCAGGAAGATTCCACAGTCATGGATTAACTAAGTCCATGCACCACAATTACTGAAGCCCACACTCTCTAGAGCCTGTGCTCCACAGCAAGAGACGCCACGGCAATGAGGAGCCTGTGCGCTAAAATGAAGAGTAACCCCTTGCTCGCCACAACTAGAGAAAGCCCATGTGCAGCAACAAAGACCCAGCACAACCAAAAACAAATAAATAATTTAAAAAAAGAAAAGTAGAATAACAACAAATTGGAAAAACTAAAATAAAAAAAATTTTAAGATATGTGCACCCCAATGTTCATAGCAGCACTTTTTACAGTTGTCAAGACAAAGAGACAACCTAAATGTCCATAGGCAAGTGAATGGATAAAGAAATGATATGTATACACAATGGAATATTATTCAGCCATTAAAAAAAAAGAATGAAATAATGCCATTTGCAGCAACCTGGGTAGACCTAGAGATTATTATGCTAAGCTTGAAGTAAGTCAGACAGAGACAGACAAATATATGATATCACTTGCACATGGAATATAAAATGTGATACAAATGAGTTTATTTGCAAAATAGAAACAGACTCACAGAGACAGAAAACAAACTCATGGTTACCAGAGGGGAAATCTGAGGGAAAAATTAGGAGTCTGGGATTAGCAAATGCAAGCCAGTATATATAAATAGATAAACAACAAGCTCTTACTGTACAGTACAAGGAACTGTATTCAATATCTTCTAACAAGCCATTATGGAAAAGAACTTGAAAAAGAATATATATATATTTAAAAATAAATTAAGACTGATTCTCTTAATTTTTAATTAATTAATTTTTTGAAGTATAGTTGATTTACAATGCTATGTTAGTTTCTGGTGTACAGCAAAGTGATTCCGTTATATATCTTTTTTTCAGATTCTCTTCCCTTATAGGTTATTACAAAATATTGGGTGTAGTTTCCTTTGCTATACAGTAGGTCATTATTGGTTATCTGTTTCATATGTAATAGTATGTATATGTTAATCCCAAACTCCTACTTTATGCCTCCCCTTGGGCTTCCCTCGAATCTCAGTTCGTAAAGAATCTGCCTGCAATGCAGGAGACCCAGGTTCGATCCCTGGGTCGGGAAGATCCCCTGAAGAAGGAAATGACTACTCACTCTAGTATTCTTGCCGGGAGAATCCCATGGACAGAGGAGCCTCACAGGCTAAAGTCCATGGGGTCTCAAGAGTCAGACACGACTTGGTGACTAAACCACCACCACCGACTTCTCCTTTGATGACCATGAATTTTTTTTCTGTTTGAGTCTGTTTCTATTTTGTAGGTAAGTTCATTGTATCATTTTTTAAATTCCGTATATAAGTGATTTAATATGTATTTGCCTTTTCCTGGCTGGCTTACTTCACTTAATATGATAATCTCTAGGTCCTGTTGCAGCAATCTATGTTGCTGCAAATGGTATTATTTCATTCTTTTTTATGGCTGAATAATATTCCAGTGTGTGTGTGTGTGTGTGTGTGTGTGTGTGTGTGTGTGTGTGCACACGCGCGCGCACCACATTTTCTTTATACTTTTCTCTGTTGATAGGCATTTAGGATGCTTCTATGTCTTGGATATTGTAAATAGTGCTAAAATGAACATTGGGGTGCACGTATCTTTTTGAATTATGGTTTTCTTTGGATCTATGCCCCAGGAGTGGGATTGCAGATTATACAGTAACTCTATGTTAGTTTTTAATTAATTTGTTTGTTTATTTTTATGGATGCACATTGTTGCCCTGGGGCTTTCTCTATTTACAGCGAGTGCGTCTACTCTTTGCTGTGGTGTGTGGGCTTCTCACTTCAGTGGCTTTCCTTGTGGTGGGGCCTGAGCTCTGGAGCATGCAGGTTTCAGGAGTCATGGTGCATAGGCTTATTTACTCCATGTCGCATGGAACCTTCCAGGGCCAAGGATCGAATCCATGTCCCCTGCACTGGCAGGTGGATTCTTAACCACTGGACCACCAGGGTAGTCCCATTTTTAGTTTTTTAAGGAACCTCCTCCATACTGTTCTCCATAGTGACTGCATCAATTTACATTCCCACCAACAATGTAGGAGGGTTCCTTTTGCTCCATCCCCTCTCCAGCATTGATCATTTGTAGATTTTTTGATGATGGCCATTCTGATGGGTGTGGGGTGATACTTCATTGCAGTTGTGATTTAATGTAGATTCTCTTTAAAATAAAACAAAAAACACTTCTCTGCAAATGAGGGATAGACGAGAACTTCCTCAAACCAGACAAAGGGCATCTACCAAAACACCCTATCGCTAACATCATAATGGTAACAGACTGAGGGCTTTCTCTGTAAGACCAGAAACAAAGCAAGTGTGTCCTTTTCCTGTATTTCTATTAAGCTGTTGGACTGGAAGTTCTATCAGTGCAGTGAGGCAAGCAAAAGAAATTAAATGTATCAAAATTTGAAAGGGAGAAGTGAAACTGTCTTTGTTTACATACAGTATGATCACATGTGTAGAGGATTCAAAGGAATCTATAAAACAGCTGCTAGAACTAGTAAGTGGGCTTAGTAAGGTTGCAGCATGCAAGCCCAAAACACAAAAACCATTTGTGTTTCTGTTTTCTAACAACAAAGCATCAGAAACTAGAATTTAAAGTAATAGTACCATTTATAATTGTATCAAAAGTATCAAATAATCAAGGATAAATCTGACAAAGATGTACACAATCTATACTGAAAACTACAAAACGTAGCTAAGAGACATTAAAGACATGCGTAAACAGAGAGATAGGCTTTGCTCATAGGTTCACGTAATTCAAATGTCAGTTCTTCCCAAATTGATCTGTGTGTTGTCTTGTCTCCTTGCCTTAGTAGTTGAGAGTCCCTGTAAAACATCTGGGTGGGTACTGTTGCTGACCTGGAGGATTTCAGTGAGAGAGGGAGGTGGGAACACTGTGCTTCCCTGGGCAATGATGCTTCTGGTTCCTGCCAGGGTTCTGCCAGCCATTTACCATCTGGTCTCTGGTCCAAGCTGCCACTCCCACTGTTTTCATTAAAAGCAGCCATCCTCACCTTTGACCCTTGGCCCATGGAGAGGAGAATGTGCAGCCATCGGCCTGGAGACTCCCCACGTGGAATCCCAACTAATCATGCCGTCACGGCCCCTGTGGTCCTTCGGCTGTTGGTGCCTCCTCTGGGCGCAGAGCTGGGCAGAAATCTCCTGAGCTCTGCTTTGAGGTTTCTAAATGTGATTTTTCATCTGTTTTCTTTTTTTCTTGTAAGATTGAGTGATTGATTTAGCTGTGCCCAGTCTTAGTTGTGGCATGCGGGGTCTTGTTCTCTGACCAGGGATCAAAGCCAGGCCCCCTGCATTGGGAGCTTGGAGTCTTAAGCCACTGGACCACCAGGGAAGTCTTCCCATCTATTTTCTGTCTTTTCTGAAATCCTGCTGTTTCTCATCTAGTGGGAGTCCCCCTTCTTCAAATGGAGCTATGTATGCTGTTCATTTGGGTGTTTGGCTGGTTTTTATGACCTCTATTATTCCTATGAGTTTGGTCCAGGAGAACCAAGATTGTAGTATGTATTCAGTTCAGTGTGCCACCTTGAAACTGGTGCCTTCTCTTCTCCTGTCTCCACACCCCCTTCCCAGGTCTCTTTCTTCCTCCAGGATCCTGACCCAACTCTCAACACCTGACCTGGTGATCAGGAAGTCAGAAAGCCCCCAAACCTTCTTGAGAAAACAATTCCAGAGCTGCTTGATCTTCTTGGTGTTCATTGGTTTTACCCCTGGTCACCCTCAGATGTTAACTTCTGGATTCTAAAGTGGAGTCCAAAATCCACCATAAGCCACCTGTCAGGGGTCCTTCATCCCAGGTAGAGCCCAGCATGGGTTTTGTGAAAATAGACTTTATTATAATAAAATGTCTTTTTAAACAAATGCCCCCACCATTCCACACCCCTGGAGACCAAGGTGGGGGTGGGAGTTCAAACAATCTCCCACCACAGCAATGGAAACATGCAGAGACACCCACCCAGCCAGAGTGTGAGGCAAAGGGTGCTAAGGGGAGGAGGGGGACAACCCCCCACCCCACTCTGAACAGGGAATGTATGAAAATAGTTGCATAAATCTGTCCTCTCCCCCAGCCCCCAGACTCCAACAGGGGCCAGAGGAAAACGATGCAAAAGAGAAGTTGAATCCGATGAGCAAAATAAGGCAAACCCAACTCCTGCTTTCTGCCCACAGGCCCTGGGTCTTGGGTCTCAGGTCTTGCAGGGGGGTGTGGAGGGGTGCTGTGGGGCGGGGTCAGACCCGCTTTGGCTTGGCCTTTCTCCATCCCAGGCCTGTGCGGTGGAAGTGAGAGGGAGGGAAGCTGGGCTGAGGCACTGAGTATGTACATCTATATACACAGCTCCGCCCCCGGGGTGAGGGGCTCGGCAGAATCCAGTGCAAACTTTCCTTCAGGGAGGGAAGACTTGAAGAGGATGGCCTGCACCATCGGAGGGAACAGGATCTCCCCGAGCCAGGCGTGTGGAGGCCAAGAGGGGACTAGCATAGCGCAGTGGACAGCAGGTGCAGACGGGTGAACCAGGAGTGACAAGTCCGTCCCCGGCCGGCTCCAGGACCAGGTGCTCAGCCCCTGGACTCACTCCCGGGCCGGGGCTCAGGGTCCCCGCCTATAAGAAGACGATGCCCATCCAGAGGACCAGCTGCTCCTCTAGTTCTGACCTTCACTGGGTCTGAGTCCTGTCCCGGCGCCACGGCGCTGACTCGGGAGAACCAGGGTCCAGGGTCTTCCCCGCGTGGCTGGGGCCTCAGTCAGGCCACAGCATCACTCCTTCTTCCCCGAGCCCAGTTTCCTGAGAAGCTGCTTCCCCTTGGAGAGGAGAACCCACACCTTCCTGCTTGGGCCCTGTGGCAACGCCGGTTCAACCTTGGGGAAGCGGTGAGGGCCAGGAGCACAGGGCCAGCCTGGGGGCACTGGGGGCCCCTGGGTTGAGCTGACCCAGTCCTAGAAAGCAAGAGAAGAGGGGCAAGGTCAAGGCCTGACCCCCACCCCACCCTGCCTCCTTTACGCCATGACCTCAGGAGCCCGCAGCCCCCAGGTCATCACAGAAGCACAGGCATGAACCAGAACCCACGGTCCGGCCGCCACCCCATGCAGAGCACCAAGAGGACACGAAGATGGGGCAGCACGCAGCTGGCGTTCGGAAGGGATAGGTGAGGAGGCTCAGTTCTGCTTCGGTTCTCTTGGACAGGGGCAAGCCCCTCCCCTCCTCTGGGTCTCTCTGCAGGATGCTGGGCTGATGGAGTTCAAGAGCCCTTGGACTTGACCCTTGGGATGGGTGCTCCAACACCAGTCCCCCCGCCCCGCACCCCGTCATCCCCTCCTAGCCAAAGGGAGAGCAAGGACAGGGATGCTGGAAGGAGCCAGACACTCCAGGGAAGGTGGCTCCTGCACCACCGCACAGACAAGCAGACCCACATGGTGTCCAAGGGCCTTCAGGGCGGGGAGGAGTGCCCACTCCACGGGGAGACTCTTCCTTGGATGGCCCCAGAGAGGGCTGCAGGGAGGCAGGGCCAGAGGCACTCACACTCATCACAAGCTCTCTCCAGAGAGAGCTGCTCCCCGCCCCCCCCCCCCTGCCCCTTTCCCGCCCCCCCCTCTGCATCCCCCTGT